>LR999963.1:102706252-103272582 GCA_905220375.1 Tachina fera
CCAACATAAAAATGAACTTAAGCACTTCCTTACGGAAAAAAATATTGATATAATGTTGGTCTCTGAGACTCATTTGACTTCTAGAAGCCTCTTTAAAATTAATGGCTACACTTTATATGACACAAAGGACCCTAGAGGGAGAGCATGCGGTGGATCAGCAATTCTAATAAAGTCAAGACTCAAGCACTATATTCTTGACAACATTTGTGAAGAACATCTACAAGCAACAAATATCTGCATTGAAAATTTTTGTACAAATTTTGTGATATCTTCAATTTACTCTCCTCCCAGATTTTCAATCACTGAGGACCAATACGAGAAGTTCTACAAATCTCTTGGACCTTGTTTCGTTGCAGCTGGCGACTACAATGCTAAGCATACGTTCTGGGGTTCGCGTCTTATTACGCCTAGAGGTAGGGCGTTGTTCAACACAATTTCAAAAATGGGTTTGGATGTTATTTCAAGTGGGGAGCCTACTTACTGGCCTACTGACGTGAGAAAAATTCCGGATGTTATAGATTTCGGCGTCATAAAAAGTATTTCTAGGGAATTAATTCACGTTGAAGCTTCCCTAGATCTGTCGTCTGATCACTCTCCCACGATCGTTACAATCTGTAGTCCACTGAGAAGCGCTTTACCTCACCCATATGTCAAGATGATAAACCGTGTTAATTGGCTGGGATTCAAAAAATATCTTAGTAGTCATTGCACGGAAAATATTACGCTAAGAACACCCAATGATATTGAATCGAACATTGCAAATCTTAACGAGAATATTAAACAAGCTTCTGAACATGCCACTACCTCCCATCCGTATACTGGGTTCAATAAAATGTATTCTACAGACGTTGAACATCTCGTACGTGAAAAAAGAAGAGCTAGAAGGGAATGGCAACAGCACAGATCACCTCAACACAAAATCAGATTTAAAGAGTGCACTAAACGACTCCAAGAGTTGCTTGCATCTGAAAAAACTGCATCTTTCAAAAATTATCTGGAAGGCCTTGATGTCACACCAGCATCTAATTACTCTTTGTGGCGCGCTGCTAAAAAGCTTAAAACACCCGTTGAGTTTAAGCCACCTCTGCGCACATCTACCGGAGGTTGGGCAAGAAGCGATACTGAAAAAGGTAACATATTTGCTGAGCATTTAAAATCCGTATTTACACCAAATACATGTACCGGTGTTGCTGATTTGCCGAGTGTAGTTGCTCTACCCCCACGACCCTTAAAATTTACGATGTGTGATGTACAAAAACTAATTGCCGAACTCAACCCGAAAAAAGCTCCCGGTATGGATGGAATTAGTAACCAGATGCTGATTAAGTTACCTCGTACTGCAATTAGAATCCTGTTATTCATTTTTAATGCCATTTTACGACTGGAGTATTATCCAGACTGCTGGAAGCTTGCCAAGGTTAAAATGATTCCAAAGCCAGGTAAAGATCTTTCCAAGGCTGAGTCATATAGGCCAATAAGTCTACTGTCAACAATGTCAAAGCTTTTTGAAAAGCTACTCATGACAAAATTGTCTTCAATTTTAACTGATAATGGGTGCATCCCGGACCATCAATTTGGTTTTAGAAGCCAGCATAGCACCATTGAGCAAACGCATAGATTGGTTCAATTTATCAGAAAAACATTTGAGGAAAAGAAGTATTGTTCTGCCGTGTTTATTGATGTTTCTCAGGCATTTGATAAAGTGTGGCATGAAGGCCTGATTTTGAAATTGAAGACATATTTACCAATAAACATTCTAAATCTTTTGGAAAGTTACATTGTTGCACGAAAATTTACAGTTGTGGAAGGACACTTTATGAGTATGCCTGAAACTACCTCATCCAGTGTGCCACAGGGGAGTATACTGGGGCCATTTTTATATTTGATTTATACTTGTGATATGCCTGTGAGCAGTAGTATCCACACTTCTACATTTGCCGACGATACCGCCTGCCTTAGTATGCACGAAAACCCTGATGAGGCATCCCGAAAACTCCAGGAACACATTAGCCAGATGGAACTATGGTTAAACTTATGGAGAATTAAGGTAAATGAACAAAAGTGTGTCCATATAACATTTACCTTACGAAGAGATACTTGTTCCCCCATTCGGATTAATAATCAAGTTGTTCCTCAACATTCACATGTGAAATATCTTGGTATACACCTCGATCGACGGCTTACATGGAAACATCACATTGACTATAAGTTAACTCAAATGAAACTAAAATTAACTCAGGTACATTGGCTGATTGGTAGAAATTCAACACTCAGCCTAGACTGCAAACTTTTAATATACAAGTCGCTTTTAAAGCCAATATGGTGTTACGGTATCCAGTTATGGGGCACTGCTTCAGCTTCCAATGTAGAGAGAATTCAACGAAGACAAAACAAAATTTTAAGGTTAATAACATCTGCTCCATGGTACATTAAGAATTCAAATACACATCGTGATTTAAATATGCCACTAGTGACTGAAGAAATTGCAAAATACGCAGGCAAATATCTAACTAAACTCGTGTCACATCCTAATCCGCTTGCTCGTAACATCTTGAACTTTACTGGACACATCCGCTTAAAAAAGAGGGATACAAGGGCTCTAATACTAAACACTCCGAATGAAGTTGCTTGAAAAAAATTTTTTTTTTTTTGCTTATCACCACTTATGTATTATTTACAACTATCACTTAGTTATGTCTGGCATTGGTCGGGCCTATTAATTATATGTTAGATTTAAGATTTGAATACTTATTGTTAGTTCATATATGAAGATACAATAAATAAAAAAAACATGCATTAAAAAAAAAATGTTACACCAACACGCGCAAGCATACAGACGCTGATCATGCAAAATTGTTTTCCCATCATTTCAGCAAGAATGCAATTTCGTAATTGGATCGGAAGCGCGTGTTGAAGTAAATAATTAATGAGCTTAAACTGCTAAATTCTTTTTGGTAACAGTGTTACCAGCGTTGTTAACTCCTCCCTCCTTAAATGTCTGCGTCCCGCAGATCTGAGAGTTTATTACTGGTAGCTGGACACGTAGCTCTGGAAGATTTAATTTCTTTGTTTGTTGGTACCAAAGCCATCCAATACAACAGGTCATGGAGACAATGATCATGACGTTAATTCCAATGGTACCATTGAATCTCACTCCTAACTGGTTCAATCGGTTTATGTTATTAAGGCTTACCTCATGGACATATTTGATGTCCAACAGCAGGTCGTCATGTGTTATATTCGCTAGTACTGGTGGTAGAGCTTGAAATTTTGTGATGGAACTGCTCGTGTAAGTATGATTCTTTATCACTACCGACTCGTTCGAGAGTTGCAGAAGATACGTGCCATTCAGGAACTCGGTTTTGCCATTTGACTTAATCAGACCCTTGTAGTTTGTCACGTAGATAACGTCATCACTCAATAACTCGACAATTTCCTCTTGCGTACGCCTGTATTTACATTTTGCTGATCCGCCTTTAAGAATGCGGTTGAGGCAGTCATCTTCCTTCAATTTAGTTACGGATGCTCTTTGGCAGACTGTTGAATTACTTATTAAGAGGCAGTTACCTTTGATACCATAGGTCTCAGCTTCGCTAACAAGCACCTTCTCGAACGGTAAATCTATTTGTTTTTCTTCGTTAATAGCAGCTCTAATGAGAAGCAAGTTATAATAGTTCCTTTCAAGCTTTGGTATTGATAAGATGTACAATAATAATGAGCCATTTGTGTAAATTGATGGGGCTCCATATTCCACTGCTTCTATTGCGTTACCATAAGGCAATGTTTCCAGTTCGTCAATTATTCTATTTATCTCCGATTGATCTAGCAGATTCGTGTTGACAATACCACTTTTGGCCAGTTGGCAAGCTCGGACAATTTCATTTATTTCATCCCTCAAAATAATGATCTCATTGATGGTACTTTGTTCTATTAAGGTGTAGTCTTTGCCACTCGTGATATTGTTTAGTCTGGTGATGATTTCATTGATTTTTTTCGCAACCTGGTTCGTCGTCTGCTGAAGCTCTTTGTTGATTTTGTATTGCTCATTGTTATTTTCGATGATGTTCTCTTGACTCTTTAATATATTATTCCAGTCTGTAGAATCAGGACTTCCCGCAACCCATTTCCAAGCCGATCCGATCCAATCGATTGATCTAGGCGTTCTTCTGTTTACATTTGTCAATTCGTTAAGGCGTTCTTGTATCTGCAGCATGTGGTGTAAAATGAATTCTTTGTTTTTGCTTGCCGGAATATGCTTTTGAATGAGAGATGATATATTTGCAGCCACGTCCATGTACTGTTCCAAGTTGATGACGTGTATTAGTTTAAAGTTTCCATCGACTACCCATCCATTGCCAATCTTTAGTGAAACCAGAGATGTCTTGTATTGATAGATTTGCAAACTATTTGCAAAAGCAGTCAGGTTGAATGCGATGAACAGAATAAGCTTGAGATTCATGATTATAAAAAATGTAGTTTCTGAAAAATAATAAGTTAATTATATCGATAAAAATGAGGCGGCATTATGACAGTGAGATGTTTAGATGACAGTTTTTTCTTATTTCTATCGAAAATTTTTCCATTTTTTGATTTTCTATCAATATATTATACTTCTCCATCAGCCAGTATATGTACACTTCCTTGGTTCACTCGGAACACTAAATGATGGCCTTATACCCTGCCGCCATTGAGTCTGTAAGCCTTGACGCAACTCGCCATTGCATGGTATTAGTGCATCATCCGGAAACTGACCAAGCCTGAGCTGATGTTCTCTTATTTCTTTATATGGAAATAGTATTTGATGTGCTTTTGTATACCAATATAAATGTTTTAATAATAAAAAAAATTTTCTATTGCATCGTACAAAAGTTTTTTTAAGAAATGTAGTTTAAATGAGTGAGACGAATAAGGACCTATAATTATTTAAAGAACAACATTTTTCCTTGGACTTTGGCCATTTAAATTTTTTATATGTTCCTTGTGAATTTTTCTTCCACTCCTTGTCAACACAGTTACTCTATTATCTTTCTCAACTATTTCCCTTCTAAAAAGCGCTTTGTTTTTTCCTTTAATTGTTTTGATAGCTACATAGATTCTATCACCCTTTCTATATTTCTTAGGACTTTGTCTTTTTTTTATTAATTTTTGCATTGCGGACTGCCATGTTTCTTTTAAGCAAGTGCCTGAGATCAGTATTAACTTTCTCTTGTCGTGATAATAGGTTTTCATAGTTTGCTCCGATATTTCTATTGAAAAATAAGTCACGGGGTCTTTTCTTTGTTGTTGAATGGATGGTATTATTGTACCTATCGAGACAGATTTCAATTAACTCCTTTACTGATAGATTCTGGTATTTAACCCTCAGACATCTATAGATTTCGATTATTGTTGAGTGCAGTCTTTCAACTTGCCCGTTCACCTCACTTCTCTGTACTGGCGTAAGATATAATTTGATACCTAATGATTTAATGAAGGTTTCTATTAAAGGGCTTAAGAAACCGCTTTCGTTATCAGTAACAAGAATTTTCGGCACTGTAAAATAATGCAAGACTTTGATTAATTTTTTCCTCACTTGTAACAACGATCTATCTTTTATACTAAAGAACTTAGCAAATTTCGTAAACTTATCTATGCAGGTAATAAATTTTTGTCCTTGAATTTCCATAATGTCCATGTGAAGAATTTCACATGGATATTTAGGATCAGGTGTTTCCTGGTGGTGTATTCTTGGAGGTTTTCTATCATATTTACACCTATTACAAACGTCACAGCTAGCAACGTATTTCTTAATATTAGCGCGCATATGCGGGAAGTAAAATTGTTCTAAAATTTGTTCAACATTTTCTCTGGCATTACGATGTGCCCTTCTATGTTCAGTTTCAATTATTTGAAATTGGCGTTCTTTTGAAGTAATGTCTGTAACTAGTTTCTGTGCAAGTCTCACTTTATATTTAGAAAAATTATCAACATAAATTTCCTGTATCGCACCAAGAAGACCTTCTTGTGCCTTCACTCCATTAAGGATATTCGGGCGAAGTTTTTCCCTTAGTAGAGTCACTAACTTTTCCTTAGACCAACTTTTTGAGGAAATAAAATGTCTAGTGTATCCGCGGTGTGGTTCTTCCACTGCAGTCATGTCCATTCCGATACCCAGTATAATCTGATTTCTAAAGACGTTTATAGGTGCTTCCACATGCGGCATCAAGTCAGAAGCATCTTGTTCTGCGCTGTGAACTGTTGGCGCTGAGGAAAGGTTATCGTCTTCTCGACCTTCTGAAGCGGTTAAAGTTTCATCCGAACTCATAGCCATTCCTTCACTCGCTGTATCAGTAGAAGAATGGTACAAATGATTCGTAACGGTTTTTAATCTCGAAAGGGCATCTGCCACGTGGTTCGATTTACCTGGCTTGTAAATCAACTCGTGGTTGTATTCCTCTATACGCGCTTTCCATCTTTTTAATTTGGCGTTAAAGTTCCTATTTCCCAGTGCAAATGTCTGAGGTTGATGATCGGTATAGATCTTGATTTTTTTCGCGCCATATAAGTAATTTCTGAGATTGTCAAGGGCCCACACAATAGCCAGCATCTCTTTTTCGTTTGTGGCGTAGTTCTCCTCAGTTTTGTTGAGGGATCGAGAAATATATGCTATGGGTTTGTCCTTGCCGATTTCACCTTGTGACAAAACGGCACCTAGAGCAATATTAGAAGCATCCGTCGTCAAGTTAAACGGTTGCTCAAAGTCTGGGAAAGACAGAAGCTCCGCTGTTGTTAACATGGATTTAAGTTCATTAAACGACTTTAAACACTCGTCACTCAAGGTAATTGGCACTTTCTTAGACTGGCTGGATTTTATTTGCGCATGTTCTCCTCTTGTAAGGTTTGTAAGGGGTTTTGCCACTTTTGCATAGTCGCGAATAAATCTTCTGTAATAGGAGGTCATTCCCAGAAAGCTTTTCAACTCCTTCAAGTTTGAAGGCGGTAACAGATTTTCGATGGATCTTACTTTAGCGGGATCTGGTCTGATTCCCTCTGAACCAACGATATAGCCAAGAAATTCCACCTCAGTTTTCATAAAATGCGTTTTATATAGATTTACCTTAAGATTAGCTTCGCGAAGCCTCTCAAAAATTGTAGCTATGTTTCTGAAATGATTTTCCATATTTTCGCCAATTATTATTATGTCGTCTATATAGACAAAACAAATCTTTCCTATGTACTCACGGAGGACGTCATCTATCATTCTCTGAAATATTGCTGGGGCATTCTTTAGGCCAAAAGGTAACCTGAGGAATTCAAATTTACCGTTTGCCGTTGAGAAAGCAGTTTTGGAATATCCCTTGGTTTCATGGATATCTGATGGAAGCCTGATGTGAGATCTATTGTTGTGAAATACTTTGCTTTACCCAAGCTAGCTAAAGTTGATGTAATGTCCGGAATTGGGTAAGTATCTGGAATCGTCACAGCATTTAAGCGTTTGAAGTCTACTACCATTCGATATTGTTTTTCACCATTGGGTTTTGGTTTTTTTGGCACTACCCAAATCGGCGAATTGTATGGACTTTTGGAGGGTCTTATTACTCCCTCCGAAAGTAATTCTTTTATTTGATTCTCTACTTCTTCTCTCATACAGACTGGGTACGGATAGCTCTTCGTATATATTGGTTCTTCCGTACTTGTCCTGATTTCCGCCTGAACAGTAGTTGAGGCAAGTTCGCTACCATCGAGAGGTCCAAAAAGTGATTTATATTCACCAATAAGATTCTCTATTCTTCTTTTAACTTCTGGTAGGTATTCTTCGCCTAATATATAATTCGACTCAGTCGCTATTTTTTCCTTTAAGGGAATTTTAAAGGAGTTTTTTAAAACTAAAATATTTTCCTTTCTATCAACTATAGCGTCTAATTTTTTTAATGTGTCATCCCCAATAATTCCATCAAATGTTTTTAATGCTGACAGGACATAAAATTGAATGGGTTCATTTATCCCTAAAAATTTAAAAAATGGTCCAATTACTTTTCTATCTATGATAACATCTCCTCCAACTGTTCGAATATTAATTGGTTTATCTAAAACTACACTACCGTATGATAAGCGTGGACCGCAAAAGTTCTTGTTAGAGCCTGTGTCGATCAAAGAACATAAGGTATCACCGGTAACAGAAGAGTATTCTATATAGGGTAAGCTGGATGGCCTTCCCCCATAAAATTTACGTCACCTACCGTTTCCTCCTGACGAGAGGTTTCTTCTAATCCATTCCCAGCTATATGACTATTATCAGGAAAGTCTTCTGTGTGATAAAGTCTGGGTTGCTTGTTACCCGTATTTGGTTCGAAGGCACTTCTTTTTTCAGCTGTCTTAGGATTGTTGATGTAATTTACCCGACGAGATTGTATTGTTCTATCGACTTCCATCGGTTCATGTTTTATGGCCGGATACCGTGGGGGTAACGCTGGCTTATTATAGTTCGAATATCCGTCTACCCGGAAGTTAGAATAATTATTATGTTGCCAATTTCTAGACCGAAAATTTTGATTCTGCCACCCCGACCGCGTAGGAAATGACTTGGATGGCCTCGGGGGTCCAGGACGATAAGTTATTTCCGAGGACATCGAATCGCGAGGATTAGTTTTGGTATAAATTATGTTATTTCTCATTGTTAGGTTTTGCAATTCCAAACAAGCGGAGTACGCTTCAGGGAGCGTTCCTGGTCGCTGTATAATAATCATGCGGGAAAGATCCGGTTTCAATCCACGTATGAATATGTCCAACGCTCTGTTCCTGTATGTCTCCACCAAGGCTTTGATCGTTTCCTCACTGTAGGATTCTGTCTTAAGTTTATTGATGATAAGCGAAAGTTGATGATTAATAGTAGAATAAAACTCATCTATTGTTGAGGATCCTTGGGAAAGCTGATTGAGCTGATGCTCCAGAGTTTGGATGTCCCGTTTGTCTGCGTAATGAAGGGAAAGTATTCTTTTGATTTCAGTCCAATCACTGTCGAATACATTGTATGATACCAACGCTGTATCGGCAGCGCCAATGATTTTTTGGCGGACACTCTGTATAATTGCACGATAAATTGGCTTATCCTTAACAATTTCAAAATCCTTCAGGATGGTTTCCACAGAATGAACCCAGGATACATACTGAGTCGGATTGCCCTCAAAAGTTCTTATTTCCTTTACACTATCGGGAAGGCGGCTTATATCTTTCAACTCTGTTTCAGTTCGTGGTCGTTGAAGGGATCCTTCGTCCATGTCTACTGGAGCTACCGCGGCACCCTGTCTACTTTCAAGACGCTCTATCCTATTTAAAACATTTCCTATTGCGTTATTACTGAGGCTCGCTTCTATAGTCCCTATTCTATTTTCTACCGACCTAAGTTGTTCCATAAAGCGATTTATGGCTCCAGTCATAGTGGTTACTGTTTTTTTTTTCACGTACCTGATATAACTGGAAAAATTTCGATGAAGAAGATCCTTGATCGTTGCACACTTTCACTTCACTTCTTTTTCTTAAACTTCTTTATATTTTTTCTCAATTTTTGATCTTATTCAATTTTATGTTTTCTTAAAAAATTTTCTTTTTAATATTCAATTTTATTCTTTATTCAATTTTATATTTTCCTTCAATATTTTCTTTCTTATTTAATTTTTCCTTTTCAATGTACGATTTTATTCTTTATTCAATTTTATATTTTCTTTCAATATTTTCTTTCTTATTTAATTTTTTCTTTTCAATGTTCGATTTTATTCTTTATTCAATTTAATATTTTCTTTCAATATTTTCAACTCATTTAAATTTTTTCTTTTTCAATTTCCAACAACTCAATTTTGTATTTTAAATATTTTCTTTCTTATTTTAATTTTTCCTTTTCCTTTTTTAATTTTCAATTTTAATTTTTATTCAATTTTATATTTTCAAAAAAAAAATTTTTTTTTTTTCATAAATCTTGTAATCTTGTATATTATTTTTTCCAATGAGCCTTGGTTAGGCTACGCGACGCGACTGTTTAAAATCCTTTGGACCTCACGGCAGCTCCGTATTGTTCCCGTTTAGCAATCCGTTTTGATACTCGCGGACACCTACTTAGGTACGGTTTACTACACTTTCGCCTCGGTAACCTTCTGTGATTAGTTTTTGGAATCACCAGGAATACCGGATTAGCGAAGGAGGTGCTAAATTTATTATTTTTTTTTTTTTAATTTTATATGTAAGTCCTGGAGGGCTCCGTAGAGATCGCAGGATTGTTAATTTTTTCTTTAATTTCTGGAGGGCTCCGTAGAGATCGCAGAAATAAATTTTTATTATTTAAATTATTTTATTAGTTTTTATTTCGAGGACTCCGCAATTTTTTTAAGCGGGTCCCTGCTCGGGCGCCAGTTAAAGGATTTTAAACAGTTAATTACAAAAAAATTTATTACGGCGCGACCACTGCGCCAGGAATAATTTTACACACAATTCTTTTTGTTATTTAACAATTTTTATTTATTAAAAATTAGTATAAAATTAATTATCAGCTCTAAACCGACCGAATCGTACGAACGCGTAACCAAGACTGCCTGTTTTCATCCAACCTTGTTGGCTCGTTGAATCCATGGATCATGTTACACCAACACGCGCAAGCATACAGACGCTGATCATGCAAAATTGTTTTCCCATCATTTCAGCAAGAATGCAATTTCGTAATTGGATCGGAAGCGCGTGTTGAAGTAAATAATTAATGAGCTTAAACTGCTAAATTCTTTTTGGTAACAGTGTTACCAGCGTTGTTAACTAGTATTCCTCAATGTCACTGTTTGTGTTTTTTTGTTTTCGGTTTTTTTTTTGTTTTTGTTATTTCCACTATGTAAAAATATTATCAAAGCAATAAAGCTTATTTATTAAAGTCAGTATGTACCTATTACGAATAATATGCACTACGAATATTTTTTTTGTATAATTTTTTGTTTGTTTAATAAGAATGTAAGAAAAATTCCGCTTATCGACTATTCACTATGAAGGTACAACTTTTGTGAGTGAAACGCCAAACATGTTCGGCAATAAATTTGTTTAACTTATTGCAGGTATAAGAGTAAAGAAGAAAATACTTCGTGACTGAAGAATTTGTGGTGCTTGTGCTTTTTTCTCTCAATGACGCGTATACTAACGTAATGCATGTACATACATACATACCTACCTAATTTTTTTATGCTCTCTTATTTTCCTGCGCACATACACACAAAAAACAAAATAGGTGTAAGTCTACAATATTTGTTCATAAATGAAAAAAAAGCCTAAATATTTTATTTTTGCTATTTATTAATGTTAAAATATAAAAAAATTATGTAAAAAACTTTTAAATATACGTGTATAATATAATCTTTTTTCAATTCATATTTTGTAAATATTTAGTACCATGATAAAATATTTTAGGCTAATACCAATGTTGTTAATATTTTTCCAAAAAAAATATTTTAAGAATTTTCCAGATTCAAAATGTTATGTAAAAGTATTAAAAATATTTATTATCTTTTCCAAAATCCATTACAAAATTGTATATGTTAAAAAGCTTTTAAACACTTTTTTTCATTTATGAAAAAATATTGTAGACTTACACCTATTTTGTTTTTATACCAATACTTTTAAAAAAAATTATAAGACACATTGTTATTTATAATTATAACAATTTTTTTTGATTGAAAAGAAAAAAATACGAAAACTAATTATTAAAAAATAAAAACCAAGAATAATCCTGAAGAAGTTAACCAAAGGTTAACGAAATATCGACATAAAAATAAAAATATAAAGAAATTTATGAAGTTTACTGACTTAACGCTTAAAAAAATAGTTTCATTGAAAATATATTTTTATTAAAAAAAAATTATTTTGCTGATTTTGTTAAAAAAAAAAACAAATTTCAAAGCGCCCCACAAAATATTATATATTTTTCTGACGGCACAGCTGCTTAATTCAAAAAGAAAAAGAATTTTGTACATATATGCCATCATGAAGAAGATTTTGTTTGTACTGCTGAATGGCATTTTTTCCCACCAGCCCTTAGAAAATCATATAACCAATCCAAGACAACTAAAGGGTCCGCCATCTAAGGTTTTTTTTTAACTAGTGCTTATTTCGTGAATGGTAACACTTAGCTCATGTCTGATTTGACAGATAATTAGTTTTATCCTTCCGCTGAACGAGCCAACTGACCATCCAATGTGTTTTCGTTTCGCTAAGTGGGCCTGCGATCGACTTACAGAAGATGCCGATTTTGCCAAAAAAATCATCTTTTCAGATGAAGCTCATCTTGATCTTGGCGGGTATGTAAACAAGCAAAATTGTCGCATTTGGGGCACAGAAAACCAGCACGCATACATTGAAAAGCCGACGCTTGCAAAACGAGTCACTGTTCGGTGCGGATTTTGGTCCAGAGGCATAATTTCGAAAATGAGTCAATCGTTATCGGGTCAAAAAAATTGAAGAGGAGGATATTTTCAACATTTGGTTTCAAGAGGACGGCGCTATGTGCGACACAACCGAAGCTTCAGTAGTTTTTTTTATAGCATTTTAAAAAAAAAAGTTATCTGGCGGACCCTTTATATGACTCGTGTTGTCAAAATTTAGTAAACTGTAACTTCAAGTTCTTGTCAAACGAAGACCATAAACACGAAGACCAGTTTCTCTATAATCGCTTTAATGTAATAAAAGCAATCCCCTTATTGCGAATGGCGTCTTCGACGTCACATCAAGACGACAGTAAAAATTGGTACTTGTCTGCTCTTTATCGACAATAATTTACCAATATTAATATGTTCCATTTGCTTACAAAGCCTTAGAGATTAGTGACAGATTGTCAATAAGATCCAATTGTTGCCGATAAATAGTATATAAGTGCCAATTTTTACTGTCGCCTTGATGTGACGTCGATGACGGCATTCGCAATAACGGAGAATAAGTGGAACGCAAAAATATCATTGCTTTTTTCCCGAAGGGAAACGTTAAATAAGGTTAAAACTTTACTCGGAGGATGAAAAAATTTAAGTTGAGAATATATATTACTAAGATTTTACAATATTGTGTTATCAAATCTGCGTGTTAATTTTTTTTATTAAGCATATTGTTAAATAAAAAATAAATAAATATATGTATTATTTTTCCTACTTTGCTGAAAGTTTTATTTATATCTCAGAAATCTGTAAAAGTACCATATTGAGATTTGGTGATATCATAGTGAAGGGGGTAAACAATAATATATATATATTTTTTTTAAATTTTAAAATTACAATTTTTTTAGTTACAGCATCATAAATAGTGGATTGCAAGAAACCAACATCTAAAATTGTGATGACCTTTTTAGCTTTTACAGCCGTTGAAGCACTATTATAATACCTTTCAAACAAGGTATAAATCATTCGGCTACCCTAGATATTAAAAAAAATTATTTTTTTTAAATACATGTATTTATTTATTGTATCTTCAAATATGAACTAACAATAAATATTCAAATCTTAAATCTAAAATATAATTATTAGGACCGACCACTGTCGGACATAAACTCAAGTGATAGTTATAAATAATACATAAGTAGTGATAATCAAAAAAGGAAAAAAAGTATTTTCAAGAAATCCCATCTGGAGTGCTGAGTATTAGAGCCCTTGTGTCCCTCTTTTTTAGGCGGATGTGTCCAGTAAAGTTCAAAATATTACGAGCATGCGGATTGGGATGTGACTCGAGTTTTGTTAGGTATTTGCATGCGTATTTTGTAGTTTCTTCAATCACTATTGGAATATTTAAATCACGATGTAAACTGGAATTTTTTATGTCCCATGGAGCCGATGTTATCAAACGTAAAAATTTGTTTTGCCTTCGTTGGATTCTCTCGATATTCGAAGCTGAAGCAGTGCCCCCTAACTGAATTCCGTAGCACCATATTCGCTTCAAAAGCGACTTGTATAGTAAAATTTTTGCAGTCTAGGCTGAGTGTTGAATTTCTACCAATCAGCCAATCTATCTGAGTTAATTTAAGTTTCATATGTGTTAGCTTTGAGTCAATATGGCGTTTCCATGTAAGTCGTCGATTAAGCTGTATACCAAGGTATTTTAACGGTGAATGTTGAGGAACAACTTGATTGTTGATTCGAATTGGGGAACAAGTATCTCTTCGCAGGGTAAATGTTATCTGAACACACTTGCTCGTTTACTTTAATTCTCCATAAGTTTAACCATAGCTCAAGCTGTGTTATATGTTCCTGAAGATATCGGGATGCCTCATGAGGGTTTTCGTGTATACCAAGGCAGGCTGTATCATCGGCAAATGTAGAAGAAGTGTGGATATTACTGCTCACAGACATATCACAATTATAAATCAAATACCAAACTGGCCCAGTATACTCCCTTGTGGTACACAGTACTCATAAATTCTCCTTCCATAACAGAACTTCCGGTCTAAAATATAACTTTCTAAAAGTTTTAGAATGTTATTTTGTAGATATGTCTTCAATTTTAAAATTAGGCCATCATGCCAAACTTTAACAAATGCCTGAGAAGCAAACTTACTGGCCCTACTTTGGAATCATTTTTACTTTAGCAGTCGTAATATGGCATTAAAAATAAACAGCAGGATTCTTATTGAATATGCGGCAAGTTCATCAGCATCTTGTTACTAATTCCATCAATACCTGGAGCTTTCTTTGGCTTGAGTTCAGCAATTAATTACTTTTTGTACATCTCACATATTAAACTTTAAGGGTCGAGGGGGTAGAGCAACTACACTCTGCAAATCAGCTACACCAGTACATGTGTTTGGCGTAAATACGGCTTTCAAGTGCTCAACAAATATTTTACATTTTTTTCGTATCGCTTCTTTCCGAACCTCCGGTAGATGTGCGCAGAGGTGGCATAATCTCAACAGCAGCGCATTAGAAAGAGTAATTAGACGCTGGTGTGACATCAATAAGTTAAGAGATGCAGTTATTATGCATGTCTGAATCAAACATTGCATATGCATGTCTGAATCAAACATTTTTTCATTAGTAATTAGTTGGTTACGTTTTTTTGGGCAAATGTCACAAGAAATGCCAGATGTAAACTCAGCCTTACGATCATGACCTCGACAAACTTTAAATCTATATATACATATATGTTTATAAAACGGAATATGTGTTTGTTTTTTTGTTTGTTTGTTTGTACCTTATAGGAGACGAGACCTCTGGACCGATCTTTTTGAAATTTTCACAACATTTAACTGGGACTCTGGATTGTATTATAGGCTACTTTTTTTCAAGCATGCCCACTTTTTTAAATTATGTTTCACCTTCCACATAGTGTTTAACAGGTTTCATAATATTAACGGGCATAACTAACTAAACTAACTTTGTCATCTATGGCTGAGTTTACATCTGGCATATCTTGTGTCTCATTTGCCTAAAAAAACGTAACCAACTAATGAAAAACTGTTTGATTCAGACATATATTTATTGATTTAAACAGTTTGCAATCATTTTGAATTCTATAAAATTGTCTATAAATTATGTTTTAAACTATTTAACTTAATAAATACATGTCTGAATCAAATAGTTTTTCATTAGTAATTAGTTGGTTATGCCTTTTTTCCGCTTGTGTGGCATTTGGCACACAGATGTAAACCCGGTCTATCGACCAATTTTCAAAATACTTTGTGCTTATGGAAGAGGTCCGCAAATTTTTTTTTAATGGTGGGAGTGGTAGAAGGGGCTAAGTGTGCCAGCTAAAAATGGATAATCAAATTGCTTTGTCGTTTGTAAACCAATTTTCAAAACTTTTTGCATATGAAAAAGGTCAACTAATTTGTTTTAATTGTTGGTGAGGTGGGAGCAAAATATCCCCTCAAAAACTGATTATCAAATATTTTTGACATTTGTGGACCAATTTTCCAAAACCATTTTGTACATGAAAATGTATCGACTAATTATTTTGATTGTGGGGAAAAAGGAAGCAAGTTGCCCACGTTTAAGAAGTGAATATCAAATTGTTTATCTAATTTTTCGACCTTTTGTATATATTTAATGAAACTATTTTTTTAAGCTTTAGGTCAATTTAATATAATGGGTGTTTTTTACTGAGGTATAGAACTTTAAGTTGGCATCACTTTTTTAACTGACGGCCATTTTGTCAGCTGTCAAGTGATTAATATTTAGTTTGGTTTGCCATTTCATCATGAACATGTTGACAAAAGAACAACGCTTGCAAATCGTGCAAATTTATTTCGAAAATAATGGTTCAGTTCGCGAAGTTTACCGCAAGCTCCGTCCATTTTATGGTCGACAAAATCGTCCATCAGAGCAATTAATTCGGTTAACCATGGATCGTTTTCGCACTACGTTTACTCTATGTGATAATACGCATCCGCAGAGACGTCGAACAGTGCGCACCGAAGAAACAATTGCCGCTGTAGAGCAAAGTGTTGAAGAGGACCCGAATGAATCGAGACCGGTATAGAGCAATGATAACCGACTATTTTGTTCCCGAATTGGATGGCATGAATGTGGATGAGTTGTGGTTCCAACAAGACGGCGCTACATGCCACACAGCGCACGTCACAATCGATTTATTGAAGGAAACATTCGATGAGCGCATAATTTCGCGGAATGGACCTGTCAATTGGCCACCAAGATCGTGTGATTTGACACCATTGGATTATTTTCTTTGGGGATATGTGAAGTCGCTCGTCTACGCCAACAAACCAGAAACGTTAGGGGACTTGGAAGAAAAACATTCGTGGCGTAATTGCCAACATACGGCCCCATATGCTCGAAAAAGTGGTCGAGCCAGCCGCGGCGGCCACATGCCCGAAATCATATTTAAACATTAATGGCATAAAATTATCCTTCCAATAAAGCCAAATTGATGGACATTAAAACGATTTTCTTGTGTTTTATTTCAATTCGAAGTTCTATACCTCTAAAAAAAACACCCGATATATTCTTTTTAATTTATCGATATTTCGTTAACCATTGGCTAACTTCTTCAGGATATTTCTATCTTTTATATGTAATTTTTTATATTTTGTTTTTAATTATTTTTGAATTGATTTTTTCGTTTTCAATGACAAAAATTATTTTATATATATCTAAATAACGGTGTGTGTCACACTATCATTTGTGTACCAATTTCCAAAATTTTTATTGATTATGGAAAAAGTTTTCGAGAATTATTTTTTTTAGAAATTGTGGGAAGGGGTAGCAAAGCACACCGGGTTAAGCTAGTATCTTATAAAGCCAAAAAGTTATAGATGTTTGAAAATCAAAAGCTAGCAAGCTCATTTCTCATTTTAGCAAAATACTGAAAATGTCCGTTTTGAGTCTCCCTGTTCACTGTGATATAGTTGAAATAAATTTTTAAGATTTTGGCTCCCGATGTTTACTAGTGTCTACTTTCGAATGAACTTTTAACATTTTTTGTGCCGTCTCGGGAACCATCATAATTATATATTATATTATATATATATATATGGTTTGAAATCACAAGAAAGCTGTTCTGCACACAAAACTTTGAATTTTTGTGATATTAAATTTATAAAATTATGAAAAAATTTAAGACACTTGCTATTGCAAGAAATGTTTTTATTTGCTTTGTGAATTGCATATGTGATTTTGGATTTGTAAAACAGAACATCAGCTGTTTTCTTGTGTTTTTGAAAGGGTACAATTAAACCGAAAAGTTAAAACTTTTGTGATATTCAGAACACCATCAAATCAAAATTGGGATTTTAAAATCACAAAGTGATTTGAAATCTTGTGATTTACAGAACATGCCTGATAATAACGACTTGATGAACTACTGGGCTTGAGAATTTTCTTCACTATGGTATCTTCTGAAACGGCGCAGCCTAATGAAAATTTTCTTCTTTTTAAAGTTTTCCTGCAAGAATTTTCTCCACCGTGGTGTTTCCCGTCGCGGTGCAGCCTGTTAAAGATTTTCTGCGTCATGAAGTTTTTGCCGAATAAAGTTTTCCTGAATGGCCGACCAAGGCAGCATTTTACTATGTCATGAAAGATATTCTTAAAAGCTTTATGATACCAGTTGATCAAATTCGTGGGGAAATATGCCGTATAATTACAATTTTGTTCTAAAATTGCAGAATTAAAATTTTATTTATTTATTTATAGTACATATTATACAAAGTAAATTTGCAGACTGACTCTAGACGACCTATGCCTTGACATAGGAAGTATAAACGTGGTTGTTAAGAAAATTCCACAAAAGAACCGCAAGATTATGCGGTAGTCCGTGGCAGATCAGTCAACCAGTGCGAGCGAGGCGCTAAACTCTCGAAGGTCAATAACAACAGTGACCTGGTTGCATTTAAGAAATAATTGCCAGCGAATTTTATTCAATTTTGTTTATTTTAATTTTCTGTAGGATAAGGTACTTTGTTTTTAATTTTTGAGATGTGCCCCTAAACTTGATTTATGCCCGAAATGTTTACAAATGCTAGTTTAACCAATTAGGTGTTCCTCGTCTAATTCGATCCTGTGGCATTGAAGGCTTTAAAAATACTAGAAAAGGAACTAATATCGCTGCCCAAGCTACAGCAATTAGTATAGGAAGCGTAAGTTTTAAGACAAAAATACTTTTGTTGAAATGCAATACTTAATAGTAATATATTACAGCAAGCTATTGATTTGGGCTGGAAAACAATAAGAGTTAAAGTCCGTGGTTTGGGACCAGGAAGAATGGTAAGTAAATTTAAACTTTTATATTTTCCAATCGAACTATTTTATGCAACTTACATGAATGTTCAGAAAATCATAAGATTTGAAATCACTGTGATTTTAAAATCACAATTGTGATTTGATGGTGGTCTGAAAATCACAAATTTTAACTTTTCTGTGTGATTTTACCTTTTCAAAAACACAAGAATACTGCTGATGTTTTGTTTTGTAAATAAGTCCGTTTGTTTACCCTAAAATTTGTGCAAATTTGCACTGGATTTTTACTGAAATGCGTTCGTTTACGCATAAAATTACAAAAGAGAGTGCCAATTGAGAGAGCAAATTGACAGTTGTTGACTGATAGTCTGCAAATTTTTTCTGGACAAATTTTTGCCAGTAAAATCCAGTAGATGAGAAAAACATATGGTTCAATAAAATAAACAAATACAAAGTATACTTTTTTTTAATAAAAACAAAACAAAATGAAAATTATTATGTTCAAGGTGAACCAAATTAAAGAATAATAATAGTTAAATTTATCAGGTTTTAAATTAAATTTAATTGTGTTATTTACTTTAATTTTTATGTGAATACTTATTTCTGCATACTATTATATATTATACAACATATTATACAACACTATGCTCAGCTGTTTTGTGATTAATCTGCAAATTTGTGCAATTTTTCCGTTCGCGTACTTTTTTGTGCAAGAGACACTCTTGAGAGTAACATTTTAAAATTACCCAAAATTTACTCATCAACTGGATATTACTGAAAAAGTAAACAAACGGACCTAATGCAAAATCACAAATGCAAATCACAAAGCAAATAAAAGGAAAGCGTCTGCATTTTTTTCATAAATTAATAAATTCTTTCGTAGAAAATTGTTAAATCTATATATGTATATAAAACGGAATGTGGGTTTGTTTGTTTGTTTGTACCTTATAGAAGACCAGACCTCTGGACCGCCATTTTTAAACCAATTTTCAAAATATTTGCATATAAAAAAATTCCGCTAATTTTTTTTTTTGCGGGGTGGGGAGGTGTCGCAGCTAATTTCCCGCCCGTGTAATTGACTACAAACTAACTCATCTATCGACCAATTTTCAAAATACTTTTTGCATATGGCTCTTCCACTAAATTTTTTTTAATGCTGCGAGGGGAAGGAGGGGGCTAAGTGTGCCCGCTAAAAATGAATTATCAAATTGCTATGTCGTTTGTAAACCAATTTTCAAAATTCTTTTTGCATATGAAAAAGGTCACCTAATTTTTTTTAATTGTTGGTGAGGTGGGATCAAAATATCCCCTCAAAAACTGATTATCAAATATTTTTCACATAGTGAACAGTCAATTTAGCGGAGTTTTTATTTCATACTAAACAAAAAAAAATCGTACGAAAAAATATTCGGAATACATATTGTTATTGACAAATAAGCTTTATTTGCATTGCTAATATTTTTTACATAGTCATAATTAACAAAAACAAAAAAACCGTAATAAAAAAAACAAACAAACAAACAAAAGTGCCCTTGAGGAATACTCTATATGAGTACCTCAAAAACAAATAACTGTGAAGTGAGTTCTAATGGCAGAAATGCCTATTTTACTGTGAGTTCTGAAGCTCTTTATGAAAATAATAAAAATAAAAAATCTGATAGACTTACTGAGAGTTCTGACGCTCTTAATGATAACAAAATAAATAAGAAATCTGATAGTAGACTTTTTTTTAACCGCGAGGCCACTTTTTCGTCATCGATCAACTTCGCTTTGTCCAATGCCAACTAGTGATTCGTTAACATTACAATTGCCTAGTACTTCTACATTTAACTCAGCGATATCATTCGCTTCGGGCTCGTGGTCATCACTTAACCAAGTTTTTACTGAAGTTAAGAGCAGCCCAAAACCCAAGGTCCAAGTGGGAATGGACAGATATATAACAGTGGTAAAGCGCGGACGAAGCCCAAAGTCTTCGAAAATTTCATCTGCTCCAAAAATGTCTAGGGATAACAGCGCATCCTCTATTAACCGTCAAAATCGTTTTCAAATATTACAAGATGATAACAACGAAACCGATGTATCTACGAACAAAACATTCAAGCCGCCACCAATCTATTTGAGAGACAAAAATTCAAACACTATTATAAAAAATTTAATTTCAGTCATTGGTGAGAATAAATTTCACATCGTTCCAATAAAACGTGGTAACATTGATGAAACCAAAATTCAAATATATGAAGAAAAAGATTTTCGCAAACTAATTAATGAATTTGAAAAAAGTAAGAAAAGTGTCTACACATATCAACTTAAAAGTGCTAAAGGCCTGCAGATCGTATTGAAGGGCATCGATTCCTATGTTGCTCCCGAAGAAATAAAAGATGCACTCGTCCTCCAGGGATTTAAGGTAAAAAATGTATCTAACATAATAAGTAGGGAGAAGATTCCTCAACCTCTATTTCGCGTCGAACTTGAGCCGAAAAATAACAGTTGAAGAACCACACAAGCGTTCTGGACCCGTACAGTGCCATAATTGTCAAGAATATGGTCACACAAAAACTTACTGCAAGTTACCTTCAGTTTGTGTTATCTGCGGTGAATTGCACGGTACTGCTGGTTGTACTAAACCTAAAGATCTAGCATATTCTTTCGTTAAACAGACTATGGGGGAAAAACCTAAATTAGCTCCAGCACAAACAGCAAACGCTTACTCCGCCACTTTTGCTCAAATGAGCCAGCCTGTCACTTCACGTGTATCGTATGCCGATGCAGCTAAGACTAGTTATAATCCCACAGAAAATATTCCGCCTCAAAATAATTCAATGAATGCAAACTCAAGCTTTAATTTTAGTCGCCTTGAAACTACTATTGAGAATCTAGTGCTGACTATAAATAATTTTACAACAAATATGGCTAGCATGATGCTACGAATGCAGTCTACACTGCTTCAAGCATTAGTTAACAAGCCATGAACACGTTAAAGATATGTTTCTGGAACGCAAACAGCATTCGCCAACATAAAAATGAACTTGAGGACTTGCTCACGGAAAAAAATATTGATATAATGTTGGTTTCTGAGACTCATTTGACTTCAAGAAGTCTATTCAAAATTAATGGCTACTTTTTATATGATTCAAAGGACCCAGAGGAAGAGCTTGCGGGGGATCAGCAATTTTAATAAAGTCAAGACGCAAGCATTATATTCTTGACAACATTTGTGAAGAACATCTACAAGCAACGAATATTTGTATCGAAAATTTTTGCACAAATTGTGTGATATCATCAATTTACTCCCCTCCTAGATTCGCAATTACTGAGGATCAATACGAGGATTTCTACAAATCTCTTGGCCTTTGTTTCGTAGCAGCTGGAGACTATAATGCAAAACGTTCTTTGTGGGGTTCGCGTCTTATCACACCTAGAGGACGAGCGTTGTTCAACACAATTTCAAAAATGGGCTTGGACGTCATTTCGAGTGGGGAGCCCACTTAAGGCCTACTGACATGCATAAAATTCCGGATGTTATAGATTTTGGCGTAATGAAAAATATTTCTAGGGAATTAATTCATGTTGAAGCTTCCCTAAATTTATCGTCCGATCACTCTCCCACGATCGTTACAATATGTAGCCCACTGAGAAGTGCTCCACCTCACCCATATGTGAAAATGGTCAGTCGTGTTAATTGGCTGCGATTCAAAAAATATCTTCGTAGTCACTGCACTGAAAACATTAAGCTAAGAACTCATGATGATATTGAATCTAATAGTGCTAATCTTAACGAAAATATTAAGCAGGCAGCTGAACATGCCACTTCCTCCAATCCGCAGACTGGGTTTAACAGAATATATTCTACAGATATTGAACATCTCGTATGTGCAAAAAGAAGAGCTAGAAGAGAATGGCAACAGCACAGATCACCCCAAAATAAAATTAGATTAAAAGAGTGCACTAAAAGACTCCAAGAACTGCTTGCATATGAAAAAACTGCATCTCTTAAAAACTATCTGGAAAATCTCGATGTCACACCAGCATCTAATTATTCTTTGTGGCGCGCTGCGAAAAGAATTAAAACACCCGTTGAGTTTAAACCACCTCTGCGCACTTCTACCGGAGTTTGGGCCAGGAGTGATATTGAAAAAGGTAACTTGTTTGCAAAGCATTTAAAATCCGTATTTACCCCAAACACATGTACTGGTGTTGTTGATTTCCCGAGTGTAGTTGCGCTACCCCCTCGACCCATAAAATTTAAAATGTGTGATGTACAAAATCTAATTGCTGAACTCAACCCGAAGAAAGCACCGGGTATTGATGGAATTAGTAACCAAATGCTAATAAAATTGCCTCGTATTGCATTTAGGATCATGTTATTCATTTTTAATGCCATTTTACGACTAGAGTATTATCCCCACAGCTGGAAGTTTGCCAAAGTTAAAATGATTCCAAAGCCGGGCAAAGATCTGACCAAGAATCATATAGGCCAATAAGCCTGCTATCAACAATGTCAAAACTCTTCGAAAAGCTGCTCATGTCAAAATTGTCCCCAATTCTAATTGGTAGTGGTTGCATCCCAGACCGTCAGTTTGGTTTTAGAAGTGAGCATAGCACCATTGAACAAAAGCATAGATTGGTTCAATGTATAAGAAGAACATTTGAAGAAAAGAAGTACTGTTCTGCACTGTTTATTGAAGTTTCGCAGGCATTTGATAAAGTGTGGCCTAATTTTAAAATTAAAATCATATCTACCAATAAATTTTATGAATTTATTAGAAAGTTACATTACTACCCGGAAGTTCACGGTTGTGGAAGGAGAATTCATGAGTGTGCCCGAATCTATATCATCCAGTGTGCCACAGGGGAGCATACTGGGGCCAGTTTTGTATTAGATTTATACTTGTGATATGCCTTTGAGCAGTAATATCCATACATTTACGTTTGCCGATGATACAGCCTGCCTAAGTATGCACGAAAATCCTCATGAGGCTTCCCGATATCTACAAGAACATATTACACAACTGGAAGTATGGTTAAAATTATGGAGAATTAAGGTAAACGAGCAAAAGTGTGTTCAGGTAACATTTACCCTGCGAAGAGATGCTTGTTCCCCAATTCGAATCAACAATCCAGTTGTTCCTCAGCATTCACATGTAAAATACCTTGGTATCCACCTTGATCGACGACTTACATGGAAACACCATATTGACTCATAGATAATACAAATGAAACTTAAACTAACTCAGATATATTGGCTGATTTGTAGAAATTCAAGATTCAACCTAGACTGCAAACTTTTATTATAAAAGTCGCTTTTGAAGCCAATATGGTGCTACGGAATTCAGTTATGGGGCACTGCTTCAGCTTCTAATGTCGAGAGAATCCAACGAAGGCAAAACAAAATTTTACGTTTGATAACATCGGCTCCATGGTACATCAATAACTCAAATATACATCGTGATTTGAATATGCCACTAGTGATTGAAGAAATAGCAAAATACGCAGGCAAATATTTAACAAAACTCGAGTCACATCCTAATCCGCTTGCTCGTAACATCTTGAATTTTACTGGCCACATCCGCTTGAAAAAGAAGGACACAAGGGCTACTCAACTCTCCAGATGGGATTTCTTGAAAATATTTTTTTCTCTTTTTTTTTTTGATTATCAATATTTTTGTATTATTTATAACTATCACTAAGTTTATGTCCAACAGTGGACGGGCCTAATACTTATATTTTAGATTTAAGATTTGAATACTTATTGTTAGTTCATAATTGAAGATACCATAAATAAATAAATGTAAAAACAAAAAAAAAATATTTTTGACATTTGTGGACCAATTTTCCAAAACCATTTTGTACATGAAAAAGTATCGACTAATTATTTTGATTGTGGGGAAAAAGGAAGCAAGGTGCCCACGTTTAAGAAGTGAATATCAAATAACTTCGTCATATGTGGACCAATTTCCAAAATTCTTTTTTTATTCGAAGTGCAAAGGCAGCCCCTAAAATTTGTAGACCAAACAAAACTCATTTTGCATATGGAAAACGTATAATATTTTTTTTTTTTTTGGAAATTGGTCGGGAGAGGGAGAAGTGAAATGCTTGCATGTAAAAATTGAAAATCAAATAGTTTCATGATATGTTGACCAATTTCCAAAATTGTTTTTTTTCGTATAGTAAAGGTCAAATAATTTTTTTTGAAATGGAGTTAGGGGGAGGGTGTCGAAAATTGTCCGCTCCAATAATTTATTATTAAATAACTTCGTCTTTTGTCGACCAATTTTAAAAATGATTTTTGTATTTTGCATATGGAAAAGGTCCATTAAGTTTTTTTGTAAGGGGAAGGGTGAAATGTGCCTGCCAAAATATGGATTATCAAATTACTATGTCGTTTGTGGACCAATTTGCCAAATTCTTTTTGCATATGGGAAAGGTCAGCTATTTTTTTTTTTTTTTTTTTTTTGAAATTGCGGAGGGTGAGGGGCAGATGTGCAATAGCTTTCCGTGAGCACCTGCCTTGACGGCCTAATCTCACGGGTGCCAAAGCACCGGGTGCTAGGTAAGACGCCAGACCATCGCCCCCATGCACCCTTTTTAGAATGAACCTATGCCCACTCCTCAAAGGCACATAGGTTGCAATCTTTGTATATAGTTATCCCTGTACTATATTCAAGTACCTTGCTTAGGTACTTTCAGCTATCTAAACTCTGCTGCTATGTCGAAGTCATAGCTGCTGCTATGTCCGTGCCCATATCAGCTTCTGTTGAATGGCAACAGCACCTAGAATAGTGCCTGGCTTACCGCGTCACGCCAATCACTAGCATTGATTTAACACTGGGAAGCCAAGACTATTCTCCCAGCGATTTTGGTAGCAACCACAGCCACCACGTTAATTCTCCGGCTTCCATTCGGATGAGTTGTTGGGCTGTGCATACCTTAAACCCCGTAAGGTAGGACGAACTCGGCATTTTAGCAAAGAACACTGACGACCACTACATGCACTCAATAACTTCAAAGCAGCTCGGCTGTCGGGCCACCGGCACCCGTGGAACCAGAAGTAGCCTCTGGTCAGACCTCGAAGTTCCACCACAAGGGCTTCACCTCTATCGTCTTTTGAACTCAGGGGCAGCTCTAGGTGACGCTGCACCTAACTGACATCAACAGGACCTGTCTTCCTTTTGTTACAAATATGTGCACATCCTTTGCTCTGTTATTTCAGAGATCGGGTAGTAACAACATAAGTTCTATGGGTAATGTACCAAAGGTACGTCAATGGAAAAAGGCACATTACCCCAGCTGGGGCCCCGGGCTTGCCACAATCGTAGTCGAAATCGACTCACCTGGGGGGATGGTGAGGGACAGATGTGCAAAAGCTTTCCGTGAACCTATGAACCTATGTCCACTCCGAAAAGGCACATAGGTTGCAATCTTTTGTATATAGTTATCCCTGTACTACATTCAAGTACCTTGCTTAGGTACTTTGAGCTATCTAAACTCTGCTGCTATGTCGAAGTCATAGCTCCTGCTATGTCCGTGCCCATAGCAGCTTCTGTTGAATGGCAACAGCACCTAGAATAGTGTCTGGCTGACCGCGTCACGCCAATCACTAGCATTGATTTAACACTGGGAAGCCAAGACTATTCTCCCAGCGATTTTGGTAGCAACCACAGCCACCACGATAATTCTCCGGCTTCCACGCTATAGTGTTGTGTATACACCATAGAATTCCTCAACCATTGCCGGCACAGCTACCACTCATCCGTAACGAACGCATGCCTGTGTCGCCAAGTATCCAGTGCCTACTCCACACATACCAAAATCATCCCTTTAACCCCGTGGGGTAGGACGAACTCGGCATTTTAGCAAAGGATACTGACGACCGCTTCATGTACTCAAACTTCAGAGCAGCGGGAACCACCCTCGCGAGAAGAACGCAAGCACGCCACCAAGATCTTGTACCTACTACGGCTGGGCATAATCGCGAGACGCACCTTGACCTAACAGGGCGGCCTCGAAGTACCGCCCCAGGTAGTACGACAACCATTTCAGTACAGAATCTTGACAACCGCAATGCATTTATCTCTGAGTAGCTCAGCTGTCGGGCAACCGGCACCCGTGGAACCAGAAGTAGCCTCTGGTCAGACCTCGAAGTTCCACCACAAGGGCTTCACCTCTATCGTCTTTTGAACTCAGGGGCAGTTCTAGGTGACGCTGCACCTAGCTGACAACAACGGGCTTTAATTAATTGTTTTCCTTTTATAAATATGTGCACATCCTTTGCTCTGTTATTTCAGAGATCGGGTAGTAACAACATAAGTTTTACGGGTAATGGGCCAAAGGTCCGCCAGCGGAAAAAACCACATTACCCTTAGCTGGGGCCCCGGGATTGCAACACCCGTAGTCTAAATACATAGACTCCCCTGGGGGTATAGTGAGGGACTTTGTCATTTGTGAACCAATTCTCAATTTTTATTGGATATGGAAAAGGTTAGGTTAGTGTGGTGGGTTTACACGATTCCTACGCTAAAAATTAATAATCAAGTATTTTTTTCATTCAATATTCTTTTTTTTTGATATGGAAAAGGTCCACTAATTTATTTTTGGTAATTGTTTTGGAGGGGAAAACAAAGTGCCCTACTTTAAAAGGTGAATATCAAATAACTTCATCATGTGTAGACCAATTTCCAAAATTCTTTTTTCATGTGGAAGAGGCAAACTTAATTTTTTTTGGTAATTGGGAAAGGGGAAGGTTGTTGATGCTCACATCAATATTTAATTATCAAATAACTTCGTAAGTTGGCGACCAATTTGCAAAATGCTTTTTGCATATGGAAGAGGTCCAATCAATTTTTTTTAAATGGGAATGGCGAAATGAAAAAAATGGATTATCACATTACTTTGTGGCTCAATTTTAAAATTATTTTTTACTTTGGAATGGGCCCACCAATATAAATTTAGGATAACAAAATCAATTTACTAATTCAATTAAAACTAGTTAAAGTGATAAGTGGCCAAACAAAATTAATAAAACTTATAAATTAGTTAACAAAAATGCTGGAATTAAAATAACCTAAGACCTAAAATTAATCAACAAAAATTAAAATAGCCTGAAACTTAAAATTATTCAACGAAAGTAAAAATTAAGTTAATTTTTTAATTATTATTTTTCGAACTTAATTTGTTTCTATATTTATGATTTATTTGAACGGGCTAATGTTCGTATCGCTTTTTTAAGCCAAATAACATGTGATAATTATTAATGAACAAATAACATCAAAGTTAGTTGTAAATATTCTGACAACACATAGTTGAACGCAACAGCCAGCCGTTTTCGAAGCCCACTAAACCTTCATCATCAGCGTTCTTCTGTGTTGGTCCACTGTGTGTGGTGTCAGTTGATGTAGATTTCTGCCTTATATACGAAACTTTCTTGCAAATGGAATACGTGAATTGTTTTGATTCATCGTATTTCAATTTGCTGAAAACGTGTTTTGTAATGAAAGACCAAATTTACCATCTCTAATTTACAACAGACTTACCATTGTCGTTTATTCGTTACTAGTTACCCAGCTAAAAAATTATATATGGTCCATATATTTTTAATATATGAATGTATATAACTATATATGAATATGTATGAATTCATGTATGGAAATATATGGGATTATACACAAAACTATTATATCTGAACTAATATATGAAATGTATTATAACATATGAGTTCATATATGAAAATTTAATTATGAAGCTCTTCATATGTCGATCCATATATAAATATAAGATTTCATATATGGAGCCATATAACAATGTATGCATACATGATATCTCACATAAGATCGTTTTTGCAATCAAAAAGCTTGGAATTTTAGTACTGCTGAATTAGAAATCCATTAGAAAATACATACTGTATGCAAAGTTTATACGCGTACCCTCAACGTTTAAAAAAGATAAACTTTTTGTTACAAAAAACCATTCTTGTATGATTTTATACATTGTGGCCCCATTTAATATATCAAATAATCAAAAGGATAATCCAGTCATTAATTTTATAGAAAATAATAAAATTCTCTAGATAAGAAACAAAGTTCATATTACTGTATTGAAAACTCTTGTTAGACAGATTATTTTTTCTTTTATAATTAATTGTATTCGTTTTTAATCTGATTTCTTTTCTTAATTGATTCACCCTTTGATGGATGAAATGACTTAGTTCGTTTTGAATTATTTGTCCAAACAAATGTTTCATTAAATACAACCTCTCTCTCAAGTCTAAAAAAATTAATTTTAGTAATTTAATTTATTGCACAGCAGTGCGCTTTTGTAAATCAAGAGTGTATGAATACGAACTTATGAACTGTGGAGGGAATTTACACATACATGTATGAAAATGTATGAATATATATAATCATATATGCCCATATACCCTAATTTATCGGATCCGAACCATATATGGGATATCATATACATATGCTCCATACATATTTTTTAGCTGGGTATGCACATGTTAGTTAATTTGCTTATTTTTTGTTCTACTTAAGACAAACTTTTTTCGTTTGTTAGTATTAAGTATATTTATTTAATTTTTGCCACAGGCCCCTGGCTATTAATTTAAGTTAATTTTTTAATTATTATTTTTCGAACTTAATTTGTTTCTATATTTATGATTTATTTGAACTGGCTAAAGTTCGTATCACTTTTTTAAGCCAAATTACATGTAATAATTATTAATTAACAAATAACATCAGTGGATGTTCTCGTTGTACCTTCATAGTGAATAGTCGATTAGCGGAATTTTTCTTACATTCTTATTAAACAAACAAAAAATTATACAAAAAAAATATTCGTAGTGCATATTATTCGTAATAGGTACATACTGACTTTAATAAATAAGCTTTATTTCTTTGATAATATTTTTACATAGTGGAAATAACAAAAACAAAAAAAAACACAAACAGTGACATTGAGGAATACTCTATACGAGTAACTCAAAAACAAATAAACAATCATAAATTACAAAAACAAAAAAAAAACAGTAAGCAAAAAAAAAAAAACACAAAAAGTACCCTTGAGGAATACTCTATATGAGTACCTCAAATACAAAAAATTATGAAGTGAGTTCTAACGGCAGAAATGCCTATTTTACTGTGAGTTCTGAAGCTCTCAATGAAAATAATACAAATAATAAATCTAATGAAAGTATTTTTTTAACGACAAATCCAATTTTTCGTTAGCGATCAACTTCGCATTACACTTGCCTAGTACTTCTTCATATAAGTCAGTAATATCATCTCCTTCAGGCTCGTGTTCATCACTTAATAAAGTTATCACTACAGATAAAAGTAGCTCAAAACCCAAGGTACAAGTCGGAATGGACAGATACATAATAGTAGTAAAGCGTGGGCGAAGCCCAAATTCTTCAAAAATTTCATCTGCTGCAAAGATGTCTAGGGATAATAGCGCTTCATCTACCAATCGTCAAAATCGTTTTTTATTATTGCAAGTCACCGACGACAAGCCCGCTGCATCGTCGCAAAAGTCTTTTAAGCCACCACCTATATATTTGAGAGAGAAAAATTCTAACGCCCTAATTAAAAAATTAGTCTCGGCCATTGGTGAAAACGCATTTCATGTTATTCCAATAAAGCGTGGTAATATTGACGAAACTAAAATTCAAATATACGAAGAAAAAAATTTCCGTAAAATAGTGACTGAATTTGAAAAAAATAAAACAACTTTTTATACGTACCAGCTTAAGAGTGCCAAAGGTATGCAGATCGTATTGAAGGGTATTGACTCTTATGTTAATCCCGAAGAAGTAAAAGATGCACTCATGATACAAGGATTTAAGGTAAAAAATGTTACCAACATAATCAATAGGGAGAAGATCCCCCAGCCTCTATTTCGTGTTGAATTGGAGCCGAATGATATACAGCTGAAAAAAACGAGACACACCCAATTTATAGCCTAAAATACCTCTTATACCGAAAAATCACAGTTGAAGAGCCACATAAGCGATCAGGTCCCGTACAGTGCCATAATTGCCAAGAATATGGCCACACAAAAACATACTGTAAATTACCCACTGTTTGTGTTGTGTGCGGCGAATTACACGGCACTGCTAGTTGCAATAAGACAAAAGATCAAAGTGATAAAAAATGCAGTAATTGTGGAGGTAATCACACCGCTAACTACAGAGGTTGTCCTGTGTACTCTTTTGTCAAACAGACTATGGTGCAAAAACCCAAATTAGCTCCATCTCAATCAGCAAACGCTTACTCCGCCATTTTTGTGCAAATGAGCCAACCAGTTACTTCCCGCGTATCGTATGCCGATGCTGCTAAAACAAATTCTATTCCCCCACAAAATGTTCCACCTCCAAATAATTCAACGAATGCAAACTCATGCTTTAACTTTAGTCGCCTTGAAGCTACTATTGACAATTTGGTGCAAACTATAAACAACTTTAGAGCAAATATGACTAACATGATGCAAGAAATGCTGAGAATGGAGAATACTCTGCTTCAAGCATTAATTAACAAGCCATGAACACGTTAAAAATATGTTTCTGGAACGCAAACGGCATTCGCCAACATAAAAATTAACTTGAGCACTTCCTTACGGAAAAAAGTATTGATATAATGTTGGTCTCTGAGACACATTTGACTACGAGAAGCTTTTTCAAAATAAATGGCTACACTATGTATGATACAAAGGACCCTAGAGGGAGAGCATGCGGTGGATCTGCAATTCTAATTAAGTCAAGACTCAAGCACTATATCCTTGACAACGTTAGTAAAGAATATATGCAAGCTACGAATATTTTTGTAGACAATTTTTGTTCTAATTTCGTAATATCATCAATTTACTCACCTCAGATTTTCAGTTACCGAAGATCAGTATGAGAAGTTGTACAAATCGCTTGGATCTTGTTTCGTGGCAGCTGGAGACTACAATGCAAAGCATATGTACTGGGGATCGCGCCTTTGTTTAATACAATTTCAAAAATGGGCGTAGATGTTATTTCGAGTATGAGATGTATTTTCGAGCCCACTTATTGGCCTACTGACGTACGAAAAATTCCAGATGTTATTGATTTTGGCGTAATGAAAAATATTTCTAGGGATTTAATTAGTGTTGAAACTTCTCTAGATCTCTCCTCCGATCACTCCCCCACTATCGTTACAATTTGTAACCCACTAAGAAGTGACTTACCTCACCCATATATGAAGATGACCAATCGTGTTAATTGGCTGGGATTCAAAAAATATCTTAGTAGTCATTGCACGGAAAATATTGCGTTAAGAACACCCAATGACATTGAAACTAACATTGCCAATCTTAACGAAAGTCCTTTTCATGTAAATTCTTGATGACAGCCTATACTGCATCTATTATTGTGTGTAAATTGTAGACTATTTGGCCTAGAGACTCATCCAGAAGATTGGGATGGTTTCTACTGGAATTTGGAGTGGGGAAAATTCCTTCTCCAAGTTTTAAACCACTTTCTGTGATCCCATCAAGATATGCTCGCATATTCGTCCATAATTTTAAATGTTCGATGGAAGTCCATAACGGAGACGATTTCAAGCATGTTTTCAGGACATCTGCTCGCGTACCTCTGTTAATCAAATCTCCAGCAAATACGAAAGTAATCCCGCTCATTACATCGGAATTTCTAAAATATCTCAACGTTCTGTCAACGGCTTCTATATGTATTCTATTGTTCTCGGTGTACTCATCCCATATAATAAATGAGGCATCTTGCAGCAGTGTACCAAGAGGCCCATTTTTGCGGATAGAGCATGTATATTGCTGTTCTACATTTACAGACAGTGGAAGTTTAAAAGTGGAATAAGCAGTTTCCCCATCTTTTAAGAGAGTTGTAGCAATTCCCTATTAAGGAACTGTTATCACTATGTTCTTTGATTCTCTTATTAAATTTGCAAGGAACGTCTTTCCAGTGCCACCTGGTGCATCCAAAAAAAAAAATTTCTTCTATTGTTTACACTATCGACTATACTATCAAATGCATATTTTTGATCTGGAACTAATTTCGGAAGGTTTTGATCGATCAAAATGGCCATAATATTTGCATTATAGTGTTGTGCCATTGTATTTGTAGCACTGTTTTCTCTCCGAACTGGGGAGAAGGTAATCTAAAATCAGTTAAACGTTTGTCATACATCAGCAACAAGTCATTTTCTACTTGTATCAAACGTTCGTTATAAATTTTTTTATTATGTGGTAAGGTGATGTTTTGATTTTGCTCTCTGATTCTATACCTAATATCTTCACATAAATCATCTTTGAAAATGTGCCATAGTTTTTTTAATGGTTCCGATGGCTGACAAAATGAAAGTATTACCATAAACAACTTTCTAAGTTGTGGTGGACATTGGGAATGTATGTTCCCAATAGTCATCGTTTTGAAGTAGGCCTCTGTCACGGCAAGCTGCTTGATAAGTCTCTTTGAGAACTCCGTCAACGGGTTTTAAGTGCTCGAATGAGGTTGGACCGCGTACGTGATGAAGCAACAATCTAAGATAAAAACACTGCTTGAGAAGGATTTACACTTTAGACTCTTCCTAAAGCGGTATCTTTTTTTATGCCTGGGTGGCCAATTACGTTCTCACCACGCCTCCTTCTTGTAAATTTGTTATTGTACCATGTGTAGTATTGCGGGACTTCGTGATATAAAAGTGTGCTGGCAAATTCATTGCAGAGCTCAAAGAAAGCCAGAAAATTAGTCTTACGTGGGTTTTGGGCCACTTGTTCGGCTGTTTCTGTGGTAAAATACTCTTTTTTGACCATTTTCTAAGTGCAAGACTGTAGGGTGTTGCTCATGAATCGGACGTTGTAATATTCGCCCATGTACCACCCATTCACGTAGTTTTCGACTTCATCATTTGGGGTTTTGACGATGAAAGTAGCTTGGTCAGATCCTTTGTTGATGTATTTACAAATGTATTTGATGGCCTGCACTCAGTGGCAGTACTTTACGTTTATATGAGCGTTAAACGTCCTGCAAAATAGTGGAGAATAAGGAACAATTCATCTTTTATCTATATTGAAATTTTTGCCTCTGATCAAGCTATTTATATTTATGTTGTTTTGACCATGAGTATGGGTCAATATTTATAAAATCCATTTCATAAATATTGGTGCATACTCATAGTCAAAACAAAGTATGCTTTAAGTCTTTAAAACCAATATTACCATAAAAATTATGGTTTTAAACTCTTAAATTATACTTTGTTTTATTAACCACATTTGGTAATTAAGTACATTTCATAAATATTATCTCTTATTATAGAAACAATAAAAGATAATATTTATGAAATGTACTTAGTTACAAAATGCGGTTAGTAAAACAACATAAATATATGTAGCTTCATATGAAATTTTGATGATTCATCAATATTTCTTGCCAACCTATGTTTAGGTTTTTTTTACTATGGGAATGAGCCAATATTTATGAAATGTACTTCATAAATATTATTTCTTATTATAGAAGAAATAAAATAATATACCTATACGATATCAGAAAATATTTTCTAAAATCGTATAGCTATATTATTATTTTTTCTTCTATAATAAGAGAATAATGGCTCCTACTCATAGTCAAAATAAAATATATTTTAAGAGTTTAAAACCAGTATTGTCATACAAAATACTGATTTTAAACTCTTACAGCCTTAATTATAAAACTTAAGGCTTTGTAATGGCCTTTTTAAACAAATTTTCATATAAAATTTGTTTTAAAAAGCTTTTATAAAGCCTTAATAAGTTTTATAAATAAGTCTGTTAAAATATACTTTGTTTTACTGACCACATTTTTGTAAATAAATACATTTCATAAATATTGATGCATACTCACAGTCAAAACAAAGGATATTTTTATAGTGTTTTGATTATGAGTATGGATCATTATCTCTTATTATAGAAAAAATAAACTAATGCACCTATACGATTTTAGAAAATATTTTCTGATATCGTATAGCTGTATTATTTTATTTTTTTTATAATAAGAGATAATATTTATAAAATGCATTTAGTTACACAAATGCGGTTACTAAAACAACCTAAAAAAAGGTTGGTACGAAATTTTGATGAATCGTCGAACGTTAAGTGAAACATTTGTAAATTTTTAATTGAACTTTTAGTGATTTTTAATCAGAAATCATTTTTAGTCAGGCTTAAGTTCAGTAATTTCAATTCTTATTGAATGAAATATTTTTATTAATTAATGTGAGTATCTAAAGAAGAGAAGAAAAATTAAACTTAGACTTTAAGCTGGGGGAAACGTTAGTTCAAAAATAAACCCTAGTTCCCGCCTACGAAATTCTTTCCATGCAAGATAGTTGGCCTGTCAAATTGCGAAAAAAAATTCTAATGATATGATTGGCTTGCTAGAAAGTCACTGTTGGCTAAAATTTTAAAATATCTACATATTTATACTCAAACTCTATATCAACTTAAATATGAATACCTGTAGAAATTAATTTTATCAATTAAAATAATGCGATATTACACATTTATAGATAGTGAATCTGTTATTTCTCCTAAAAAAGGCAAAAGTAATTCTAATGTGATATTTAACGATGTTGTGTGTGAGAAGCATATTTTTGTAAAGTGTGAGATAAGAATCTTGATTCATTCTATTTATGTAAAACTTATAGCAGAATTTTCAAACATTTGATATGAGATCATCATAATGTATTTGTAATGTATAGGTAAGGTGAGAAAAATATAAAGCATGTTGAAAGGATAAATATGGATTTTTGATTATAAGCAAAGATATTGATTAAACGATGATCGGTATAGAAAACAATTTTACTAGATAAAAGTTTACCGTTTCGTATTTCATCTGACCTTAAACTTCATGCATCTAAATGTTATAAATGGTCAGGCACTTGTATACTGATAACTCAATCTGAATCAGATAGATTGATCTACAAATCTGAATATCTCCTGATAGTTTGATCTGTTTTACAGATCAGCTACCTGATAGCTTGATCTGGTACCTGATAACCTGATCTGAAAGCCAAATCAGCTCGTGATAAGCGGATCTAAAAACCAGACCAGCTCCTGATAAGCTGATCTAAAAACCAGACCAAGTCATGATAAGCTGATCTGAAAACCAGACCAGGTCCTGAAAAGCTGATCTGAAAACCAGACCAGGTCCTGAAAAGCTGATCTGAAAACCAGATCAGGTCCTGAAAAGCTGATCTCAAAACCAGACCAGGTCCTGAAAAGCTGATCTGAAAACCAGACCAGGTCCTAAAAAGCTGATATAAAAACCAGACCAGTTCCGGAAAAGCTGATATGAAAACCAGACCAGCTCCTGATAAGCTGATAGCTGATACCTGTTATTTACCATTATCAAACATGGATGAGAAAGTTTTAAAGCAGTTGGTGTTGACAAGAAATGTATTGGAAAGAAAGCTTCGTAGTATAAAAACTGGTGAAATAGATACACGTGAACAACTAAAAGACAATTAACATTTAAACCTATAACAGAACCTCTCAAAGAATTCATAAATAGTTCTAAAAAAATTAACAGAATGTCCATGAAAGAATAAAGTAAAATCAAGACAGAAGTTGAAAATAATACAAGTTTAAAGTCTGAAAACTCATCAGTCAAGATAGAGACAAGTACACCAAAAAAACTAGCAGAAGGAACAATATTTGATGATACCATCTCATTAAACATGATGCTAATACTGTGAATGATGATGAGGATGATGATTGTACTCACAGACTTCCAATTCCGAAGACACTTATACTGATGTATCAGTCTTGGAAGGAAAAAATAAATTAGATACAAACTATGGCCCATATAAAGATTTAAATAGTGAATGGAAATTTGGTGATAGTAACCTCAAACTGAATGAAGATAAAATACAAGTTGGTGGCCAAATATGGGCTCTAACACCAGGAGTATTTTCTCTAATGTTTCATAAAATACCAAATATTATGATACATTTGAACTCGAAATCTATAAAAAGATTTTAATTATTACTAATGTATACATACAGAGTCATCATCGTTCACTGACGGAGAACGATGTTATCGAAAAATTGTTTCCAGAAACTGAAATCGACAAACTAAATGACAATATAATAATATGGCTTAGGGCATTAATATTCTAGAATGTTTTAATGTAAATTGATGTACTACAACGTGAAATAAATTAGGCATAGAAGTGAGTTATAAAATTGAAAAAGACATTCTAAAAAGGAAATCATGTTTTGAAAGACATATTAAATTGAATTGATAAGGAATAGATTGGAAAATTAACTAGATGTTAATATAAATAGCTGAAAGGGCATCAAGTAGGCCACAACACTCCAAAAAATCTGGAAAACAACTCAATGTCAATGAAATTTACTAAACCAACTCTATAAGCAATCTCTAAAATTGATTGTGTATTGTAGAAATATAATGAAAGAAATGTATGATATTTGGTAAGCTGATTTAGTTGAAATTGGGGACTATACTACAGAAAATATAAATTATTGATTGTTGTAGCCTGTAATTGTCACGTTCTCAAATTATGTATGGTCAGTATCGTTGAAAATAAAGGCTGCACTCTAAAAAACCAAGGTAATGGAAAATATTTTTGAACTGGTACGAATACCAAAAAACTTAAAAGCAGATGATGGTAAAGAATTTTTTAATAAACACTTTGGAAAATTCATTCACAAATATCAAATATCATCAATAGTACAATGATTTAATAGATTATTAAACGAAATGATGTGAAAAGAATTTATCATATCATATATATTATCATTATTATCATACATAAAGTCTGACTTAGTGTACAAAATATAAAAGTTCAAGAAAAACTGCTAAATACAGTATACAGTAATTTGAAGATGATAAAATGTTTATATATAAAATGACATAAAAATAAAATTACCAAGCAAAAATCTAGTTTGTCTTGTTTTTGAATAATTAATTAAGAATGATAGGTCTTAGGAAAGATAATTAACTTGATGTATTGTAATTCTCTAAATTTGTTGGTAAGTATGAAATATTGAGAAAACTTAAGCATTTAAAATGAAGTAAAACACAGTGCGATATTCAGCAACACATCATATTATCAGTTTTTATAGTAAAAGACGTACATTTTCCATTTGAAAGCAAACAATTTTTAAATATGAATATGGGCCTATTATAAAAGATCTTCACTTTGTTCATTTCTATAGCTATCAGATCCTTAGAAAATATAAATAAACTAAAGAAATTTGACTTTGGTATCCATTCTTTACGAATGTAGATTTGTATAAATGAGTATCAAACAAATTTAGTGAATAAATATGGACTTCAACAAGAATCATGCTGAAGCATGAATAAATTATAAAATGCAATGTAAACAGATATTACTTTAGATCACGTCGAAGCATGTATAATTAAAAAAATCCTCACGTCATACAATTTTTGGAAATGAAATACATATGTACATCTGTATCTAGTATGTACAAAATTCCAAAGAGTGAATTCGTAAATTCTAATAGTAACGATTTTTAATTGAAACACCACTACATCTCGGACTCTCGCGTCACTATCGATAGAAGCATGCTAAGGCATGCATGCTAGCAAAAAATATGAATAAAGCTGTTAGATGATGATGATGAAAAGCTCTTTTTTAATAATGAATTCGCAGACAGCAATTGTATCTGGATCAATGCAACTCATGAATGTGTTGTATAGAGTATGATTGATGGTTTAGAGGACCTTTTTTAAGTGAAAAATCATTACATCTGTATGCGATACAATCAAGCCTACGTTAACAAGAATTACTTCAAGGGGTCAATCAGTAAACCTCATGTTGAAACACTTGAGGTAAAATTCTCCCAAACATAGATATTCCAATGTTTCTGACACTTTACGCAAATACTTATGGTGAATTGCTTGCTGGTGGATGTAACAGAGTTCTTTGTGATCGATTTTCTAGAACAGTTGATTATTAAACATGTATTTCCTTGTATATGAACTAATTTTTACGTACATATGTACATATATTTATCTATATGCACGCAAAAAAAAATATGGTTGAGGTAACCATAATCAAACAGCAGCATACTATGATTGAATTATATGGTTGTAGTTTAATCATATTATTGTCAATAGAAAAGGAAACTTTTAATAATATTATTATCTGAGTTAATAATAATATTGTTAGACTAACACTATTGTTAGATAAGGCTAAAATATAATTTAGACTCACCATACCATGTTCTTATATTATAATAATATTGTTAAATACGACAACAGTATTATTTAATATAATAACATTGTGTTTTTCAATCATATATTTATTGGTAGATCTTTTGTTTAAACCAGCTGTGCGTTAAATTCGAAATAAAAATAAATTAATATTATTGAAATTAAATGTATATATAGAAACGTACACTTACATATGTGTGTATACTCGAAATACAGACACGTCTGTATAAACAGATAAACATATGTACGTATATATATATATGTTTTTATTTATCTACCCTTTTGTTTGTTTGCACTTAATTTATTTATTTAACACGATGCGTGCAATACCGATAGCTTACAAACAAAACACTGAACTGACAGAAAATGTTTCTGAAAAAGATTTTTTAAAAACTTAAAATAGTATGGTTTTGGATAACATTATATTGTTATTTACATTATATTATTTTTAAATAATAATAACAATTAGGTTGCAGTCATAAATTTTTAACAAAACTATATTGTTAAACTCTAACCATATCACAATTTGTATGAATATAATAATGTAATTATTAAATTTAAACATTACTTTGCTTACCGTAACAGAAATAATGTTTAAAATAACAATAACTTGTTTTCAATGACCACAGATTTGTTTCTGAGAACATAATATTGTTTTCTCAACCATTCTACAACCCTATCTTTTCTTTGCGTGTGTATACTTTTAAAAATTATATATGTAAATGGTCTCTATTTCAAGTAGTAAAATCAAAAATTAGTGACACATAGAATGAAAAATAAATAAAAATAAAGAGTGACTGACTAACTTACAGATACAGTCTGCTTACAGGCACACAAAGCACAATTAAATGAAAGATATCAAAAATATGAATACAATAAGCTGAACTTTAATAAAATGAGAAAAAATCATATCTTCTAGAACATCAAATAAAAGCTAAAGACGATCAGACTTCATAAAATAAATATATGTATATCGTATTATCCATAATTAATTAATTAATTCGTGTAGTATGCGTGGTTCCTCTATACTACAGAAACCGTCAAGAGAGTAGAAAAAAAATTCTTAGAAAACGACTTTGTTTTCTGTTGATCGCTATTCAAAAAGAAAATTAGTTTGTTTATTATGATTTAACTAATTTAAAAGTACATTCATATCTATACTTCTTAACATAAAAATCAAAAACAAATGTTATTCAATTCTATATTATATGTATCTAAAATTCCAAAAAAGCTGTTACATATATGTATGAAAGAATCTCCAGCGCTTCTAACTGCATCAGAGTTTAAAAAAAAATATCCATTTATTCAATAGGGGACCAATTGAATAAAATTTTAATTTGAAACAGTAAGCAAAGACATCAGCTTACTGCATTCTTATTCATAATCGTATAATAGAATATATAACCACCGAAGGACAAACTTTTAAAGTCTTATAAATTAAGCAATATGGAAAATTTTATAGAGAACTAAGGTTTCAAAAGTAATTCAAATGATTTCATTGAAAAAAAGGAGTGTTTGTTTTCATAAATTATGAAAATAACAATTTCATTTTAAAACTCCCCTTTGATTTTAAATGTTTATCAAAAAAAATAAAAAAGTTAAACCAAGCAAACTGGCTAACAAAAAAACTGTCATCACCAAAGCTGGAGGTGCTGAATCAGTTTCATTTAAAAATGTTTATACATTTTTAAAAGGTTTTGCAATGTACACCCTAAAAAATTTTTAACGTTGACTATATAGGCTGCATCAACTTTAAACAAATTTAAATTAAATATAGGAAATATTTCTACTATAGTTACTTTTACTTTAGAGTATGTATCTTCAGGAATTCAGCTTTACTTAAAAGAGAAAATCCTCACAAACTTTTAAGTAAATAAATAAATAAAGTAAGTAAATCCAAAACTAAATCAACGTTTTTTTAATTTCAAATAAAAAACTGAAGATATTTCACATCTATACACATCAACATCAGCAACAATAACAACAACAACAAAAGACATGACATCAATCAATCAAATACATTTTTAGATATGTATGTATGCATATCAAATTTCTTATCAATGCTCAAGTATTTATTAGATCTTAACAATCACACTTACATAACTCAAGGAAATTATGCTTCTTAAAAATAAGAATACGTCACATTAATTCAATAATTTTCTATATAATAGAAAATGTATATTGAGATACCTAAAAACTGATGAGTTTAATAAATGAATACTGTAAATTAATATTTTTCCAGATTGAAATAAAAAATTTCAATATGACGAAACCTCTTCGCTAATGTTACTTATTAATTCAACATGGTTTTTATTGATTTTAAGTTGGTTTTTTTTTTCTGGGTGCAGAAAAGTCGTCCAGTCAAAGAAGGCGGATGTAGTTAAATAAACAAAATCTGTAATATAAACAAATTTCTCAAAGGCAGACTTTAACGCGAAACAAATTTAAGCATGAGAAAATATAAAGCAATCGTAAGTATAAAAACATACTAGCATTAGGGAATTTCAAATATATGATAGTATTTTATAATACCAAATGTCGATATTGAAAACAATTTATTGCTACCTACATATAAATACCAGCGCGATAAACTCATATACACACGCACACACACACAGCAGAATTCATCTAAGAAAAATCCAAGAAAATTTTAACAACACTCCGCCCTCACAAATCGAGACCAGCCTGAAATCCTCACAGATATACATTCACAAATTCCTATGCTCATACATACATATACAATATATAAAATTAATCTCAACAACAAAACACTCGCCTACCTCAATTATGGATAGTCTTAAACTCCCACAGACATATATATGTACATATAGATTCTCACTGCTACATATAACAAGAACATATCGCCTCTAATAAATCACAATCATCTTAAATTCTCACAGCCACACATACATACACACAATCAATCTACCTTAACAAAATTCTCACACAGCTCAAATCACGATCAGCCTTAAACTCCTACAGACAGACACACCTACAAATCCCTATGCCTACATATTACGTCAACAACCTTACCCACCCAACTCACGATCAGACTTAAACTCCTACATACATACAAACATACAGATTCCCCCGGTTACACATTACTAGAATACCTCGCCCCTCATAAATCGTGATCAGCCTTAAGCTCCTACAGAAATATATATATTACAATTCCTAGAGAAATACACATACATACATACACACAAATGCACACACACATACATAGAGACAATCTATCTACCTCCACAACACCCCCACCCACCTCAAATCACGATCAGCATTAAATTCTCAGATGCATACATACATACATGTAATCGATCTACCTCAACTACACCCCCCCCCCAACATAGCCTCGCACAAATTATCACAGACAGACAAATACATCCACAAAATCCTACGGTTACATATTACAACACCTACGAACACCCATCCACCCAAATCAGTCTACCAACACCTATATTATTCCATGATTTTCCCTTCGGTATTAGGAAAAAATAATAATCATGTTTTTCCGTCGGCATATACACACATAAAAACCTCAAAACTATGAGTCACGTTAATACATTCACACAAAATATTCTACACAAAAATTCCCACGGTCAAGCGCACAGTCAGAGAGACAGACAGACAGAGAGACATACACTTAATGTAAACAAAAAACTCTTAATGTAAACAAAAAACTCCTAATGTAAACAAAAAACATCAAAGCGCCGCCGAAAACACAAATTTCCAAGAATTTAACAATTTCAGCAAACAATGTACCAATTTCAGCCCACAATTTAACAATTTCAGCCACAATTTAACAATTTCAGCCAACAATTTTGCAATTTTAATTGTCGCAGAAGTGGAAGTTCACTACTACTGTCATCGCATCTTGGGTTTTTCATGTAGATAAGGCGGGGAACCTGTCAATGAAGATGGCAAAATTGCGCGGTGGCCGATATTTGATGGAGCAATATTGGCGTCTTGATTTAAAGCGTACCTGAGATGAATGCATTCATCAGCCCTCAGTCTCTGCTAATTACGGCAAATGTAATTCAATCGTTATGATATAATTTTTGCCATCATATCGACAATATATTGACTAAATAAGTCTCTATAATAATTTAATGGATTAAAACAGTTAGTTCTAGCCATCAACCTGAATGCATAAAATTGCATACGTCACTGTTTTGTTACGTGCTGTATTTTGCTGTGGAATAGGCAAATAGTAACCGTCTTCTCCCATTACGAACATTAAGGGGTACTGTAGTGGATCATATGATCGATGTAACTCAGAAACCCTTTTAAGCTGGCCGTCTCAGCTCGACAGCTACCTCGTTTACAGCTGGCGCATTGTATCTACCTTGATGAGCTGTGTGCGTTGGGCAGTCGGAATGAATAATTAGCTTTAAATTATCGGAAGAGTTACGTTCTAAGTTCTGTTCAAAATTTCGTATGTATACATTTTGGGCATTCAGTGTGGTTTGCAGTATGTTAATTAAATCAATTTTTATCAATTTACTTGTCCCTCTATTTTGAAAGTTGGCATGAAATTATTTTCTCTAATTTCTTTCGCGCCAAATGAAGTCATTTGAAATAGGGTATTGTACCTAGGTATGTTTGTTAGGAAATGTCTTGATAGTGTGCTATTGTTTGTCAAAAGATCTTTGATTGGGCGGAGGGGGGGGGGCGGCTCCTGTATATTGGGGAGACTAACATTTCCAGAAGCGCAGCATATACCATTAGGTTCAGAGGGCCATTTTTTGGCAGAACACTTACAGCCGATCTTATTTATGGCGCCGATTTGTACGGAAGGCTGTTGAGCATAATCAATATGTGGATCGTATCTGGAACCCAAACTGTTGCTGTGAGCTAAAGCTCGGTTACGAACTCTAACCGTTGAATGATGTTGTCTTTCTCTCTGTTCTTGAAGGCGTTGAGAACGATCAGAACTTGATTCCATAGTGCGAGATTGTGCAGTTCTAATATTTTGCTCTTCAATCCGTTGCAAACGCTCCGTACTCAACTCTCGCGCACGGAATGGAGATGTTCTCAAATTTTGTTCATCAAGTCGCTGCAAACGTTCAATACTCGCCTCTCGAGCGCGTATTTGAGAAGTTCTCAAATTTTGTGCATCAAGCCGCTGCAATCTTCAATACTGGATTCTCGAGCGCGTATTTGAGAGGTGCTCCAGTTTTGTTCTGCAAGCCGCTGCAAACGCTACGTGGTTGACTCGTGCGCGGAGTTGAGAGGTTCTGAAATGCTGCGCATCAACTCACTGCGAACGTTCGATACTCGACTCTCTGGCACGTGGCTGTGATGCGCGCTCTCTCTGCCTGGCAAGACGATTTTCAGTTTCTAATGAAGATTGTCCGTTACGACGAAGTTTTGATGCCCTCGCATTATGCTATCTTTCCACTACGAGTTGAATCACACGCTTCTCTTTCTCAATCATTTTTTGTAATTTTTTTAGGTATATTCACACATTCATACGTATCATACGCACATATACATATATATACATACCATACGTCTGCACAGATATACATAACTGTTTGCACCAGTTTTATGTGTGTTGGTTCTGGTATGTACAGATACTGTATATTATTCAGAGTTTCTGTTACTACTAGTCATGTTTTAGACGCAATTGTTTTTCTTTAATCAAGTCTGAGTTTAGGAAAGAGAGAAGAAAGAAGAGTGGTACTGATTTGCTTGCACCAATAAGTTATGACTGGTAAAGCCTACAGTAGACGGCATTCAAAAAGCCACATACACATGTGGCTATGACGTCACGAGAATTTTCGACATGTTGGTTGCATTTTTTTAAATTGGTAGTAGTTGCTACATGTAAAATATTGTTAATATATTTGTTCCAAAATCTAAATATGGCAAATTTAGCAAATTCGGACACATTTCCAGATGCAGTGGAAACTCACTATTAGGTATAATTTTGACATTCAGGGGTGTTCTGTAAACCGCGTGTTTTGAAATCATTCGATTTCCAAAATCGAAAACGGTGTTCTGTAGTGCGATTCACTAACTTATTTTAACGATAATGGCATCGTAATTATAACGAAAATTTATCGAATTTGATATTCAGTAACATTTTTAACGATATTCACTGTAGATTAATGTCAGCTGCGTCATTATTCAAGCGACAATAATTTATGTGTTGTTAATTTTATCGACAAAAATCAGTAGAAAATATCAGCTGCGTACTATAGATAAAAATAACTTTCAGGATCACAGAATCGTTATTTTAAGCGACAAAATGTATAGACAAAAATTACGAGTGTCGGATCATTAAAAGTTACTGAATCGCACTACTGGTGATCATTCAAAGCTAAGTTCGTATAAAATATCTTAAACATCGAAAAAATTAAAACGAACTAAAAAGCTGCAATAAGTCGACTTTTTAATTCAGCTCATTCCTGGATATTAGGCGATTTCAAAACGCCTGACTTACAGAATATCCCTGTGCCCATGTTCTGTAACTTTGATGATAACTTCTTGCGCCGCAAAGATGTGAAACAAAATATTCCATCTTAGTTAATTTTAGTTATTTTTGTTCGAACTTCATTTATTTCTATGTTTATGATTTAACCAGGCTAAACTTGAGCTTTCATTACAAAAAAGCTTTCAGCAAATAGAAATATGAATCAAAACAATTCACATAATTCATTTCCATAAAAGTTGCGTATATAAAGGAGAAATCTGCATCAACTGATGATAAAGGTTTAGTGGCCTTCGTAAACAGCTAGTTGTTCAGTTCAATTACGTGTTTGTCAGAATATTTACAATTAACTTTGGTGTTATTTCTTCATTAATAATTATCACATGTAATTTGGATTGCAAAGCGGTACTTACTTTAGCCTAATCAAATCATAAATATAAAAATATTCCATCGTTTTTCTAAAAGTGTGAAAAGAGTGTGTCTGTAACTCATGTCCAAAACTATCTAGTGATTACGTTAGAAATGTCATAATATCAGGCATATAATGGAAATCGTTTTGATTTAAAATTCATTGAAAAATGTAAGAAGCTGTGATGCACACATTTATTTCGATTTCATTCTGGTTTTGTTTAATCGAAATCGATATCATTTCCCATCATGTTCTATGAAAATATTAGAAAAAAAGATGTAATGGAAAACGGAATTTGTGTTGTTTTTGCGTTTTTAAATCGAGTAAGCGGAAGTTGACGATTTAGGAATTAAGTTATATCTAAGAAAAATTTTCCTGTAATAACTTGTTTGAAAATTTATATTATATATATATATATAATATTATATTTTTTTTTTAATTTTCAGTCTGCCATTAAAGGATTACAAATGTGCGGTTTAAATATTGTATCAATAACTGACAACACCCCAGTATCATGGAATCCACCACGGCCTCGTAAACAGAGAAGTTTGTAGAAAATAAGTGTAATTTTTTAAGTTCTAATTTGGTATTTAAAACAAAAACCCTCAAAATAAATTTTAATTTACAAAAAAAAAAATAAATACAACATGTGTACATATGTACTAGGGATGCCAATCGGGACTGTTTTAGGATTTCGGGATCCTAAAGTTTTTTGAGATTCATGGATTTTTGGGGACTATGGGGTTTTTAAACCTTAGAAGACATATGGATATTTCTACATGAAAGTTCACTTTTTTGTGGCGTGCAACAGCAAGCAATTAAGCTTATATATCAGAACAATGACTCGAATTTTCTTTAAATTTTACCCAATGTAGAGCTGCTGACAGCCTGCACTAATATATTTCATTTCATTTCATTTCATTTATTTACATTTGCAATACATATAGCCTATTGGCCAATTACATTTGTATTACTAGTAAAAGTATGTAGAATTCTATGGTAAGTAAACATAGCACACATCAACATCACTACACTTAAACACACAACCCGCCCAAGGTAAAAGAAACATTATTGTGATAAAATGAAGGTGATAAGGGGTAGCCTTGTTATTGGTGCGTTGAGTTTAGATCATTAAAATATTCTATAAGTTTGCGTTTGAATATTGTTATGGACATAGAAAAAGATCGTAAATTCCTAGGTAGGATATTGCAAAGTCTATCAGCTTGAACAAGAATGGATCTATCATAGATAGCATTGTTTATTCGTGAAATAGTGATTTGTGGATTTCTAATAGTTCTAGTGAAACTAATCATACGTATAATACGTTCAGGCTTTTGAAGCTTTATAATTCTATATAGGTAAATTAGTAAACGAAATTTAAGGTAGTCATAACTTGATTAGAAGAAAATTATTTACATGATGTGATATATGATCTCTCATTCTAAGTCCATAAGCGTATCTAATAATTCTATGCAATATGCTTTTTATTTTAATTTTGTTACCCATATTACAGCCAGAGTAAACTTCAATACAGTAGTTGACTCTAGTCATCAGTAGGGCGTGTGCAACAAATTTTTTAACATGTAAAGGTAACGTCAGGTTTAAATGGTATAGCCTTCGTAGAGTCATGCAAACTTTTGAGCAAATGTTGTTTATATGTGGTTCGAAAGACAGTTTTTCATCAATAATTATGCCGAGACATCTCATTTGGCTTACCATTTTAATTTGAGAATCAGCAATTTTCAAGTTTAAGTTAATTTCATTAATTAATTTAATTAATTAATTTAATTGATTTAATGTCAGTTCTCGTGGTACCTTCATAGCGAACAGTCGATTAGCGGAATTTTTTTCTTACATACCAAACTAACAAAAAATTATACAAAAATATATTCGTAGTACATATTATTCGTAATAGGTACATAGTGACTTTAATAAATAAGCTTTATTGCTTTGATAATATTTTTTACATAGTGGAAATAACAAATACAAAAAAAGCAAACAAAAAAAATAAAAACAGTGACATTGAGGAATACTCTATACGAGTAACTCAAAAACAGACAAACAATCATAAATTACAAAAGCAAAAAAAAACCGTAAGCAAAAAAACACAAAAAGTGCCCTTGAGGAATACTCTGTATGAGTGCCTCAAATACAAAAAAATATGAAGTGAGTTCTAACGGTAGAAATGCCTATTTTACTGTGAGTTCTGAAGCTCTTAATGAAAATAATAGAAATAATAAATCTAATGAAAGTGTTTTTTTAACGGCAAAACCAATTTTTCGTCAGCGATCAACTTCGCTTTGTCCAATGCCAAATAGTAGTGATTCATTAACATTACAATTGCCTAGTACTTCTTCATATAAGTCAGTAATATCATCCCCTTCAGGCTCGTATTCGTCACTTAACAAAGTTATCACTACAGATAACAGTATTTCAAAACCCAAGGTGCAAGTCGGTATGGACAGATATATAACCGTGGTAAAGCGTGGGCGAAGCCCAAATTCTTCAAAAATTTCATCCGCTCCAAAAATGTCTAGGGATAACAGCGCATCCTCAATTAATCGCCAAAACCGTTTTAAAATTTTGCAAGATGAAAACGACAAGCCCGAGGCATCGTCGAATAAAACATTCAAGCCGCCACCAATCTACTTGAGAGAGAAAAATTCAAATGCCCTTATTAAAAAATTAATTTCGGTCATTGGTGAAAATAAATTCCACATTGTCCCAATAAAACGTGGCAACATTGATGAAACGAAAATTCAAATTTATGACGAAAAGGATTTCCGCAAAATGGTTTCTGAATTTGAAACAAATAAAACAAGCTTCTACACATACCAGCTTAAGAGCGCTAAAGGCCTGCAGATCGTATTGAAGGGCATAGATTCTTATGTTGTACCTGAAGAAATTAAAGATGCACTAGTCCTCCAGGGATTTAAGGTAAAGAATGTATCAAACATATTTAACGAAGAAAAAGTACCCCAACCTCTATTTCGTGTTGAACTGGAGCCAAATGATATACAGTTGAAAAAAAACGAGACTCATCCTATTTATAGCCTTAAATACCTTTTATACAGAAAAATCACAGTTGAAGAGCCACATAAGCGTGCAGGTCCCGTGCAGTGTCATAATTGCCAAGAATATGGCCATACAAAAGCTTACTGCAATTTACCTCCAGTGTGTGTTATCTGCGGTGAATTGCACGGTACTGCAAGTTGTACCAAACCAAAAGATCAAGCGGAAAAAAATGCAGTAATTGTGGAGGTAATCACACCGCTAACTACAGAGGATGTCCTGTGTACTCTTTCGTCAAGCAGGCTATGGTGCAAAAACCTAAATTAGCTCCAGCTCAACCATTAAACGCGTACTCCGCCACTTTTGCTCAAGTGAGCCAACCAGTTACTTCACGTGTATCGTATGCCGATGCTGCTAAGGCTAGTTCTATCCCCACACAAAATATTTCACCGCCAAATAATTCAACGAATGCAAATTCAAGCTTTAACTTTAGTCGCCTTGAAGCTACTATTGAGAATCTGGTGCTAACTATAAACAACTTTACAACAAATATGACTACCATGATGCAAGAAATGTTGAGAATGCAGAATACTCAAGCATTAATTAACAAGCCATGAACACGTTAAAAATATGTTTCTGGAACGCAAACGGCATTCGCCAACATAAAAATGAACTTGAGCACTTCCTTACGGAAAAAAATATTGATATAATGTTGGTCTCTGAGACACATTTGACTTCGAGAAGCTTTTTCAAAATAAATGGCTACACTTTATATGATACAAAGGACCCTAGAGGGAGAGCATGCGGTGGATCAGCAATTCTAATAAAGTCAAGACTCAAGCACTATATTCTTGACAACATTTGTGAAGAACATCTACAAGCAACAAATATCTGCATTGAAAATTTTTGTACAAATTTCGTGATATCTTCAATTTACTCCCCTCCCAGATTTTCAATCACTGAGGACCAATACGAGAAGTTCTACAAATCTCTTGGACCTTGTTTCGTAGCAGCTGGCGACTACAATGCTAAGCATACGTTCTGGGGTTCGCGTCTTATTACGCCTAGAGGTAGGGCGTTGTTCAACACAATTTCAAAAATGGGCTTGGATGTTATTTCGAGTGGGGAGCCTACTTACTGGCCTACGGACATACAAAAAATTGCGGATGTTATAGATTTCGGCGTCGTAAAAAGTATTTCTAGGGAATTAATCCACGTTGAAGCTTCCCTAGATCTCTCGTCCGATCACTGAGAAGCGCTTTACCTCACCCATATGTCAAGATGATAAATCGTGTTAATTGGCTGGGATTCAAAAAATATCTTAGTAGTCATTGCACGGAAAATATTACGCATAGAACACCCAATGATATTGAATCGAACATTGCAAATCTTAACGAGAATATTAAACAAGCTTCTGAACATGCCACTACCTCTCATCCGCATACTGTGTACAATAAAATTTATTCTACAGACGTTGAACATCTCGTACGTGAAAAAAGAAGAGCTAGAAGGGAATGGCAACAGCACAGATCACCTCAACACAAAATCAGATTTAAAGAGTGCACTAAAAGACTCCAAGAGTTGCTTGCAGCTGAAAAAACTGCATCTTTTAAAAATTATCTGGAAGGGCTTGATGTCACACCAGCATCTAATTACTCTTTGTGGCGCGCTGCTAAAAAGCTTAAAACACCCGTTGAGTTTAAGCCACCTCTGCGCACATCTACCGGAGGTTGGGCAAGAAGCGATACTGAAAAAGGTAAAATTTTTGTTGAGCATTTAAAATCCGTTTTTACACCAAATACATGTACCGGTGTTGCTGATTTGCCGAGTGTAGTTGCTCTACCCCCTCGACCCTTAAAATTTACGATGTGTGATGTACAAAAACTAATTGCCGAGCTCAACCCGAAAAAAACTCCCGGTATGGATGGAATTAGTAACCAGATGCTGATTAAGTTACCTCGTACTGCAATTAGAATCCTGTTATTCATTTTTAATGCCATTTTACGACTGGAGTATTATCCAGACTGCTGGAAGCTTGCCAAGGTTAAAATGATTCCAAAGCCAGGTAAAGATCTTACCAAGGCTGAGTTATATAGGCCAATAAGTTTACTGTCAACAATGTCAAAGCTTTTTGAAAAGCTCCTCATGGCAAAATTGTCTTCAATTTTAACTGATAATGGGTGCATCCCGGACCATCAATTTGGTTTTAGAAGCCAGCATAGCACCATTGAGCAAACGCATAGATTGGTTCAATTTATCAGAAAAACATTTGAGGAAAAGAAATATTGTTCTGCCCTGTTTATTGACGTTTCTCAGGCATTTGATAAAGTGTGGCATGAAGGCATGATTTTGAAATTGAAGACATACTTACCAATAAACATTCTAAATCTTTTGGAAAGTTACATTCTCGCACGAAAATTTACAGTGGTGGAAGGACACTTTATGAGTATGCCTGAAACTATCTCATCCGGTGTGCCACAGGGGAGTATACTGGGGCCATTTTTATATTTGATTTATACTTGTGATATGCCTGTGAGCAGTAGTATCCACACTTCTACATTTGCCGACGATACCGCCTGCCTTAGTATGCACGAAAACCCTGATGAGGCATCCCGAAAACTCCAGGAACACATTAGCCAGATGGAGCTATGGTTAAACTTATGGAGAATTAAGGTAAATGAACAAAAGTGTGTCCATATAACATTTACTTTACGAAGAGATACTTGTTCCCCCATTCGGATTAATAATCAAGTTGTTCCTCAACATTCACATGTGAAATATCTTGGTATACACCTCGATCGACGGCTTACATGGAAACATCACATTGACTATAAGTTAACTCAAATAAAACTAAAATTAACTCAGGTACATTGGCTGATTGGCAGAAATTCAACACTCAGCCTAGACTGCAAACTTTTAATATACAAGTCGCTTTTAAAGCCAATATGGTTTTACGGTATCCAGTTATGGGGCACTGCTTCTGCCTCCAATGTAGAGAGAATTCAACGAAGACAAAACAAAATTTTAAGGTTAATAACATCTGCTCCATGGTACATTAAGAATTCAAATATACATCGTGATTTAAATATGCCACTAGTGATTGAAGAAATTGCAAAATACGCAGGCAAATATCTAACGAAACTCGAGTCACATCCTAATCCGCTTGCTCGTAATATTTTGAACTTTACTGGACACATCCGCTTAAAAAAGAGAGATACAAGGGCTCTAATACTAAACACTCCGAATGAAGTTGCTTGAAATTTTTTATTTTTTTTTTTGGTTATCACTACTTATGTATTATTTACAACTATCACTTAGTTAGGTCTGACATTGGTCGGGCCTATTAATTTTATGTTAGATTTAAGATTTGAATACTTATTGTTAGTTCATATATGAAGATACAATAAATAAAAAAACATGCATAAAAAAAAAAAAAAAGTTAATTTGTGATGTATCATTCCTATTTGAACCAAAAAAAATTGCCATAGTCTTGCTAGGGTTAACATGAAGATAGTTTGAAATCATCCAATTATTTAGAACAGTCAAATCAGTATTAATATTTTCTGTGCATAGGTCAGGTGTGATTGTATCAAAGGACCACAGTAATTGTATGTCATCAGCGAAAGCAAATGATTTACAGTTACCAAGGCTTAAGCAGTGAAATAAATCATTTAAATAGAGCGTAAACAAGATGGGACCAATAACAGAACCCTGTGGAACCCCAGATCTGACATCCATGAGGTCTGAGGTGGTGCCACTGACAAATACAAATTGTTTACGTCCACTTAAATACGTACTGATAAGACGGCAAGACGATATCGAGAATCTGAAATAGTTATTTAATTTATTGACTAAAACATTGTGATTTACTTTATCAAATGCTTTTGACAGATCTATCGAGACTAACACGCTGTTTAAATCATTGTTGGAGTTATTTCTGATCGATTCAACCAATTCAGTTAGGAGAAAACTAGTACTGTGGCCATCACGAAAACCATATTGATTGGCATTAAGCATATTGTTAGATTGTATCCATTTAACTATTTGTTCTTTCAGTATATTTTCAACAACTTTAGACATAACAGGCAATATACTAATGGGCCGCAAGTTATCAATGGAAAAATTGCCCCTTTTTTTTGGAATTGGTATAATACGCGAAGTCTTCCAATCTTTTAGAAATTTTGAGGTCATAAGTATAGTATTAACAAAATATAATATGTGTCTACTTATATAGGGAAAAGTCAATCTAAGTAGCATTATGGACATATTATCGGCCCCAACAGAAGTCGATTTAATTTTAAACAATGCAAGAGTTAGGTCTGTTTCTGTTATGCTAGAAAAAGAAAAATTTTCAACATGGTTATTAAAAAGGTTGTAGTTTGGTAATTCATTATCAATGTTTAGTTGATTATTAATGAAATGGTTATTAACGTCATTAGAATCAGCATCGGCCAGTATTTCCGTATTAGCTATAGCTCCCGAATTACGTAATCTATTCCACATCTGCCTGGAATCATCTATTTGAAAAAAACGCATACTAATTTTCCTCTTTAATTTTCTTATCTTGTGCTTTGTCCGATTCCGATATGTCCGATATATATCCCAATTTCTATCACATCTATCATTGAAGTAATTCCTTAGGGCAATACTCGTCAATGATCTCAGGTAATTAATTTCATTAGAGAACTTAATAGGTTTATTGTACGTTTTATGCAATGACTTTTTTAATGGAACAAAGGTCAAAAGATCGGCAAAAAAAGAATTAAAAAAGCTAAGTTGTACATTTGAGTCACTGGTTGTATAAAGATGCGAAAAGTCTGTTGAAAGTGCATGCCTTTCAATGGCCAAAGTATCCGCGTTTTTAAAATCCCTGAAATAGGCAGTCTGTGATGTAGTAACAGGCTTAATTTTGAAAGCAACATATATTAATGAGTGTTTTGAGATGAGGGGGATCTGAAATTGTGCTGAGGCAGCGATGTTCATTCCCTGGCTGACCAAAAAATAATCAATAAGTGAAGTTGATTGATGGTGGGTATCAAAATGCGTTGGAATTGAGTTGTGTAAGCGGACCAATCCCAATCTACTGCAACAGGAGCTGACAATATTAGCTTTGTAAGGGTTAAAAAGATCGTTATTAAAGTCGCCTACAACAATTATGTTTTGGTAACGGTCAAAAAGGTAATTGAAAGATTGTTCAAATGTAGCCATATCTCCCCTAGGAAGGTAGATGACACCAAGTAACAAAGTATTTGAGCCGAGGCTAATTTCTAGAAACAGTCCCTCGCAATTTAAATATTCGTTACTTCTGAAAACACACTTAAATTTAATTTCATTTGCAATGTATATGGCAACTCCACCACCTCTGCACCCCAGTGGACGATCACTTCTGCAAATGGAATACCCTGTAAGACCAACTGCCTGATCAAAAACGGTCTCATTCAACCATGTTTCCGACACACAAACAACATTTAACTTTGATTTTTTAATAAAATAATGTAGTTCATCCAGTTTGCATGAACCGTAAGATGGACAGATACTCTGTGCATTAATATGAGCAACACTGAAGTTATTCGCGTTTTGTAGAAATACGATATCACTGCCCGATTCACCAATAACAGGACCCAAATTTACCCTAATATTCATGTGATGTTAAGCAGATTATGTGCAGAAGTTGTAATGATGTGTGACGAATACAATGAATATAACAAAAAATATAATACATAACAATATTTATAGATATATAACTATAGATAGCACAGTGAATCAGACTAAAAAATATATATTATACATGACTGTAGGCAATTAGCAAAAGCAAAAAACGATAAAGGCAACCCTTTAATAGTTGAGATCTTCCAAAGTGTTATATACATTAGAGCTGTGGTATATATACATACAATTATTATTGCGAAGAGGGGGGTAGTGTATTTCGTAATTCCAACCCTTGTGTGTAGTTAATCGTGCGTTCACGTCCATCAGTAAATTTGATTTTAGCCAGGGGATCATCGCGATTGAGTAACTTAAACCAGCTAATAGTATTTGATTTACGTAGAGTACGGCATAGTAATTGAAGCTTATGAGCTGCAGGTGTGAGGTTATCGCTTAGATAAACCCTAGTAGCAATATCCTCATTCAATATTTCACTTAACTTTAAATTGGGAGCTTTAAAGTATTCCTTCATAAGTTTATCTCTCATGGAAACATTATTAAATTTGGCAATGACTGATTTGCCCCCTTGTGTATACATGCAATGGTTAATGTCTTTGTGTGCAGCTGATATATTGTAACGCATACAGATGGCAAGCAAAGGATCCAATAAACAATTAATACCATTAGGTAGTCCAGTAATTACGATATCAGCACGGTTAATGATGCGATGCAGTTTATTATTTGTAATTTCCAAACGTTCAATGTTTGAAAGAGTTGTCGTTTCAACCATCTGTACACGTTCCGAACATTGTTGTAGGTCACATCTTAAGCTTTCCATAGTGGATGATAATTCCGATCGTATCTCAGAAATTGATGTTTCAATTATGTTTTTAACAGCTTTTTGTTCTTGTTTCATTTCTACAGCAAGTGCACTGAATTGGTTTAATAAATTACTCTCAAGGTCAGCAAAACATTGTTTCAAGGTTAAATTGTCATTCTTTGACACCTGTTTAGAGCAGCCATCGGTACATGTAAAGCTGATGCAATCGTAGGAACCAATTTGTTCATAAAGGCCAGTTGGAATGTTGACACAGGCAATATGAGACCAGGTATCGCATATATCACATTTTGCTGCCTGGTCAGCTTTTACTACACTTTTACCACAAACTTTGCATTTAGGTGCGGGCGCCATTTTCTTCTTTACGACAAAGTTAATGAGGAATTTAATATATTAGAAACCTCAGCATTAAATTAAGTTGGCACACAAGGATAAATTATAATTGCAAGGCACACCACCAAGATTTAATTTAGAAGACCCACAGAAAATAGAATTTTTACAATATGTAATATATTTTGTCTTAACTTCACTGAAAACACGTCTACTCGCTCATAGAGTTGCCAGAGTTGAGTAAATATAAAGAAGTAAAAAATAAAATAAATTTTCTTTTGAAAAATATAACATATTCTACAAATAGTTGACATTCCTGTGGAAAAGCCAATATGCTTTTCATAGATATTTATTAAAAAAACGTCTGAAAGAGGTTCATAAAAAAGTTTTATAATTACTTCATATTACATAGTTAAATATAATTATCTTATATATCTATTTGAATATAACAAAAATATTTATTATTCATAACAGTGAGTCTATACCTGATAAATTTTTATCATGATAAAAGTCAATTCGTTATCAAGAGAAAAATTTATCAGGTGTAGACTGTATTTATCAGTGTTATTGCAGTGTCTGAACAATTTTGTCAGAGCTTCAGCTCAGACAACTTTGTATTGATAAAAAACGTAAACAAACTGTTTGATGTTTGATTTTATTTGCATAAAATAAAATTTTTAAGTAATTTATAAGAAAAAAATATAGAAAACTATTGATGTTTTTATTAAATAAAAGCTTTTTAATAAATATTCCCCGTCGACGTCACATCAAGACGACAGTACTTTTTATCACTTGTCTACTCTTTGTCGGTAACAATTGGCTCTTATTCACAATCGCTTAATAATCTTTAAGGCTTTGTAAATCAATGCAACATATTGATAGTAGTCAATTGTTGTCCACAAAGAATGAACAAACTTTACTGTCGCCTTGATGTGACGTCGATGACGGCATTCGCAATAAGGGAGATTAATTGAAATATTGCAGGCATTGTGAGAAACTTTCTTCATTAGGTATAGACGCTATGTAAAGTTTCAAAACAAAATTATTCAGGGGTGTCACAGAAACTAATGTTATCAGAATTGGTTTTGAAAACGATACGAAGAAATGCTTTGGTGTCATGAAAACCAATGTTTGTTGCGTGACGGCGAGACAGTAAGGTACAGGAATGGGCATCTGGTTTGAGATGTTTTGCATCTGAAAGTGAGAGTGCTGTGAAAATTGCTCAAACATATTCTTGTAAGGGCATGCAACTTACCTTCTGGCAATTTGCCACCGTCCTCGTGTATATACGACCGGCCAAAAATTCATGCAATTGAGAATTAAAGATCAGGGATGAATTTTTCGGTCAGAAATGATTGGAATCATAGCACTTGTACATGTCCGTATAAGAATGGAAAAATTACTGATTTTTTTTTTATTCGGATGGAAATATCAAAATATATTTGTTTATGGGAAGGTATGAATATAGGAAAGAAAATAACAGGTAGACATTACTATTCTGCACATACTGAAGGAAAGTTGTGTTTCTGTGTTTTAAATAAAGGATAGTCACATAAATAAAAGCGGAGTTAAATCAATGTACATATATATATATATATATTTATGGGCAACAAAAGGAAAAAGAAATACGTAAAACAATTATAAAGTTTGAGAAATCAAAGAAATTTAAAGGTAATTAATATATAATTAAAATGGTGCAAAAAATGGCTAACTAATAGTGTTTATATAAAAAGGTAGACAAGTGAAACAGACAAGTAAGTGTTGGGCGAGACTGATTCCCTTGAAGACCAAAAGGATCAAGTGTGGGCAAGATAAGGTTAAGTGTAAAAACCAAAAAATAAAGTAAAACCGGATCAAAGTAAGTCACCCATGTTGTATATTTGTAAAAGAAAAGCCCTGGTGAATTAGATGCCCAAACGTAGTGGTGCGAAATCGCAATTCGCCAAACATATAAACCAGTTCAATACGCTCCATATTTTTCCCGCCAAAGATCAGTGGACATATATGTTTACATATATATGTAAAGAAAATAAAATAATAGTTGAGTAAATAGTGCACCGCTAAGTTTTTGTTTTTGTCAAGTATTTGAAAAGGTGATATACATATATAGGTAAATAAGAAAAACACAGTTTTTATGTAAAAAGTGTAATTGTCATACATATCAATGATATCAATATACATACATATATAGATACAGATATATATGAATATATATATATATATATATATATATATATATATATATATATATATATATATATATATATATATATATATATATATATATATATATACCGGTTAACAATTCGCGCCCAAAATTTGTTTTTTTTTGCTTATTTAGAATTTGTTGAAAACAAGAAATATAAAATATTTGTGCGGTCCTTAAAAGTGCAAAAGGACTATTAGCTCACCTAAGTGAGCTCCTTTAGGTAGGCAAATAGAGTAACATAAAAGGAAAGTGTGAACAGGAGTACAAGTTCTAAATAGGAAGGAAACTAAGTAATTTGTGTTGGCAATTCGGAAAATAAAAGATATAACGAATATATTTTAATCATTTAGGCAATGGCAAAAGTAGGTTATTATTAATATAAGCAATAATTAGGTCAGTAAGTTTTTATTCATTTATATAAAAGAAATACCCAGTGGGAAGTCGTGAAACCCCTGTGTAATAAAAGATAATTTATTTTACTAATTTTTTTTGCCGAGAAATTTATAAAGAAAATCAAACAAGAATCGAAAAAAAAAATTTGTGGTCCACAGACCGCTCGAATTTATAAAACGAATAGCCAAAATATCGAATTGGTGTATTAATTAATTAGCCCCAGTAAGGCGAACCAATTGTATAGTTATTAAGACATTTTTATTATACATATAAACAAACAGATAGATAAATAGAAATATTAGCTGTAGGAACATAATCTAATTCTTATAAATGTATGTGATTAGTGTAAGTTTGTGAATAAATATGTTCATGTGCGAAATTTATTTTTTTTTTGGTGAGGCAAATGTGAGGCCAATCTTAAGGTGAGTGTGTGTGGATTTTTGGGGGATATAAAAAAATTAGATAGAGGAATTTTATGTCCCAGGTTGGTAGGGCAAGTGAGGAACATGACACCTAGTTCTTCCTCCGAAAATTTGTTTCCCTGTTATCGAGTTAGTTGTGTGTGTTAGTAATGCAGTTTATTTTTTTTTATTTGTTCTTGTCTCTGTCTGGTTGTGGGTTGGAACCTCCCCTTGTCAGGTGCGAATGAGCTAGTTGGCACCAAAACAACCAGAGCTGAGCGAGGCACGTAACAATATGGCGCCCAAACAAAAGTGTAAATGATTAGGGGGCCGTAAAATTATGGCTCCCAAACGGAAGTAATATTGTTTTGATTATTACGGTCAAAGTGTACAGGTCATCTAGGTATGCAAATGTAATAGTTTTGTTTACAATAGCCCAAAATGTTAGCAATTGGTTTAGTAAAAGTGATATTATAAGTAGGTTTGTTACTCTGTAGTGCGGAAGCCTACAGGCCATAAATCCAACGTAAAAGGATTTATTGTGGAAAGGTTCATTTTGTCATAATTAAAAAAAAAAACTAATTGTTAACTAACGAATGCATTTGATACTTTTATACGTTAGATTAGGGGTCTAATTAGAAAGACATCCTTATGGACGGCATAAGCGTCAAAATTTTAAAGTCTTAAACTATAGTTTCAGCCGAAAATCTAATTGTGCGGGAACATTGGATTATCATAGCCGCTCGAATACAAATATTTTGAGGACTGTCGTATGATAAGCATGTAAACGAAGCACATAGATTTATGTAGGTCTTATTAGGACTTTGACAGCCGCTCTGAAGCGAACAGAGGTCTGTTGTGTCAGAGTGCTATGAGCCAGTATATGAGTTTTTAGTCCGGAATATGAATCGAGATATTTTTATTCAAATTCTAGTAAAACAGGAATTCATATCGTAATCATTTTTTTTATCTGAATAAGGGAACAAATTTTGGAGACTCCATAAAAGGGGTACGTAAAGTATTAGTTAGAAAACAAGCCACACATGTTAATTTTGGCCAGCATTAAAGCCAAGCCCAAGTATTAGATAAACAAATTCGTTTTATTAACATAATTTTTTTTGTGAGTTGTCCAAAATAGTCGTGAAGTACACGATCAAATCATATAAGTTTTTTCTTATAAATAGATATTATCTCTACCGCAAGAAACAGAATCAGGGTAGTTCATGTCTGGGGTTGCAAAGGCAGAATTTTTGGCCGATCGAAAATCAGCATAATAGGTTGCGTCAAATATAGTAGTCTCATTTTATATTTGCCTTATTTGTATTTATCTCTTTTTTGTTATTATTTATTTATTTTTTGTATTTTCTTTTATTTTGTTATTGTTAGAGTTTATTAATTATTTTTGGTCAGTGGGTGTGGTGTATCCCAGCCTCATCGTGATTTTGAGTCGCAGAGTTTTTGTGATTAGAGAAAATTTGTGTTATTTTTTTTATATATTATAAATCGCAAAGGCTCTAGCGAAATAATTAGAAGTACCCTGTGGGATTTTGAGTGAAAAAGCAATAGAAGCTTGAATTTGGAAAAGGGTTAAGATTTCATGGCCGACACCAATAATATCAAGGAAAAAGAGTTTTCGAGGCAAGCCGATAAGTTGAAAAGGCATAGAGATCGTAACCTGTCGTTTGACCTTAACCGCTCTTCACCCCAAGTTAAAGAAAAATATTTAAGAACACAGAATTCAGAGAGAATGGCGACACGACCTCCGCGTATCGACGATTTGTCAGGGACAATAAATGTACCCACGACAAATAAAGGGGCTATACCGAAAAATAGTGTAAATAGAAACACGATTACTAGTAATTATTCAGCGCAAGAAGAAATGCCTCAATCAGTAAAGTCAATGGTACAAGAAAGTGTTAATGACATGCGTGTGAATTTAGATCATGCCATAAATGGATTCGTGAGCGACAAGGTTAGCTTTGAGATGAGAAAAGTTCATCAGAGTATTTCACAGTTAGCTGATGCCGTAAAACTACTAACTGATAGGGAAAGAAATAGGCAGATGGGGCAGCAAGTACCGCAGTACAATAGTAATAGGCGTGGTCATTTCTATCAGCAGAATTATGATTTTCCCCCGCCGAGAATCCCGACAAGTGAGGACGGGTGGAAAATAAGAGTAGACAAATTTGGCCTGGAACTTAGAGGTAACCAAGGAGGGCGTGACCAGTTATCCGTAGAAGAATTTATTTTCCGGTTAGAACATATGCAGAGGCAGTACCGAATACCGTGGGAAGAAATACTGAGAGATTTTCATCTCCTAGTGTCGGGTTCAGTAAAGCAGTGGTACTGGGCGCTTTCACAGACAACCGTTATTAACGACTGGTCAACGTTGCGCATGGCCTTGGTGAATCGATATAAAACTGTAAGGTCAAATTGGGAACTCATGCAAGAACTTGTGGAGCGAAAACAAATGGCCGGCGAATCCATAGACGAGTACTTTCACAGCCTGAATTTATTGCGAGCGAAATTAGAAATACCCGTAGCCGAAGGGGAAATGATCAAGATAGCGAAACGTAATTTAAGGGAAAGCATAGCGCGAATCGTGTATCCAATGGCCGTCACTTCGGTGGAACACCTCCGTATGGAGTGCGTAGAAGCGGAAAGAACTTTTTCGCGAGGTGTAATGCGAGGGGTGACAGCGCAACAAAATCGAGGCCCAAGGTACGTGAGTGAAGCCGACATAAATTTAGGAGAAAATGAAAGTGAACCGGTAAATGAAATCGCTGCTATAAGTAACCAAATAGTTTGTTGGAATTGCCAGAACAAGGGGCATGGTTTTAAAGAATGTCCATCGAGTCAGAGGACTTTATTTTACTACAACTGCGGTAAGCCAAATACAATCACCCCCAACTGTCCGCAATGTTTACAGGATAGGGGAAACTCGCGAAGGGGCACGACGATAATCGGGGAGTCGTGGTCTAGCGGAACAGCCCCGAGGCAGCAGTAAAAGAGAAAGTTATCCCACCAATTATTCCAAATATACGTCACTTATTATCATTTAATGCAAGGGCTCAGAATTATGAAAAGGTTAGACAGCGCATTTTCGACGAACATGGGGACGTGAATAGAGAAAAAAGTCTTTCTCCAGCCACTATCTCACATAGCGCGAATCATAACAAGCCAAAAACTCAAAAGGTTAGCAACAAGCAAAATAATGGGGAAACGAATATTCAAAATATCGAAACTAACGAGAATGTACCTAAGGCGGCAAAAATAGAATATATTCGCATATTAAGGGAGAACTTTTGAAGGCGAAAGCGGCAACGTAGGTTAGTGGCTGACTCCATTAATCGGATAAGTGAAAGATCAGACTCCAGACCGTACGCAGAAATAATTGTAAAAGGGAAAGTTGTTAAAGGCTTACTTGACTCTGGGGCGTCGGTAAGCTTATTAGGTTGGGACTGCCGAGAGTTTGTCGAAGAACTGGGGGCGAAAATAACAGCCATGTACAGCAACGTTTGTACCGCTGCTGGTCAGAAACATAGGGTATTAGGCAAAATTCAAACAGAGGTCCAATATAATGGGATGAAACGTAACATAATTTTTTATCTTTGTCCAGACCTGGACCAACCCTTATATCTCGGAGTTGATTTTTGGCGGGAGTTTGAAATCGTACCACATATAATACCAGTAAATGCTATAAGTGCAGAGTTGCCGCAAAGTGTGAGTAACGATAAAAGCGAACATAAGTTGAATAAACATGTTTTAACAGCAAATCAGCAGGCAAGGTTAGATGAAGTCATAAAAAAATTTCCAGCATTTGAAGAAAGGGCCTAAACACGCAATTAGAAAGGCACGAAATAAAATTAATAACAGGGACAAATCCGGTAAAGGATAAGCACTACCCGATATCACCAGCCGTGCAAGAAATAGTTTATGCGGAAGTTGATAATATGTTAAGATTAAATGTCATTGAAGAGAGCAATAGTCCATGGTCCAATCGAACGACAATAGTCCGAAAACCCGGTAAAAATCGCTTTTGCCTGGATGCGCGCAAACTAAATGCGGTGACCATCAAGGTTGCATATCCCCTCCAAAATATCGACGGGATTTTGAGCCGCATAGATCAAACGCACTACATCAGCAGTGTCGACCTGAAATTTGCCTTTTGGCAAATAGAACTAGAAGAAGAAGCCAGGCCGTACACGGCGTTTACAGTTCCAGGTCGACCGCTGTATCAATTCAAGGTAATCCCGTTTGGTCTATGCAAAGCGGCTCAGCGTCTCTGTAGATTGATGGATAAGGTGATACCGACTATACTAAAATCTAACGTATTTATTTATTTAGACGACTTGCTCATAATATCAGAAGATTTCTCAACGCATTTAAAAATTCTAGAGCAAGTAGCGGAATGTCTCGAAAGGGCTAACCTGACAATAGGATTAAAAAAGTCGATGTTCTGTTTTAGAGAATTGCGCTATTTAGGATTCATAATAGGGGGCGGTATATTAAGGACAGACCCAGAAAAGGTGAAGGCTATACAGCAAATATCATTGCCAAAATCGCCAAGGGACGTGAGGAGCTTTTTGGGGACTGCCGGATGGTACAGGCGATTTATAAAAGATTTTGCCTCCATCTGTGCAGCCCTCACCGATACGCTATAAAATAGGAAAAAAGTTCTCCATGACGCTCGATGCAATTGAGGCCTTTGAATTATTAAAAACGTCACTTATCACCGCGCCTGTTTTACGTCACCATAATTTTGAGTTACACTTTTTTATTCAATGTGACGCGTCAGAGTTCGTCCGTGTTATTTCAAAAAAATTCCCGAGGGGAAGAAAACCCAATAGCTTTTCACTCCCAAAAATTGTCAAGGTGCCAAAGGAATTATTCGGTTACAGAAAAGGAGTGCCTAGCAGCGGTATTGGCCATTAAACGGTTTCGTCCGTACGTAAAGGATTTGAGTGGACGCCTGGCTAGGTGGTCGCTGCAGCTGCAGGCATTCGATTTCACAATCGAACACCGAAAGGGGGCGGAAAATGTCGTGGCAGATATGCTGTCTCGAATGCCGATCGATGTGTCTGAAATAGCAGATGATGATCTTTTTGACTTTGAAACGACCGCATTAGAATCCGAAGACTACTTAGAACTTGCCAAAAATATTCAAGAAAACCAAACAAAGTTACCCGATTTAAAAGTATACGAGGGGAAAATATACAAAAAAAAACGATTTTGAGAAGGCAGAGGACATAAACGAATCCTGCTGGAAGCTCTGGATTCCTCAGGATATAACTCATTTGTTAATTGAAAAGGCCCACGACACCAATTCGTATTCTTGAAGGCCATGAAAGAAGAGACGACGAAAAATGTGGTGCAATTTTTGGTGTGCCAGAGGTGTTGCATAGTGATAATGGGCAGCAATTTGTGTCAACAAGTTTCAAAAAAAATAATAAGCACTAATGGGATAAACCATATCAAAACTGCTTATTATTCACCGCAGTCAAACGCAGCAGAACGCGTGAACCAACCCGTACTGGCAGCCATCAGAGCCTACCTGGGAAATGATCAAAGGGACTGGGACCTGTATCTCCCTGAAATAGAATGCGCGTTACGCACGTCAGTTCATTCCGCAACAGGTGTGACCCCGTTTTGTGCCTTATTCGGGCATAATATCTACTCCCATGGAGCAGATTATCGTTTGGCCAGAAAACTAAAATCAATGTCAGACCACGAAATCACCGACCTAGCAAGAAACGACAAGTTGAAAATTATTCGCGAAAAAATTAGAAACAATTTAACAAACGCATACCACGACAGCGCACAGAGATATAATAGGTGAGCAAGAACACTAAAGCTAAATCCCGGACAAGAAGTATATAGGAAAAATTTTGCACTCTCTGATTTTAAAAACAATGTAAATGCAAAGTTTTGCCACAAATACTTGAGATGTCGCGTAATAAGACCAATCGGTAATAATATGTATGAGCTGGAGTCGCTCCAAGGAAAACCAATAAGGACATCAAAGTCTAACAAAAGTGCAATATTTTTCCCCGAGGGAACAAAAAAATAGTGCAATATAGGGTTAGTTAACAGTAGGGGTTAAGGTGGCTGTCCCGTTTACAATATTTTTATACTACCTGTCTACAATAATGTCACCCTTTTGTCATCCAATGTTAGAAAAGTCTCATCGTCCGGAAAGAAAAGTATTTTTTTTTTCCTAGTATTAAGCGCAATTAAATTGATTGTAAAAACTCTTACCGTAAATTCAAAGAAAAGAGAAGCGGTTTGCAATTGCTTTAAGCATCTTTTTATTTTAATAGGTCGGTTAGTTTAAAATACTGATGAGTTAACAGCAAAATCAATAAAAAATGGAAAAATAAAAAAAAAGATAAACAATAAATAAAAAAACAGACATACGGGCTAAGTGGTATGAAGTACACCACCAGGCGATGTAGTGGTAGAATTGACAAGGAAGGGGTACCTTCCTGAGTAGCCCGGCTTGAGACGTGTCAGGGTGTGGGAGTTCCACACGTTGGGCACTGGTCAAGGGAAGAAGTAAGACGTCGCCGCCCACACACCCGTGTTCCCATCACAAATTCGGTAATCCGGGTGGGTTGTTGCGTGACGGCGAGACAGTAAGGTACAGGAATGGGCATCTGGTTTGAGATGTTTTGCATCTGAAAGTGAGAGTGCTGTGAAAATTGCTCAAACATATTCTTGTAAGGGCATGCAACTTACCTTCTGGCAATTTGCCACCGTCCTCGTGTATATACGACCGGCCAAAAATTCATGCAATTGAGAATTAAAGATCAGGGATGAATTTTTCGGTCAGAAATGATTGGAATCATAGCACTTGTACATGTCCGTATAAGAATGGAAAAATTACTGATTTTTTTTTTATTCGGATGGAAATATCAAAATATATTTGTTTATGGGAAGGTATGAATATAGGAAAGAAAATAACAGGTAGACATTACTATTGTGCACATACTGAAGGAAAGTTGTGTTTCTGTTTTAAATAAAGGATAGTCACATAAATAAAGGCGGAGTTAAATCAATGTACATATATATATGTATATTTATGGGCAACAAAAGGAAAAAGAAATACGTAAAACAATTAAAATGTTTGAGAAATCAAAGAAATTTAAAGGTAATTAATATATAATTAAAATGGTGCAAAAAATGGCTAACTAATAGTGTTTATATAAAAAGGTAGAGAAGTAAGTGTTGGGCGAGACTGATTCCCTTGAAGACCAAAAGGATCAAGTGTGGGCAACCGGTGAGATAAGGTGAAGTGTAAAAACCAAAAAATAAAGTAAAATCGGATCAAAGTAAGTCACACATGTTGTATATTTGTAAAAGAAAAGCCCTGGTGAATTAGACGCCCAAACGTAGTGGTGCGAAAACGCAATTCGCCAAACATATAAACCATTTCAATACGCTCCATATTTTTCCCACCAAAGATCAGTGGACATATATGTTTACATATATATGTAAAGAAAATAAAATAAAAGTTGAGTAAATATGGCACCGCTAAGTTTTTTTTGTCAAGTATTTGAAAAGGTGATATACATATATAGGTAAATAAGAAAAACAGTTTTTATGTAAAAAGTGTAATTGTTAGTGCCTAAACGAAAGAAAATTTTTATAGAAACCGTTTGATACATACATAAGTATATGTATATATGCATATATAGATATTAATATACATACATATATAGATACAGATATATATGAATATATATATACCGGTTAACAATTCGCGCCCAAAATTTGTTTTTTTTTTTTGCTTATTTAGAATTTGTTGAAAAGAAGAAATATAAAATATTTGTGCGGTCCTTAAAAGTGCAAAAGGACTATTAGGTCACCTAAGTGAGCTCCTTTAGGTAGGCAAATAGAGTAACATAAAAGGAAAGTGTGAACAGGAGTACAAGTTCTAAATAGGAAGGAAACTAAGTAATTTGTGTTGGCAATTCGGAAAATAAAAGATATAACGAATATATTTTAATCATTTAGGCAATGGCAAAAGTAGGTTATTATTAATATAAGCAATAATTAGGTCAGTAAATTTTTATTCAGTTATATAAAAGAAATACCCAGTGGGAAGTCGTGAAACCCCTGTGTAATAAAAGATAATTTATTTTACTAATTTTTTTTGCCGAGAAATTTATAAAGAAAATCAAACAAGAATCGAAAAAAAAATTTGTGGTCCACAGACCGCTCGAATTTATAAAACGAATAGCCAAAATATCGAATTGGTGTATTAATTAATTAGCCCCAGTAAGGCGAACCAATTGTATAGTTATTAAGACAGTTTTATTATACATATAAACAGATAGATAAATAGAAATATTAGCTGTAGGAACATAATCTAATTCTTATAAATGCATGTGATTAGTGTAAGTTTGTGAATAAATAAGGTATATGTATATGTATATCTATATGTATATGTATATGTGTTGTAAATCTTCCCCAACTTTTAGTATGGCATCACCACCTTCAGCTGTCAACTTCTAATCCATCAATATGGCATCACCACCAGCTATCAACTTTTTAACAATCGCTGAATCATACTTGCCATTCACGTCTTCGTTCTGTCATATTGCAATCAACTATAGAGATATTGTCATTATTAAATTAATCATTGTTATTCCATAATAAATTTAATTATTCTTAGTATTAATAGAAGTCGTGCAGTCAGTTCATTCTAAAAGGTACAACAGTTTGGCGACGAGAGTGAAACTTAATTCAAATACAAGATTTTTGCGTGCAAATCGTACTAGGCAAGTGCAAGCAAGATGGATGCCCAACAATTTGCTCCTTTTATGAAGGCACAACAGGATTTAGTTGCACAATTATCTAAATTAACTGTTGGCCCATCTACATTTTCAAGTGCAATTCAGAATAGCAGCAACAGTATAAATACAGCATGGGTGCCTAACTTCGAAGCTTTTGATGCTGCCAAAGAATCTTTCCGGAATTATATACAGCGCTTCACATATTACATAAGCATGAAGAGTGTTGATGGCAATAAGGAGTATTGTTCGAAGCTTCTGCTCAATTCGATTGGCGCAAAGCACTTTGACAAGGTGGCGGCATTGGCGGCGCCAAAAATAGCATCGGAACTACCGTACGACGATTTATTAAAGTTTTTGGAAAGCTATTTGGCACCAAAAAGAAATGTGCTGGTGGCACAGCACAAGTTCCTATCAAAATATCAGCGTGAAGGACAGTCAGTGGCAGATTTTGTGGCAGCACTTCGCACTGATATCATCGAGTGCGAGTTCATATCAGAATGCAAGTGCAAAAGTTCCATTTCGGATGTTTTTTTAAGAGCGCAATTTATCCGCGGCATCAGCGATAACAGCATTCGTGAACAGCTGCTCCAATCAAATACATCAAAATTTGAGGAAATTGTATCAAAGGCATTGGCACTTGAGGCTGCAAAATTAGATGCCAAGGAATTGTCACACGCTGTAACAAATTCGGCAAGTACAACAATAAATAAAATTTCAGTCAACAAACAGACGTAACAACAAACAAACAAACAAAGCGTAAAGTAAATTACGAGCAACTCGGTATTGCAGGCTTATGTCTACGCTGTGGTAAGAATGACCATTTTGCGAAGGAGTGTCGCTCCTCTTCAAATTTAAAATGCAAATCGTGCGGAAGGCACGGGCATGTAGCAAAAGTCTGCATTGACTCTCTTTTGGCAAATAGTCCTAACGCCGGACAAAAATAAACCCCGTACACAAAAAGAATCGACAAATCAAGTGCGTGTTGAAAATTCTGATTATGGAATTTTTAAAATTGTCGACGTGTACATTAATACATATGAAAATGAAAATTCTGAGCGGTACTACGCAAACATTTTAATAGAAGGGAAAATTATAAAATTTGAGGTAGATTCTGGCTCCGGTTATTCGTTTTTGCCCAGGAAATTATTCGAAAAAATGAAACTACCGAACGAAATAAAACCGACTAACATTGCGTTTCGTTCCTATATACAAGATACATTCACTCCTGAAGGCAAAGTACGTGTAAATGCAAAATTCAATAATGTTTCGATCACTGATGATATTTACATTGTACCGGACGGTTGTACGGCCCTAATAGCCAGAACATGGATACGTCGCCTGCGTATTAATCTATCTGAATTAGACCACAAGAACTCAAACGTGACTGTTACAAACTCTATTAGTGACTCGGAACGTATAGACGATTTAATAGCAGAATATTCATCAGTCTTTGAAGAAAGAATCGGATGTCTTCCGAAATACAAAGTTTCATTGCAATTAAGAGAAAACTCCAAACCTATTTACACAAAAGAGCGTCAGATCCCTTATGCGCTAATAGATCGAGTCAATAAGGAACTTGATGAGCTGGAAAAAGCGGGGATTATCACGAAAGTTTCAACAGTGATTGGGGGTCTCCGTTAGTGGTTATTCCAAAGGCAAACGGCGGAGTTTGAATTTGCGTCGACTATAAGGTTGGCGTAAATAAAAGGCTGGTAAGTGCACACTACCCAATACGTAAAACCGAACAAATTTTCAAGAGATTAAAGGACTCGCGTTATTACTGCCGCCTTGACTTATACAAAGCGTATTTACATGTGCAAGCCGATGATTTTTCATCCGAAATCCAGACAATTTCTACACACCGAGGCACATTCAGACTGAATCGCCTGTCCTTCGGCATCAAAACTGCGCCTGCGGAATTTAATAGAATTGTGGATCAAATTTTACGTGACGTTCCAAAGGCGGAATCATATTTTGATGATATTGTTGCTCATGGGGAGTCCTTAGCCGAGTGCAAAGCTAATTTAAAAGCCTGTTTGGCTCAATTGAAAAATTACGACCTTCATTTGAATCTTTCAAAATGCTCTTTTTACAAAAAGCAAATTGAATTTTTGGGTCATACAATAGAATACAACAAGGTAAAAAAATCAACGTCTAAAGTAAAAGCTATTGTTGAATTGCCTCAACCAAAATGTATAGAAGACGTCCGTCGTTTTCTGGGCATGGTGACCTATTACTCTAGGTTTATACCCAACGCCTCCACGCTAACCACACCCTTACGTTTATTAATGCGTAAAACTGCCGTTTTTAATTGGAACGCCAAATGCAAAAAAGCCTTCAATGAGTTGAAAAATGAGATTGCAAGTGACCGTGTTTTAATGCCATTCAACCCAGATCTAAAAGTTCAACTTGCTTGCGATGCTAGCCCAACAGGGATAACAGGTGTTTTATCGCATGTTATTAATGGAGAAGAAAGGCCAATAGCCTTTGCCTCTAGAGCACTAACCCCAGCAGAACAAAATTATTCGCAGCTAGAGCGCGAGGCGTTAGCAATTGTGTATTCTGTTCAACATTATCATGAGTACGTTTATGGGAGACTTTTTACGCTCATTACGGACAACCAACCACTATCCCGCATATTTCATCAAGATTCAAAGTTACCACAAATGACGTCATCAAGACTGCAAAGGTACGCAGCGTTCTTGTCAGGCTACAATTATGAGGTTGTTACAAGGAAAAGTGAAGACAATATAAATGTAGATTGTTTGTCGAGAGCTTCCATAACCACAGATATGAACATTATAAATCCTATAAACGACGAGGTACACTCTATTTGTAATGAAACCTTACTACAAATAAGTTCATTAGAACTTAATTATAATTCCATTCGTAATGCTACAAAAGAAGATGAACAACTTTCAAAACCCATAATGGAATTACGCAGTACAAACTTGGCGGACACAGAATACACCATCGATTCAGGCATTTTATTTAAGGGAAAAAGGGTTATGATTCCTACTTCTCTTCAGCAAGCGGTACTAAATGAGCTTCATTATACCCACATTGGAATCACTAAGATGAAGCAACTAGCGAGAAAATATGTGTTCTGGCATTCAATAGATAAGGACATTGAGAAATACGTCCGTTCGTGTACTGCTTGTGCCTCTGTAAGGAATAATCCTCCAAAAATAAAATTACATCCCTGGGAAGAACCAGAAGAGAATTGGCAACGAATCCATATTGACTATGCGGGACAATTTCAAGGGCATCAATTTCTGGTTGTCATCGACTCCAGATCTAAATGGGCAGAAGTGGGCGTATGCTCCGCTGCACCAACATCAACATCTACCATTGAAATGTTATCCAACATTTTTTCCAGAAACGGATTTCCAGAAGTCATGGTATCCGATAACGCCACCATTTTCAAGAGTACCGACTTTATAAAATTTTGTCGCAATTCTGGTATTCTACAAAAATTTATTGCTCCCGGACATCCAGCAACTAATGGTCTAGCCGAGAGGAATGTTCAGACTTTAAAGAAACGCCTGGCGGCGATGTCAGATGATACATTGCCCATACAAAAAAAATTCGTGAAATTCTTTTCAGATACAGGGCAACGCCTCTACAAAGCGGGAAATCCCCAGCCGAGCTGTATTTAGGAAGGCCAATTAGGATACAACTAAATGCTTTAAAGCCGCCGAAATTGTGCAAAAAATCTGATCCTGACATTACGTTTAGGCAACTCAAAGAAGGTGATCGAGTTCAAGCCAGATATCATATTGGAAACAAGCCTTCGTGGAAAATTGGTACCATCGTTAAAAAACTAGGCAGTCTACATTACATGGTCCGCCTTGATAATGGGTTCGTTTTCAAACGACACATCAACCAGCTATGCTTCACCGGGATACAGATACCTGAAACGCAATCAAGTAGACCAAGTGGTTTTGAAGTAGAAAGTCGTGCCGAAGTTGATCGACAAACTCTTCAACATCCAGGTATACAGCAGTACGCTCTAACTCAGCAAGGTGCTGATGACGCTTCATCATCACCTGCACCAACAGAAGCAGAATCACCACAGGATCAACAACAGCCATCCACTCCGAGAGATTCCGAGGGGACCACAAGCCAACGCTCCTATAACAGGCAACGGAGACCACCACGTCGTTATCAGGATTATATTCGACATTAACTTGAGTTCAGGCTTATGTACCTTTCTAAAGTGGGGGAGAATTGTTGTAACTCTTCCCCAACTTTTAGTATGGCATCACCACCTTCAGCTGTCAACTTCTAATCCATCAATGTGGCATCACCACCAGCTATCAACTTTTTAACAATCGCTGAATCATTCTTGCCATTCACGTCTTCGTTCTGTCATATTGCAATCAACTATAGAGATATTGTCATTATTAAATTAATCATTGTTATTCCATAATAAATTTAATTATTCTTAGTATTAATAGAAGTCGTGCAATCAGTTCATTCTAAAAGTTACAACAATATGTATATGTATGTTTATATGTATGTATGTATGTTATTGGTGTATTTTTATTTTCGTTAGATTTGCGATCAAAACATGGTTATCACTTATGTAGATGCAAAACACCCTGGAGCAAACCACGATGCCTTTGTGTGGGACCAGAGTGCAGCAGATAACTTTTTTAAAACGGTTATGTAAATGGAAAGCGAAACACTTGGCTGCTTGGTAAAATATATGTTAAAGTTGCCATCTACATATATTAGTACATTATTAAAATCTGTAATCAGTCGTTAAGCAGCTCTGGGTCGGAGAACATCTCTCGCGTCATCGTAATTATTTCTTAAGTGCGGTCAGGCTTGTGTGTGTTGTTTGGCCTTCGAGAGTTTTTCGTCTCGCTCGCACTGGTTGACTGATCTGCCACGGATAACCGTATAATCTTGCGTTTTTTCGTGGAATTTCTTTAACAACCACGTTGCCTACTTCCTATCTGAAGGCATAGGTCGTGTACAGTCAGTCACAAAACCTTATAAAATACTGTTAATACCATCTTGGGCATATGGTCTACGTTACTCCGCCCATATTTGTGCAACACCATATTATGTAAATTTACTTTGCATTAATATGTTTAATAAATAAATAAAATCTGTAATTTAAAATAGGTGATTCAGGTTACAAGTTACAGTCATACCTAATGACACCTTTTAGAAGTCCAACAGAAGCCCGTAGAAAAAAATATAATGAAAGACACTGCAAAATTAGGAATACTATCGAAAGATGCAATGGGGTATTAAAAACCTTTTAGATTCATAATTGGTTCGAGGGGATTGCATTTTAGCCCCGAAAAGGCAACAAATATTATTAATGCATTTTGCACAACATCTGCATTTATTTTAAAAGTAACTGGGAGAACTGCTGTAGTGAAGTATTAAGGCCCAACTATAATATGAATAAGCTGGCTTAAGCTAATGCCAGAATTGAACGATAAGTCTGTCAAATACTTAAGCAATTCAGATGTGACTTTTAGGTGGCCACAATGTAATTATGTATTCTTTAGCCACAGCTGCACATATACGTGTTGTTCACAATTTTTTAGTAATTTTGTTTCTTCTTAAAACTAATAAGTAAATGCAATTCAATCAAATTAACTTGTTGAAATATCCTAACCCATTAAAAATTCAGGTATAATTATATCCTCCACTTTATTACTTGTTTTATTTGTTTTGCCTACTAAAAAGTACAACAATGATCATACATAAATAAACTCATGTGTATGTGTGTATAGGTGTATTGCAAACCAAAGAATGAAAATAAAAGTTTTGCTTTCTTTTCTGAGTTTAAAATAAGAAACAATAAAAAAATAATTAAAATCAATGAATATTTTCTGATGTTGTTTGCTTGAGTTTAAAAAAATACACAAACCGTGTTTTCCGTACGGAATATGCGTTCAGTTTGGCACTTAGCTTAAGCAAATGACATTTGACGAAAAGTTCCATAAATACATTATAGTTTGCCACATACGTTTTATATGTAACCACACAGTTACTTAAGTTTGCTTATTCACATTATAGTTGAGTTGAGCCAACAAATAATGACAACACCGGTGACGAAGATGCTGAAATAATAACAGAAGAAGAAGTTGCTGCAGTAGTAAGAGAAGATATTGTAAGAAATTTGTGAATACGTTTTGAATTTATTTATAGTTTTATATTATTTGTTTATTGACCAATGAAAAATAATTAAACAAAAACAAAATTTTAATAATTATTTTATTAAAAATAAATTAATTAATTAAACACGTTTTTTCGTTCTCATAATTACTTGTGTATAGAATTCTTTCCCTGCGTTGTTCCGAAATTTGTGGTTGTTGAAACCAAAATATTACAGTCTCCGACTATTGCCCTTTTAAATAAACAAAAAAAAATAAGGAAATACATATGTATGTACATGTTTTAATAACACCTTAAAAATTTTTGTTAAAGAAAAACTGACCTGATAATATTATAAATATATGTACATATGTATGCATGTTCTAGTCATCTTTTAGGTGTTTAATTATGTCACTCAGTGATTTTGCCATAGCTTTTGATGACTCTGCAATTTCTTTCAGAGCTTTAGTCTGATCAACGCTTGATTCAGCTTGAAGTCGTGCTGCTTCCGATTGAATTTTTGCTCCTTCGGCTTGTATTTTGGCTGCTTCAGCATGCTTCTTCATAATGTCTAATGTCTTATTTTGCAAATCTGTTTGCTGGCGTAACAAGTTTAGTCTTTCGCTATTGTTTTCAATATGTTTCTTCTTTCTATTTTGGAAACTATGTAGTCTTACTTCCTTGGCAGTTGATGTTTTTTGTTGGGATAGCGGTTGTGTGTGCTGAGAAGTCTTTTTTTGTTTAGACGTTGAATGCAAGTTTTCTACTGTTACCCAGTGAAAAAAAAATGGAAGTCATTCTAGTGGAACTACATTTTCATTGCTTCCAAAAAGTTGATATTTTTAATTTGGCGAGAGTGAGCAAAAAACCATGTAGAAGCTTACTTTAGTCATACAAAACCTTGTAACTCCTCCATAGTATTGGAAAATACTCACCAGAATTTAAAAAAAAAAATTTTAACGAAATTTATGAACTAATTTTAATCTAAAATTTAAAAGTTATTTGCTTCAATTTACATGAAAACACTGTTTCGGGCTTAAATTCGTATAAAAAGAAACAGATTGCTAAAATATGTAACTATATACCATTTTTCCTAGATGAAAATAGTATCATAGAACACAAAAAAGGGAATTTTTCTTAATATCGCTTCCAATTCAGTGACCAGGCATCGAAAAAGAGAACTTCTTGCAATGATAACCCTATGTAAAAATCGAAAAACTCTACATTTTCATGACTTTTTTGGTGTCTATTTTTACTGGGATATGTTGGAAATATTTGCCATAAATATGTTTGGTGAGTGTTGTATTTGCTTAGAAGTAGTGGGCGTCACAACCGCTACATTTGTGAATCCCATGGGTGGCGTTATTTCAACTGATTTGTGGGCACAAGCCAAACCCAACACAGTGCCACTAGGTGCTGCTGCTGACGAAAGGTGGCAAATCCGGTCAATATGGAGTTCCATTTGCGTTAAATTGCATATACTATATGGACCCCCACCAGTTGCGTGAAGACTTTTGTTGTTGTCGATTATTGTTTTCTTCAATCTGCATTTTTGATCTTGCCATACCTAACATTTGCAAGTATATACATACATATATATCCACGTACATAGATATGTATGTACACTAGACCACCCAATGTGCCGATGCAAAGTGCAATGCTCATAGCCGGTTTGCACGCTATCAGTGCAATTTTTAGGCACATGTCAGTTTTTACGGCCTGTCTAGCAGAAACTGTCGGTGGAGCAAATAAAATAAAAACTTTCGGCATCCCATAAATTTTTTTGTGGTCTAATGTACACATACGCATTATATAAATACCTTTTTCCATTCTGATCCACTTCTTGTTGGAGGTCCGAAGGCATTGACTTGTTTTGCCACATTATCCCACGTTTCTTCTACCACCAACCTGCTGTTCCCAAATACAGGACTGCCCGTCGCAAGTTGTGGGTATATTTCCATTAATTCAACTAACTTTTGGAATTGAGTTGAATTTGTTTTCTTGATGCTACATAAGTATAATTGTACATATATAAATTAATTTGCATAACTTCTTTAATATTAGTGTTTTTATGGGAATTTTTACAATTTAAGTTTGAAATTTGTAAACGCACTAATAATCCCAAAATTATATTTTACTTATTCAGTAAAATATTTTTTTAATAAAATACATTGAAATTGATTATTGAGGGGTTTAGCTGGATCCTATGCGCATTTCACTGTTGCTAATGCAGATCATCAGGGAACCTTTACCCAAAGTTTCTTAGAACAACTAGAGTCATTATGTTATAAACTTTCATTTAAATAAATGAGAAGCTCAACAACAAATAACAAAGTTGAAACAAGAACTCAATAATCAACATGTTTTTTATTTTCTTACTTTACCATTACTACAATGGCTGACTTTTTTTCAGCATCAAATTGTAGATATAAAGAGTATGTAAAAAGAAAATAAATGTAAATAACAACAACAGCTATTCAAGATAGAGTGTTGCCACACAAGTATTTTTTTGACCGGGTGCCGTCAAATTAATAATTAGTGTTTTTATGGGAATTTTTACAATTTAAGTTTGAAATTTGTAAACGCACTAATAATCCCAAAATTATATTTTACTTATTCAGTAAAATATTTTTTTAATAAAATACATTGAAATTGATTATTGAGGGGTTTAGCTGGATCCTATGCGCATTTCACTGTTGCTAATGCAGATCATCAGGGAACCTTTACCCAAAGTTTCTTAGAACAACTAGAGTCATTATGTTATAAACTTTCATTTAAATAAATGAGAAGCTCAACAACAAATAACAAAGTTGAAACAAGAACTCAATAATCAACATGTTTTTTATTTTCTTACTTTACCATTACTACAATGGCTGACTTTTTTTCAGCATCAAATTGTAGATATAAAGAGTATGTAAAAAGAAAATAAATGTAAATAACAACAACAGCTATTCAAGATAGAGTGTTGCCACACAAGTATTTTTTTGACCGGGTGCCGTCAAATTAATAATTAGTGTTTTTATGGGAATTTTTACAATTTAAGTTTGAAATTTGTAAACGCACTAATAATCCCAAAATTATATTTTACTTATTCAGTAAAATATTTTTTTAATAAAATACATTGAAATTGATTATTGAGGGGTTTAGCTGGATCCTATGCGCATTTCACTGTTGCTAATGCAGATCATCAGGGAACCTTTACCCAAAGTTTCTTAGAACAACTAGAGTCATTATGTTATAAACTTTCATTTAAATAAATGAGAAGCTCAACAACAAATAACAAAGTTGAAACAAGAACTCAATAATCAACATGTTTTTTATTTTCTTACTTTACCATTACTACAATGGCTGACTTTTTTTCAGCATCAAATTGTAGATATAAAGAGTATGTAAAAAGAAAATAAATGTAAATAACAACAACAGCTATTCAAGATAGAGTGTTGCCACACAAGTATTTTTTTGACCGGGTGCCGTCAAATTAATAATTAGTGTTTTTATGGGAATTTTTACAATTTAAGTTTGAAATTTGTAAACGCACTAATAATCCCAAAATTATATTTTACTTATTCAGTAAAATATTTTTTTAATAAAATACATTGAAATTGATTATTGAGGGGTTTAGCTGGATCCTATGCGCATTTCACTGTTGCTAATGCAGATCATCAGGGAACCTTTACCCAAAGTTTCTTAGAACAACTAGAGTCATTATGTTATAAACTTTCATTTAAATAAATGAGAAGCTCAACAACAAATAACAAAGTTGAAACAAGAACTCAATAATCAACATGTTTTTTATTTTCTTACTTTACCATTACTACAATGGCTGACTTTTTTTCAGCATCAAATTGTAGATATAAAGAGTATGTAAAAAGAAAATAAATGTAAATAACAACAACAGCTATTCATGGCAACACTCTATCTTGAATAGCTGTTGTTGTTATTTACATTTATTTTCTTTTTACATACTCTTTATATCTACAATTTGATGCTGAAAAAAAGTCAGCCATTGTAGTAATGGTAAAGTAAGAAAATAAAAAACATGTTGATTATTGAGTTCTTGTTTCAACTTTGTTATTTGTTGTTGAGCTTCTCATTTATTTAAATGAAAGTTTATAACATAATGACTCTAGTTGTTCTAAGAAACTTTGGGTAAAGGTTCCCTGATGATCTGCATTAGCAACAGTGAAATGCGCATAGGATCCAGCTAAACCCCTCAATAATCAATTTCAATGTATTTTATTAAAAAAATATTTTACTGAATAAGTAAAATATAATTTTGGGATTATTAGTGCGTTTACAAATTTCTTTAATATTATTTGTAACATGAACTTACAATCTTTTAGTGTCCAAATCCATAATTGTTTTTTATATATGTTTTATTAAAATTGTAAATATTTGTTTTTTTAGAAATAAAACAAAATTCATATATTTTTGTATGAACGTGTACTTTTTTTCTATTGCCTTCTTTTGACATTTGCTACGATTGGAATTGTTATATATGTAGAAACAACAAAACAAAAAGGTATTACGTTTTCACTCAGAAAACCTTAACAATTGTTTTATAGAACTCCAAAGGTAATTTTTGTACTCATATGAACAAAATTTTTGAGCCACTTGTACTGTAGAAACATGCTATTTGTTAGGTCTCCGCATAAAATTTGCTAAAAATATTAAAATCATTTTAATATGTACTTATTTTTCCATAACTATTTTAATATTTTACATTCAATGCTGTTCATTTTGTCGCTCATTTGGACCACTGTAATTTGTCAATATTTTACACGCATTGACCACTGTCACTTAATTTAAACAATCAACAGTTAATTTTGTATTATTTCGAATACACTTATATTCTCTAAATAACTAGTATGTTTTGTTGTTGTCAAAAAGAATGCAATGTTTGGTATTGCTGTATTAAATGAAATAATAGTAACAAGTTGAATTGGTACATTGGAAATAAGAAACCAATAAAACAACTACAATAAATTGTCTTATATACTTATATTGTTTTAGGTTTAAGTTAAAGAATATTTGGAAATAAAAATTATTATATTTGTTGAACTCGTAAGAACATCATCTTCGCTTTTTTATTGTCGCGCTCCACGGTCGCAACTTTCTGCAACTTAGAAATATCACTGCCCATCAAACACTTCAGTGGCATATAGACAACAATTCGAAAATACTGAATTGCTCTATATAGCTGCCGGTGAGGAAAAAGCTCCTGATCGAACATTTTGGCGCCCAACGTGGGGCACGATATTGTAAGGATTTTCTCGTAGTGTGGTCCGTGGAAACCTTAAAAATATTTTGTTCAAATGCATGTTCATGCAATGGTCGCTTAGCGGAGTCGAACTACAAACATTTGCTGGTAAAAATTATTAATAATTTTGTGCTCAAAACTAAACCTAAACAACATTATATATTGTGGAACTTAAAAAATTAATTTAAAAAAAATAATATTACGATGACTTTGGAAGAAGTAAAACAACAACGAACCAGTACAAAGAAAAGTATAACCCGCATCAAGAATCAAATCGAAGTCAATGGAAGGGGTGAAGGTAGGACACTATCATCAGCGGAATTGAAATGCCGTTTGGGGATTTTGGAGTCATATTTTAAGCAGATATTAACATACCAAACCCTAATTGAAAAATACGACCCGGATGATAGCGGTAGGCCCGAAATCGAAGATTTGTATATCGCAACCAAAATGAATATACAATCGCAGCTAGGAGAAGAAGTGCACAATACTACAGTGTCTGATTCGACGATTTGCTTCCCCGTTGCTAACCATAAGCTGCCTCAGCTAAAGTTGCCCACATTCAGTGGAAAGTATAGTGAGTACAAAAATTTTATAACATCTTTCAACCAAGTTATTGATCGTGAATTTGGCCTGTCGAATATTGAAAAATTTAATCACTTGCATAATTGCCTACATGGTCAGGCATTAGAAACGGTCAAGACTTTCTAAATTACAAATGAAAATTATCCAAAGGCTTTGGAAAGGCTTAAAACTCGTTACGACAATAGCTCACTGATATTTATGGAAAATATTTCAACCCTTTTTGAACTTCCAGCCATGTCTAAATACAATTGCACACAATTACGTAGTCTTGTCGATAACGTTTCGGCTCTTTATAGTTCTTTATTGTCTCTTGGTTCGCATAGTGACATAGCCAACTCTATGCTTATTCACATAGTGATGCAAAAGGTGGATGATGATACCAAACGAAAGTGGAAGGATTCTTTAGATTTTACTAGATTGCCATCATGGGATGATTGCTCCAAGGTCCTTGAAAGACGTTGCCAATTTTTGGAATCTATTGATAACACCCATACTCAGCTACCACGTAAGCCAGAAACTCATCACTCTGGTAAGTCTAAAAATAAAAGTTCAAAACCTGATTATACCTTTTCGGTTTCAAAACGCATTTGCGCACTTTGCTCAAAACCAGATCATACAATCAGCCGTTGTCCTCGCTTCAAGGATGTAACACAACGTTTTGAAAATATCAAAAAATTATCGCTTTGTATTAATTGCTTATCGAAGGGGCACCAAGTAAACAACTGTTCCTCAACATTCAAGTGCAAATTTTGCTCTCGCTCGCATCATAGTTTGCTTCATCGGACTCAGCAAGTTTCAAGACCCTCGTCCCCCACTGCTGAATCATCTACTTCTCGTTCTACGTTGAATGAACCTCCTTCAACGGTTCATACTCATTTGGAAAAATCCTCGCCGGAACAAGTGTTGCTTGCTACTGCCATGGTTCTCGTTCGCGACGCTACTGGCTCATATCAGTTGGGACGTGCTCTGCTAGATTCTTGCTCTCAATTAAATTTTATTACCGATGAATTTTCTAAAAAACTTCATTTGCCTCGAACAAGGCAAACTACTGAAGTTGCTAGCATTGGTAACACGCATAGCACAAGTAAATACAGGTCATGTTCAAATGTAAAATCTCGGTTTACAGATTTTGAAGTGTCATTATCGTTTTGTGTTACTTCTCACATTTCCTATCAACCTGATTCTGAGTTAGATGTTTCATCATGGAATTTGCCCCCAAATGCCCAGCTTGCAGATGAAAGCTTCTTCAAATCAAAACGAATCGATTTACTTATTGGAACTGAAACTTTCTTCGATATTTTGTCAGTCGGTCAAATTACACTCGGCCACAATTTGCCGAAGTTGCATAAAACCCTTTTTGGGTGGATTGTAACAGGTCGCTATATCTCGGCACAATCCAATATTGGTAGTTCTTATATGCTATCGATAGAAGAGGAAGTTGATCTTAAATTACAACGCTTATGGGAAATAGAAGAAGTTCAACCCAGCTCACAGATTTTGACACCTGAACAGTCGGCTAGTGAATCCTATTTCAATCAAACTGTCTATCGTGAAACATCTGGTCGAATTGTGGTTAAACTACCCTTTAAAGAATCTACTGATGTCCTAGGGTTTTCTCGAAATATGGCTCTTAAAAGGTTCATGTCTCAAGAAAGACGATTTACACATGACAAAACCCTTAAATCGCAATATGTTTGTTTCATGAAAGAGTATGAAGACTGCGGACATATGAGCCTAGTGTGCAACCCTCGCTTAGACCAGCCCCATTATTTCATTCCCCACCATTGTGTTTTCAAGCCCAACAGTACGTCTACGAAATTAAGGGTAGTATTCGACGCTTCGTGTCCCTCATCGTCTCTAAAGTCTCTCAATGATATTCTTATGGTTGGTCCGACAATCCAAGAGGAACTATATACAATCTTGCTTCGTTTTCGCCTTCATCGTTATGCTATTACGGCAGATATAGTAAAAATGTATCGTCAAGTACTGATTGATTCTCACGATCGAAAGTTCCAGTACATTTTGTGGAGAAATTCAGAAGAAGAAGAAATACGTACATACCAGCTAAATACTGTCACTTATGGAATGTCATCTGCACCTTATCTTGCCATTAAAAGTCTTCATTATCTAGCAGATGAGTATATGGACCAATTTGAACTTGGTGCAAAAACTATAAAATCATCATTTTACGTGGATGATTTTCTTGGTGGTGCAAATACCCTAGAAAAACTGGCTCAAATAAAGCATGAAGTAAATGAAATTCTTGTTCGTGGCTGCTTTCAGTTAGACAAATGGCACTCAAATCATAAAGATTTTCGAAATGACAAGACTATTAAAAATTTGAATATAGATGAATCTACTATAACCAGCGCCCTTGGTATCACATGGGATCAACAAAAGGATATTTTTCTGTTTTCGTTTTCGCCTAAACCTTCAATTGATGATAAAATCACCAAACGAACAATATTGTCACTCTCTTCCTCACTTTTTGATCCCCTAGGGCTTTTATCACCACTACTTATAAGAGCTAAAGTAATTATGCAAGAATTGTGGATTCTTAAAATTGGCTGGGACGAGTCGATACCACAAGAACTACATACGGCTTGGAAACACTTTGTCTCAGATCTCAAAATTCTAAATATGATTAAAATACCACGTTTTTGTCTTGCAGCTGAATCACAATCAGTTCAACTTCATGGCTTCTGTGATGCGTCAATTCGTGCATTTGGTTGCTGTTTCTATTTGAGAGCTCAAACTTCTATTGGAAAAACTTTTACTCAACTTTTAACCGCCAAGTCTAGAGTAGCTCCTACAAAAAGAAAATCGTTGCCCAAACTCGAACTTTGTGGAGCACATCTTTTAGCAAACCTGTACTCAAAAATAAAAAAAATTTTGTCGATACCAAATCTTGAAATAATTCTTTGGACAGATTCTCAAATTGTACTACATTGGCTTAAACAACATTCTTCAATACTATCCGTTTTTGTTGGCAATAGGGTATCAGAAATTCAGGATTTGACAAATGCATGTACTTGGAGACATATTCCAACACATCTCAATCCTGCTGATATTGTTTCTCGTGGTTCTACTATACAGGAACTCACCGCATCTATTTGGTTCAAGGGACCAGCATTTCTAGCTTTCGATCCTACACAGTGGCCTCCCAATAAATTAAATAAACTTTCTGACGAAACTCAAGAAGAATTCGATAAAGAAAGGCGAAAATCTACATTTTGCTTCGAAACAAAAACTAACTACATATTGAATTGTATAGAAAAATTCAGCTCATACTTGAAAATTATTCGCATTGTCGCCTGGATGATTCGCTTTAGTCAAAAAACAAAATCTAATATTTCTAACTCTGACTCTTTGCAGCCCAAGGAATTAGAGAGTGCTTTATATCGAATCGTTTTTAATATTCAAAGACAACATTTTCAAGATGACATAACTCGGATTCTGAAGAAAAAGGACCCCCAAGGCGCCCTTAAATGTTTAAACCCTTTCCTTGATTCATCGTATGGCTTCAAATTGATTAAGGTCGGCGGTCGTTTAGAGTACGCAGCAATTTCAGAAGGTCAAAAACATCCTATAATTTTGCCAAGTAAAAACCATTTTGTTCACTGCTATGTGCGCCATCTACATATAAACAACTATCACGCTGGTCCTAAGGCCTTGATGTCGCTGATTCGCCAACAATTCTGGATCATCAACTCAAGAAATTTATGTCGTCGCATTGTCAATTCATGCCCACAATGCATTCGTTATCGTCCAAGGCTATTGCAACAGATGATGGGAAACTTACCAGTAGAGCGCCTCAACCCCTCAAGGCCGTTTGCTAGATGTGCCGTTGATTTTTGTGGTCCATTCAACACCTACCTGCGAATCAGAGGAAAGGTTCCCTACAAAACGTATGTTGCTGTATTTGTATGCCTAGTCACCAAAGCAGTTCACATTGAAGTCGTTTCCGACTTATCAACTGATGCGTTTATTGCTGCTCTCAAGAGGATGATCGGTCGAAGAGGTCTACCGACAGATATATTCTGTGACAACGCTACAAATTTTGTTGGTGCAAATTCAAAGCTGGCTCAACTAAAATCCTTCCTTTTTGAGCATAAAAACTCAAACGCTATTGTAAATTATTGCTCCAACCAATTTATTAATTTTCGTTTTATTCCCCCCAGGGCACCACATTTTGGTGGATTGTGGGAAGCAGCCGTCAAATCTGCTAAAGGTCACTTAACTAAGACACTGTCCAATATCAGATTAACCCACGAGGAGCTTGCAACTGCTCTGGTAGAGATAGAGGCTATTTTAAATTCGAGGCCGATTTCACCCCTATCATCCGATCCCAGTGACTTTCAAGCCCTTACACCAGGGCATTTCTTAATAGGCGCCCCCCTACGTGGTTTGCCAGAACGTGATGTATCTACAAAAGAAATCAACAATCTCGAATATTGGTCGCGGATTAGCGCAATCAAACAGAGTTTTTGGAAGAAGTGGTCCCACGACTATATAAACGAGCTCCAGACACGTAACAAATGGACTAGTTCTAACCCTAATATTGTTAAGGGCTCCCTAGTCATTATTCAAGAAGATAATTTACCCTCACAGCGATGGCTAATGGGTAGAATCATCAATATTGTTCGTGGAAGAGATAATCATGTCAGAGTTGTTGATATTAAAACTACAAAGGGTGTTATACGTCGCCCTATCCACAGACTGGCTCTATTATGTTCTTCTTGAAAGTGTACTTTCAATGGGGCCGGCATGTTAGGTCTCCGCATAAAATTTGCTAAAAATATTAAAATCATTTTAATATGTACTTATTTTTCCATAACTATTTTAATATTTTACATTCAATGCTGTTCATTTTGTCGCTCATTTGGACCACTGTAATTTGTCAATATTTTACACGCATTGACCACTGTCACTTAATTTAAACAATCAACAGTTAATTTTGTATTATTTCGAATACACTTATATTCTCTAAATACATAACTAGTATGTTTTGTTGTTGTCAAAAAGAATGCAATGTTTGGTATTGCTGTATTAAATGAAATAATAGTAACAAGTTGAATTGGTACATTGGAAATAAGAAACCAATAAAACAACTACAATAAATTGTCTTATATACTTATATTGTTTTAGGTTTAAGTTAAAGAATATTTGGAAATAAAAATTATTATATTTGTTGAACTCGTAAGAACATCATCTTCGCTTTTTTATTGTCGCGCTCCACGGTCGCAACTTTCTGCAACTTAGAAATATCACTGCCCATCAAACACTTCAGTGGCATATAGACAACAATTCGAAAATACTGAATTGCTCTATATAGCTGCCGGTGAGGAAAAAGCTCCTGATCGAACACTATTAGTGTATTTTTATATAGACTACAACAAAATATTAAAAAATTTAAATTAAACGGCGATCCATCAGTTAATGCAATTTTGACTATGTAATTTTGACAACTTGCTATATCTTAGAGACCGTAAGAGGTAAACTCTTGAAATTTTCAAAAACAGTAAAACTAAAAAATCCGAAAATTATAAAATCGCCAAACCGAAAAAAATCGTCAAAACCTGAAAAAAACGCCAAAAATTTAAAAAAAATCGCCAAACCGAAAAAAATCGACAAAATTAAAAAAAATTCTAGAACTAAAATAAATCGCCAAATTCGAAAAAATCGTTTAAATGAAAAAAAAAATCGCCAAAAACCGAAAAAAAATCGCCAAAACGCGAAAAACGCGCCAAACCCAAAATAATTGTTTATGTGAAAAAAAATCGCCAAAATTAAAATAAATCGCCAAATTTAAAAAAAATCGCCAAAACGAAAAAAAAGTGCAAAAACTAAAAAAAAATCGCCAAAACCAAAAAAAAATTACCTACATGAAAAAAACACCAAAGTTAAAAAAAATCGCCAATATAAAAAAAACACCAAAATAATAAAAATTGCCAAAATTACAAATACTTCAAAAACCAAACAAAAAATCGCCAAAACGTGAAAAAAGTGCCAAAACTCAGAAAGCGCCAATAAATTCAAAAAACCCCCAAACTAAAAAAACGCTTAAAACCGAAAAAACCCAAAAACGAAAAAATGCCAAAAATATAGTTTATATTGTTCGTATTGAATTACATATCTCGTGCCCGTACGGAACCCTTCGTGCGCGGGTCAAAGTCGCACTTCGCTAAATTTTTACTATTTTCCGGTTCACGTACTTTTTCGGCAACAATTCTTTTTGAGAGAACATTTTAAAATTTTTGCAGTAAGTACTGATTTACTGCATTTTATTACAAAAGTAAAAAAACACACCTAATTTATCCAGTAAAAATTTGCATTTACTCAGTAAATGAACTATGTTATGTATCATTTTTCTCTCTCAATTCGCCCTCTAATTTACTGGATTTTGTGTATGCGAACTCAATCCAGTAAAAAATAGTAAACATTTGTAAACTTTTGAGTTCTCGAACGCACTTTATTTATATGTACATAAATCTACAAACAATTTCATATAAATACATACGAGCGGCTAAAAAGCCTGTACCTGCCAGACAAAAATCAATAGCAATAGCACTCCGCCCACAGACCGAAAATTAAAAATCTTGCTACGTCACGATCTTCCGCGCCGAAAGTACTTTAAGTGTGCCAAATTTCAGCTTTCTATGGCTGAGTTTACATCTGGCATTTCTTGTGTGTCATTTGCCCAACAAATCGTAACCAACTAATTACAAATGAAAAACTGTTTTATTCACATATACATATTTATTGATTAAAACAGTTTGCAATTATTTTGGATTCTATAAAATTGTCTATTAACTGTTTAACTTAATAAATACATGTTTGAATCAAATAGTTTTTCATCAGTAATTAGTTGATTACGCTTCTATGGCATTTGGCACACAGATGTAAATCCGGCCTATGTCATCAAAAGGCTTCAGAAATTTGCGGATAGATAATAAGAAATAGTAACAATTTAATATATAAATGTACGTGCACAAACATATACATATGTGGATGTACATATTTTCTGAACAAAAATGAAAGATGAACTTGATTTCTTAGGAATAAAATTTTTTTATTTAATTCAAACGGTAAGACGAAACATATATTTAGTAAACCTGGTCAATATCCAGACCTGTTATTAGTAAAACATTTTTTAATCAAAGTTACATTGAATATTTGTTTTAACATATATACATATCTACTCAATTAGTTTTTTAGCCTTAAAATATCTTCGCAGATAGAGAACTTGCCACGTTGCCAACCCAAGAAGGCAGCACATACTAAATATACTGAAGAACAGAACGCGGCTATTTGTTTTTTCTGGAATAAAATAATAGTATGTATGCATACAAAATACTTTCATTTCCGCTTAACTTACCATTAGTATCCCTCATTTCTTCTTCACGCTTTCGCATTAAAGCAAAATATCTTACTATAGAATCCGATAAGTCCTCCAACCTTTTCAAATCAAGTTCTAATGGTTTCATTTTAGAAGCTTCGGCAAGCTAATAAATTTAAAGCCCGATATTATTGGTCAAATAATAAAGGGATATATGTCTACTTACTCCTTCATAAATCTTGGCTTCAACACCTTTCTTGGTTACAAGCGATACCTCCTGAGCAATACCACGTTGATCTAAGTATTATTCTTATTTTAATTCCTACTCATAATCATAAAACAAAATGCAAGATTTGTTACTTACGAGCTGGTACTTTCGATATAAAACAAATTTCATATGTATCATAAATTTCAGACAGAAAGCTGAATTTTCCTTTTAAAATATGCTCCTTTTGGGACAGTACTTGACCCTTAGAGTCAACAGCCTTAAAATTCAAAAAGTTCAAGTTCTTATTAACATTTTCGGCAAGAAATACTTACTCGGTAATCAATCACTTGACCAGATACATCAGAAACTTCATATTCGCCCATTACTATTTGGTTCGCTTGTATATCTTCTTTTAAACATTTTTGTGTATTTGGGTGCAGATGAAACATAATACAATCAGTATAACTAATTAAAGTAAACGAAAGTACCATAAACGTATACTTCATATTGATATAACTTTATAAGCTCTCTTTTAATCTGAAACCATGGAATAATATGTACAGTTCTGGTTTATTTCTGAAACAGCTAAACAAAAATGACAAGAGATGAGGTGGCCAATATGTTATCGCTTACGGATGAGCAAAAACACCGATATATCAAAATATCGATAGAAGAAAGTGTAATTGATATATATCGCCACTTAAGCTGTCTTTACATGGTAATACAATATATTACGACATGTCAAAAAATGCTGTAGATTATACTAAATCTTATCATGTAAACGCAAAATGTATCAAGTAGGAGAGAATACGGATAGAAAATTTGACAAGCGGTCGATAAATGTTTTGTTTTCTAAACCATTTTAGAAACTTAAGTATTTTCATCACACCAGAGGTGTATTTCAAAGTAAACACTGGTATTTATTTAAGGTGTTAACACTTTTGTGGAAGCAACCAAAATCAACTCAGGAAATTTTCATGTTGTTTATGTAAATCTTGTACAACTGCCACCATCAAGTAGCTGATGGTACAAGCAAAACCAAACAAACAAAACTATATGAAAAAAATTATATAGTGTAGTAAAGTTACATTGAAATAATAAAATGTTTTCTCCAATATTCAGTTTTATTAGTACACATTTTTTGAGCAATTCTCCAGTTTTTATTAACTTAGCAATTCAATATATGTATTTGCTAGCATTTTACTTATAGTGTCAGTGTAAAAACGAAAAATACCTACAAAAGACTTGTTCTCTTCTCTTAAAATACGGAGAGAATTTCATAACATTTTCATTCTAGAAAGTCGTAATACTTTGTATTACAGTGTAAAAACAGCTTTATATTACATGTCTACCACACGAGCATTAATCTTGGCAATTATTACAGTGGCAATTGTCAAAGTGGTCGCATTCATAAGACGTAGCTGTTGATCTCAACTATTGTGATGCTGTTGGCCCCAACAGTTACTTCTTAGAAACGGATTGATGGATGTACTGCAAAATGAACAGCTGAAGAACGTAAGCAATTGAAAACGAAAGAAAGAGCAACAAATAAACTAACTTAGATTGCCTAAATTATTTAATTTAGCTAAATTGTATGTATAACACAGAATATTTAATGAAGTCAGCAGCCCAGGAATCTTCCATTTTTACAATAAATTTTTGCTCCCTCAAATTAATATTCTGTGTTGAACAACACTGCAATAAAAAGAAAGACCTCCGCCTATAGTATTTTTATTTTAACGCTGAGCCGCCATGTGCTCAAAAAACGTTTAAACGCAATAGTGAATTAAATATGTAATATATAATACAAATAGACAGCATGATATACATACATATGTTTGATGAAATTACTAATTTAATTTAATTCCTTTATTTCGTTCCTTTATCGCATTTTAAATGCAAAATTTCACAAATATTTGCAGCCGCCATCTAACAAAGCGGTGTTGCATTATATTATAAACGGCATAAGTCTTTTCGATCAGCTGTTCAGGCTGAGCACAACATATTGACTATAGGTAGCGAAAAAATTGTATGATGGAAAAAATGGCAGCAATTATTCAACAGTTGAGTGGAGCGAAACTACTCAACCATGCGTTTCTAAGACAAACACTCAACGGTTGCGCAACTGTTACGTCTTATGAATGCGACCATTCTATTGCATACACAAGGTATTAGCGTGTGGACCGTATGAATATGTGTTCAAATATATATTTAGTAACAAATGTTAAAATACATTGCTAAGCAGTAATATCTTAACACATGCTGTCAAACTGAAGTAATATTAATCTATTTTCAACAAAAAAGTAAAAAAATAGTTTTTTAATTACACAAAACAAATAAAAGTTCAATTTTAAATTAGAAAAATATCTATTTATTGATAATTTAAGTGTTTATATGCATAAAAACCAAATATATTTGAATATACGTGCTCACCACCTCTAAATACATTGTTGAACACAAGCAATTTGATACCTACAAGAAATGAATGACTGAAACTAACACAAACAACAATTTTTTACTAACCCATTTACAACAATTTTTCATTCAATCCAACATTTATAATAGTTGCTCTACTCTAACATATATGCTAGAGTGGAACATCTAATGTAAATATGTCAAAATTTTTAAAATATTGAATTTTACTGAAAATAATTTATAGTTCGTTCGGTTTTTAAAATTAAAATGCATAAAAGTGTTAAAAAAAATTATGGTGTTTGTGAAAAAGTAAGAAAAAAACAATAATGAATAAAAGAAATTGTATACAGTTTAATTAAAAATATACATACATATGTATGTATGTATATATGTATTCGTTTCTTTTCCAATTTTTAGATATTTGGAAAGGGGAAAATGCGTTATGAAGAAGGCGCAATTCATGCAGTCTGTGGAAGTTTATAAAAGTATTGAAAAAGATAAGTAAAATAGTGCAAAAAAGATATTTACAAAGTTTAATTTAATATGTATATTTATTTTATAAATTTTAGATATTTGTAGAGAGCAAGGTGCGTTGTATACGATAGGATGTGAGGGCTATATGCCGCCTAAGTTATTTGGTGATTGTGTATATTTGTATTTTTTGTTTTAAATGCTATTTACTTATGTATTTTAGAGTTATTTTTGTAATAAAAAAGCAAATAAAACTAAACAAAAAATATTATAAATTATATTTTTATTTAAATGTTACATTTTACCAGTTTCTACGTAAATATTGACTATTAATAGGTGACTAGTTGCCTTGTAACCATTGACAAGTCATAGTTCACCAATGCTTATGTAATCTGTGACTGGCAAAAACGTAGCAGAGTAAGCAGTTCAGATATATGTGTTTTAATTAAGTGAAATTAATAAGAGAGAGAGAGAAAAGATCACACGTACACAAGTGCTTTAGTCATTTTTTTCACCAAGCCCCTAATAAACTAACTGGGGCCAGTGACCGAAGTTGTAGTCGTCGCTACTAGTCAATTGACTGGTAGCCTTCTCGTAGGGATGTCACGCAAGTGAAGAAAGCAAACTCTGAAAAAATTGCAAACTTTCGACAGAGTTGCAAAAAAAGGACTAAATTTGTTTTGGTTTGCATATAAAATGTAAAAAAATTTTACCATATTGCAAACCGTTTAAAACGGCAATTAATTAATAAACTTAAAACAAAAAAACTGAATTATGTACATAAAAAGCTTAAGAATCTAATTTTATAACTGTCACTTTTTTATTACCATACTCTAGAAGAACAGAGCACTTGAAAATAGCACTCTGGAAAAAGTTTGCTGGCCCATAAAATTAAAACTATTCGATGTACCATATAGCGACTAGTACCATTCGATAGGGAATCAAAATACCTTTCAGAATTGGTATCACAAAAACATTAAATAATTGTTCTTTCACTTGTAAAACAAAAACTATTTGTTGTAGCAATAATTATTTAATATGAATTGTTAGAAGACTCAAATAGCTTTAAGAAAAAGTAACTTTCATTTTCTGAAAGACTATCATTCAGAAGTTATACCCAGCAAACTTTTAAATGTCAGTCAAATTAAAAAAAAAGTTTTCTCGCAATAAAACATAATCAGTTCATTGTACCGTAATGCGACTTATACCAATTGATAGACAATTTTAATAACTTTTAAAAAATGTAACTGTCATTTTCTCAAACACTTTAATTCAGAAGATATACCCCAGCAAACTTTTTAAAGTCACCAAAATAAGAAAATATTTGTTTCACCTATAACTAAAAAACTATTCGATGTACCATATAGCGACTAGTACCAATCAATAGGGAACCTAAATACCTTTCAAAAACAGTAATTGTTATTTTTCCAAATACTTGCACTCAGAAGTTATACCCCAGCAAACTTTTCAAAGTCCAAAAATTTGTAAAACATTGTTTTGCCTATAAATGAAAAACCATTCAGTGTACCATATAGCGACTAGTACCAATCAATAGGGAATCAAAATTTCTTTCAAAAACAGTAAATATTATTTTCCTACATACTTGCGTTCAGAAGTTATACCCAGCAAACTTTTTAAAGTCACCAAAATTAGGGAAAACTTGTTTGGCCCACAAATGAAAAACTATTCGATGTACCATATAGCGACTAGTACCAATCAATAGGGAACCTAAATACCTTTCAAAAACAGTAATTGTTATTTTTCCAAATACTTGCACTCAGAAGTTATAGCCCAGCAAACTTTTCAAAGGCAAAAATTTAGTAAGAAATTGTTTTGCCTATAAAATTGAAATCATTCATTGTACCGTAATAAATCATATACCAATCGATAAAGGATAAAAGTAGGTTTCCGATTTAGCTCCAGTCATTTTCTGAAATGCTTGAATTCAGAAGTTATTTGTGAATTAACTTTAACAAACTTTGCAATATTTTCATGATAATGCAGTTTTGCACATTAAGTATGTGTGTGGCAACCTTGCGATATTCTTCCTAGTAAAATATGTAAAAACTTTGTAAAAAAATAGAGATTTTGTAACACGATAAAAATAGATACATTTAAACTAAGTTTCAATAAAGTTTATTAATTTTAATGCTACTGTGTGAGCAGAATCAGATTTACTAGCTGTCACTATTTTTATTTTAGTTTCTAAGGGAGAAAAATGCTCTTGAAAATTGCGTTTAGACTAATTTTTTTGTTGAATACAAATAGGAAGTAGTTTCTTGTACCCTATTAAGGTATACACCATTAGATAGAGGGTTGCAATACCTTTCAGAAATAGTTTTTTTCATATTCTGAAATACTTTATTTCAGAAGTTATAGCCCAATAAAAAATTTTTTGTAAAGAAAATGGACCATAAATCGTGTAGATTTCCACACTACAAAAATTGCAAGTCTGAACCGGGACTAACCGAATAAATTTTAGGGAAAAACTGCTTGTCAACATTGCCTTTTTCTGTTTTTGTACCACAAACAGAGCGCAAAAGATACAAAATTAATTTGGTTAAAAACAATTCAATTTTATATTGATTTTATGTTTAATTTGAATTGTTTTTTTATATGATAATTTTCTAGCAATTTTTCCCGCTTTGTGGTACAAATTAAGATTTACTTTGAAACACTTGTAAAAATTGTTAAGCCGACTCAGCCTATTTTCAGCCGCCGCCGAACAATTTTTCATCAGCCGCCGCCGCACAGTGGCTGAAAATCGTTTTTCTTTGGCCAAAAGTCTAATTTTTTTTTGTCACCGATTTTTAAAATTTTTACGCCTTTTTGTAGCTAATATATCCAGATTAAGGTAGCCAAAAACTTAGGTTAAACTATTGATAATTGTGGGCGTGGCATGCTGTCAAACTCAACCGTTTTTTTAATTTCAGAAAAAGGTGTTTTTCTTTTGTTTTTTATCAAAAATAAATGGTTACTACTCGCAAGCTATCATCGATAACGGCCTGCGGTCTTTTTTATAATGTTCGTAGGAATATAGTCTTTAGTTGTTGTAAGTGGTCACAGCTCTAGCGTTTAATATTACGGGCGTTATGAAATATTTATGAAACTACTATATTTTTCTCAAATTTAAATTTTAGGGGAATAGAACTTCTAGGGAACAAAAGGTAACAAGAAACGTATACCACCAGGAGAAAGGTGAAAGTGTCCTCTTTAACGCTATATATACTTTTGCACCCGTGACGACCCGTGGGTAGAACACTTTTTTCATTTTAATGAAATTACTCTAAAAAAAATTCAAATTAATTTAAACAGCCCTATAAGTACTCGTATACAAAAGTGTCTTAAATTTTCACTTTTTTGCCTAAAAGTTTGTTTTTTTTTACTTTAGACTACGTAAAACGAAAAAAATTAAATATAATACCTGCGAAAGGGTTTAATGGCTTTGTTTTGATCAGCAAAAAATAAGTCATAAAATTATCACAATAGGTTCTACAGTAAACATATGATCTCTTTCTGAATTTACCTGTTATCAAATGTTAGGGTCAACCAAAGTCATAAACATTTTTATAACAATAATGGCGACATTAAACCACTAAAGATAAAAAAAAACCCATATTGGCGAGATACTAATCAGTTTTACCTGATATTAAGGTCTGAATAACATGTGCAGTTTTGTTCAATTTAAGCACTACCTGCTATGAAATTGAAGATCAATGTGTGAATAACATGTATCTAAAAATGTATAAAACTACGGATTCCATAAGGGATTACTCAGTAATAAGTTAATCCTTTAATTGTATGGATAAAATATAACAAATAAAAATATTCAGATAAATATGGAGAGCTTCAGTTATAAAGAACTGGCCGAAGAGTATTTTAGAAACAAAAACCAGGAAGATGTTCTTAGTTACGTTAAAATAAAATTAAACTTAAATTCGTGTAGCACCGAAATGCAAGAGCAATTATCTAATTTCGTCAAAGCACTAAAAAAACGCTACAAAGAAGTTAGCTACAGTAAACAAAACTTTTATATAAAAAGTGCAAACTGGTTAGAAGGCCAACTTACTGTCGCTGCAGAAACAGCAAAGCAAGATAAGGCTGGAAGACCACGCAAATCATTAATGGGCAACTGCAGTGATAGATCTAAGAGGCGGAAACTTAAAGATTTTAACGATGCAATTGGTTGTACAAATATAAAAGAATCTTTCCTACATCAATTACGATCACAGAACCAATTATCAAAAGTGGATATCATTGAAAAAGTTGTTAAAGCTAGTCCAGTGAGAACAAAACGGATTCTTAAAAGTATACCAACTCCGAGTGATGCAATACAGTACACAAATGAGGAGGCATTAGCATTATTTCTGGATTTGAAATTAACAAAACAGCAATATATTAAGCTCAGACTGCGTGCGATTGAAAAAGGGTCAAATATGTATCCAGCATATCATTACATAACCGCTGCTAAAATAGACATCAAAGGACACTATTACAATCACACCAATTTCGGCAGAGGTACAACTACAATCTCTACTTGATCACACAGCCGAACGCTTGCTACAATCAATAACAGGAAATGAGTTAAAGAAATATGGAAACACAAAGTTAATTCTTTTTTGTAAATGGGGATGTGATGGTTCCTCGGGACAAAAACAATACAAACAAGCTGTATGTGAAAATATTTCGGACTCAGATATGTTCATGGTATCATTTGTACCATTGCGATTGAAAAAGATTTTGGAAGATTCAGAGCCTTCGACTAGTACAACGCAAACAATGGATATTTGGAAAAATGAGACACCATCTTCTACGAAATACTGCAGGCCAATTAAATTTGAATTCAAAAAAGAAACTCATGATGCCATTAACAAAGAAGTTAGTGATATCAAGGCCCAAATTGCAACACTACAGCCATTACAATTACAGTTAGATGGGCAGCAAACTGAAGTAAGCTACCAATTAGTGCTGACAATGATAGATGGAAAAGTAGGTCAGGCTTTGACTAACACGAAGGCTGCATCCAGCTGCATTATATGCCAAGCAACATCAACCCAATTAAACCAAGTCCCTCCAAAATCATTAGATAATACCGATGCATATGAATTTGGATTATCACCACTACATGCAAGAATACGACTTATGGAACACATACTAAAAATCAGTTATGATTTGGATTTCGGGTCTTCAGGATCAATAAGAAACAACGAAACCAACAAAGAGTTAAGAAGTTCAAAAAAGAAACATGTTCTAGATGAATATCGCAAATTAGGATTGATTATAGATCAGCCAAAACAAGGGTCAGGCAATACAAATGATGGCAATACCGCAAGAAGATTCTTTTCAGATCCAGAAACAGCATCTGAAATAACAGGAGTGGATTTAAACCTTATTTTCAGGTTTAAAATAATCCTAGAAGTACTTGCGTGCAATGAAGAAATTGACTCTAGAAAATTTGGAGATTATGCTAAGGAAACTGCAAAAATATATACAACCAACTACCCATGGAGAAATATGTCTGCAACAGTTCATAAAATCCTTTATCATGGAGAAGATATCATTAAATATCATTTGGTGCCACTTGGAGATCTATCAGAGGAGGCTCAGGAAAAAAGAAACAAGGATTACAGATTTTATAGAGAGCACAATACTAGAAAAATTTCACGAAATTCAACAAATGAAGATCTATTTAATATATTATTGGCAACGTCAGATCCGTTCATCTCCAGTATTCGAAATCAATGGAAAGTGGAACATCGGGATTTAGATGAAGAAGCCAAAAAACTACTAAAGAACAGAAATAGCACAGAACAAAATATGGAATATTTACAATCAATATTTGAGTCAAATGAATAATAATCATAATTGCCTTTCATTGTTATTTAAGGTACGAAAAGCATACTATTAGTAAAAAATAATAATAAACAGAACCTACCATTGTTACAAATGCTATTAAAATTTATTGCAGTTTTTATTTTTAATATGTTTTTTAAAATGATCAAATTTGACAGCAAAAAATAATAAATTTTTCTGTAGTAATAGCAATGTTTTTAGATAATATTATTAAAGTTTTTTTTTAAGTGTAACTATTCTTTGAGTGTAAACAAAATTGCAAATTAGACAGCAAAAAATTTTTAATTTTTCTGTAATAATAGCAAAATCGTTGATTTTACTATTTTTTTTTGTGTAAAATTTTTTTTGAGTGTAACATTAAATAAATTCCATTATTACAAAACATATTTATAATTATTACTAATTTCCATATATTAAATTTTTTAATAAATAAATAAATAATAAACCCATATTTCACTCTAAAAGTTAAAAAAATTCAAAAGTTCAACTTTGAGCTAGAATTCCTTAAAAAGTCCTCAATCAATTTTAATGTAATTAAAACTGAGTCAAACTGAACTAAATATCTATCCACTAAAATAAAAATTACTTCAATATTTTGATCAGTTCAAAAGTTACAGAATTTTGGCCAATGAAAAACGATTTTCAGCCACTGTGCGCCGGTCAAAAATAGCAATGCTGGCCAGAAATAACAACGCTGGTCTAAAATAAACGTCAAAGTTAAATTTACAAAAGAAAAAGAAATTTGTGATTGTGCTTACAAAATAACACTAATTTATATAATATTTGTGTAATTTACCAAAAATGAAAGGGATCAAATAAGATTGCTTAGGGCCAATTTCACCAACTCTGTTTAAATATCAATTCATATTTAAATATAGATTTTCATTGATTTTTGTATGGAAAAGTTACTTTTAAATACGAATTGATATTTAAATAAGTTGGTGAAATTGGCTCTTAGAAGCAAATTGGATATTCTAAGCTTGAATTCAAAAAGGTAATTTATTTTGAAGCATTGCATTTCATGTTTTTAAATGACCTTTTGCCACTTGGCTGTGTTTCATCATAAATTCCACCATTATTTCAAATTGGTGCTAATTGGTTCCAATTTGTTCTAATTTGGTGGTCTTGTTGTTTGTTTCCCTGAATAATTTTAACAATTATGTAAGAATAAATAAACAAAATTATTATTTTTCACTTACATTTTCGTGTTTTGCGAATGCTGTTTTGCCGTCGAATATATTTTGCGATTTTCGTATGTATTTGACATTTGTTTTCGCAATACAGAATACCGACTTGCCACCTTTTCGCATTTTAAATGCGAATAAAAAAAGTACTTTGCGAACATCGTAACACAGAATAGGAAGTGTTCGCATTTGCATGTTTTCGAGTCGCATTGACTTTCGCATCGCAATACAGAATAAGAGTCCAGGTTTAAGCTCTTATCTGAAATATTTCTTTGCGAAAATTGTCAAATAAACCTGTAATATATCTAAATAATTTTTTATGAATTATACTGTTTGTCAATATAATTTTTAAGTTTCTACGTTCTCATTTAAAATAAAAAAAAATTAGTTACATACACATGAACATGTTTTATTTATTTAATATAACGGCACACAGACGTACATATGTATGTATGTATGTACATATGTATATCTGTATTTTGTATACAAAGATCATAATAATATGACTATAAATAACGTTAATTAGTTAAATAGGCACATGTTATTCAATTGAATAATCGTCATCAAAATTTGGTGTATTTAAGGTGAAACTGCAGAGAACATCAGCTATTTTTCCCACTTTCTTTTCGTTGCGTGCATTTTGTTTCTTCTTTTTCTTCAATTGTTCCTTTATGTTTTTATTGAAAGTTTGATTTCCTTAAAAAAAATTAAATGAAAAAAATATATTTATTTTATATACTAACTTACAGAAAAACTTTAAATAATTCAATTACAAAATGCAACAATTCCACTTGAGCAATTTTTTTAATAAACGAATAATTGTAATTAGACTGAGGAGAATATATATTAGAATTTTTTCATTTTGGTCTGAATATCTAGTGTATGCATTAAGTCACAATAACAATTGTATGTTTTATGAAAATGTTTACATAGATTTTAAGCTGTAGAATTGTATCAAGTAAAAAAATCAGAAAACTCAAAAAATGGAATTGTTGCAATTTGTTATGGACTTCCACAAATTTCCGGTAAAATCGTGCTACCGTATTAAATTAATAATTGTAAATAATTTAATTAAGATTCCAAGAAAAATTATCTAAAGGTCGAATAGCGTAAGGAAGAAGATCCGAACATCATCAGTAATGAAACTAAAATAATATGCAAGCGAAGAAGAGAATATATTTCGGAAAGTGAATTAAATCTCAGGGATTAACGTAAACGTAGAAAAGCTATTTTATAGGGGAGGCGGGGGGTCGCAACCTGCAAGAATTGCTTTTGCCGTCCTCCCTTATGACTATTAAAAATTCCCTGTAATTATTCATTTTAATATTACTCATGAAAATCAAGTCATACTGCCCCCTACCCCCGCAGGAATTTTTTTTAGCTATTCCAATGAGTATTAGGAAAAGGTATGAAAAGGTATTGCAAAGAGCCTAGAAGCGGGCTCAATGTCAAAATGTTGCTGGACCTTTTGTAAGTACTGAATTTCCATGAAAAAAATTTATCTAAAGCTGTTCAAAAGGTTCAAATCACAAAGAAAAAATTTTCAAAGTTTTGTGGTCCGAGACCGAAAATGGTGTTCTTATGAAAGACAGTCTTTCAGATCAGGGCAAATCAGTAACTTGTGGCGATGGTCCTTCATCAGAATTTAAGATTCGTTATGTGGTGAAACTAACACAATGTTGAATGAAAATTGCAAAAAAAAAATTTGTATATTATGGAATAGGTATGATAGATGGAATTGGCGCAAATATAAAAATATTAGTTAGATTGACAATGATGATGAAATGAAAAAGTCGTGGAATGGAGAAAAATAGCTTATCTGTGTTTAACTACTGATCTTTGTGTATTTATTATATAAAAATTGAACAATGTCCCGAACGTTACACTATTTGTCTGTACGTGACAAGATATAAAAACCAATTTTTAATTACAAATATGTATTTTAATTAATATTTTTTTCGCCAACATAAAGCTTGATTCCCATTTATAATTTGCTTTGGTTTGAACACGAATGTATTCGTATTCGCTAAATTCAGGCGGATGCGAATACGAATATTTTTCCAAAGAAATTAAATAAATAAATGCATAAATCCTAAATTAAATTTAAATTAAGGACTAAAAAATTTAGTTTGTACAAATACATTATTTTTTTTATAGAAAATTGTGCTTTGTATTATTTTCAAATATTATTCAATGACGATCATTAAAATTTTGGGTACTTTTTATTAACTTTAAAGTACGCCAACAAGAGTGTGAAGTCCTTTTTCATAACAATTTTTTAATATTTCATATTGCATATAATATTCGTATTCGCGAATATCGTTTCAAATATTCGTATTCGTATTCGCGAATATCGTTTGAAATATTCGTATTCGTATTCCCGAATATACATATACAAAATCCCTTTAACGAAGCTAATTCAATTTACTGAATTCTTTTCCTTTAATAGTGTTTTCACACTGAAACTTAAAAACTGTTTTAACATTAAAACCATAAACAGCTAATTTTGCATTCACACTGCAAGTTTGTTAAATTCAGGTTTTAAATCACAAACTGTCTAATAACTTTGCTCAAAATAAAACTCCTGCAGAAATGCATGTATTTGTTGTTGTATTTTTCCTGCTTTTTATCACAGAGGATATACAGAGATGTCAAGAGACGGAAGATAATTTTTGTGTTTTCGGAGTTCTCGCTCACTCTGTTACTGCGTATTCTTTAAACCTTCTTTCGTGTTGCCAATTTTTAGCTTATTTTCACTTTATGCTTTGTAACCTGATTCGCTTGGCGATTTTTATAAATAAATGATAAAAATTAATATTTTTAATGAAAATGCTGCAATCTGCAATCATTTTGAAAAAATTTTTAATTGGCTTTTTAATAGAAACTAGATATACCCACGGACGACGACAATCGTCCGTATTCTAGTCTAAATGTAAATAAAAATAATGACCCAAAGAAAATTTATCTAAACGTCATAAAAAATGCATTAAAACACAGCCACCCACATACTTATGTACATTAGGGCGTTTCACAAAAAAAATGTTGCAACTCTAGAAGCGGAATATTAAAGATTGTGATCTAAAAGAATTTCGAAAATTTTTTGGAATTTTTCGAAGATGGGTATGGGGTCGCTGAAATAGATTTTATCAAAAAAAATTACGTTATGGAGAAAAAAATTTTATATTATTTTTTTCTGGTGCTTTTTGTTCATACAACTAAATAATTCTCTTCTTAATGATCCGATCCCACGATAAAAAAAAATTATTGGTGTGAAAAATTATTATATTAACGACTTTGATAGTCTTAAAAGTGAAAAATTATTTTTTCTAGATTTCAAATCTTGATAATTTGAAAAGTTTTCAACATGTAAAATGCGTTAGAAAGGTCTTTAAATTACATTTCATTCGGTACATAGATTTATTTTTACTTGCTGGAAAAATATAAGAGAAAAATTAAAGTTTGAACAATTTTTTATTATATATCAAATTTTATGAAAATTATAAAAATTTCATTATGTTTCGTTCTTGATTAAGTAAAAAATATCTAAAATACATAGCTTTAATAAAAATGTCAAAAATTCAATTCATCAATATATTTGTATTCCCATACAAAATCAAAAGATATTAAATAAACAAATCAACATATTTAATGAACAAATAAAAATTTAAAAGTAAATTTGTATCTAAAATAAATCGCCGTGAAGAAAACAAACTTTTTTGCAAACTTTTACAGTTATTTGGCAAACTTTTTCAGAGTTGCAAAAAAAGTACTTTTTCAAAGTAAACAACTTTTGGCAAAATAATTAACATATTTATTGCACTGAAAATAAGTAATAACTAATTAATTTAAAAAAACAATAACTAAATTAGGTACATTATAGGGCGTAGAACCTAATTTTACAACTGTCACTTTTTTCATTACCATACTCTAGAAGAACAGAGCACTTGAAAATAGCACTCTGGAAAAAGTTTGCTGGCCCATAAAATTAAAACTATTCGATGTACCATATAGCGACTAGTACCATTCGATAGGGAATAGGAAAATACCTTTCAGAATTGATAATAATCATTTTTCCAACTACTTGCATTCAGAAGTTATAGCCCAGCAAACCTTTGAAAATCACAAAAATATTATATAATTGTTCTTTCACTTGTAAAACAAAAACTATTTGTTGTAGCAATAATTATTTAATATGAATTGTTAGAAGACTAAAATAGCTTTAAGAAAAAGTAACTGTCATTTTCTGAAACACTATCATTCAGAAGTTATACCCAGTAAACTTTTGAATGTCAGTCAAATTAAAAAAAAGTTTTCTGGCAATAAAACAAAATCAGTTCATTGTACCGTAATGCGACTTATACCAATTGATAGATAATTCAAATAACTTTTTAAAAATGTAACTGTCATTTTCTCAAACACTTTAATTCAGAAGATATACCCCAGCAAACTTTTTAAAGTCACCAAAATAAGAAAATATTTGTTTCACCTATAACTAAAAAACTATTCGATGTACCATATAGCGACTAGTACCAATCAATAGGGAACCTAAATACCTTTTAAAAACAGTAATTGTTATTTTTCCAAATACTTGCACTCAGAAGTTATACCTCAGCAAACTTTTCAAAGTACAAAAATTTGTAAAACATTGTTTTGCCTATAAATGAAAAACCATTCAGTGTACCATATAGCGACTAGTACCAATCAATAGGAAATCAAAATTTCTTTCAAAAACAGTAAATATTATTTTCCTACATACTTGCGTTCAGAAGTTATACCCAGCAAACTTTTTAAAGTCACTAAAATTAGGGAAAACTTGTTTGGCCCACAAATGAAAAACTGTTCGATGTACCATATAGCGACTAGTACCAATCGATAGGGAATTAAAATTCCTTCCAAAAACAGTAATTGTTATTTTTCCAAATACTTGCACTCAGAAGTTATAGACCAGCAAACTTTTTAAAGTCAAAAATTTAGTAAGAAATTGTTTTGCCTATAAAATTGAAATCATTCATTGTACCGTAATAAATCATATACCAATCGATAAAGGATAAAAGTAGGTTTCCGATTTAGCTCCAGTCATTTTCTGAAATGCTTGAATTCAGAAGTTATTTGTGAATTAACTTTAACAAACTTTGCAATATTTTCATGATAATGCAGTTTTGCACATTAAGTATGTGTGTGGCAACCTTGCGGTATTCTTCCTAGTAAAATATGTAAACAAACTTTGTAAAAAAAATAGAGATTTTGTAACATGATAAAAATGGGTAAATTTAAACTCAATTTCAATAAAGTTTATTAATTTTAATGCTACTGTGTGCGCAGAATCAGATTTACTAGCTGTCACAATTTTTATTTTAGTTTCTAAGGGAGAAAAATGCTCTTGAAAATTGCGTTTAGAATAATTTTTTTGTTGAATATAAATAGGAAATAGTGTCTTGTACCCTATTAAGGTATATACCATATATATTTCATATTCTGAAATACTTTATTTCAGAAGTTATAGCCCAATAAAAAAATTTTTGTAACGAAAATTGACCAAAAAAATGTTTATGCCTATAAAATAATAACTATTTATTTTAAGGTATTAACGCATATATGTTTTTATAGATAATAAAAGTTATTGTCAGAATTGATGACTGTCATTGCTTGAATTACTTTATTTCAGAAGTTATATCCTAGCAAAGTCGGTGAAGGCTCTAAAATAAGGACAAACGTTTTCCACTCATAAAAAAGAAACCACTTACACTATCTTATTGTGACATATAGCAATCGATAGAAAACAAAACTACTTTTTTAAATTGGTGACTGTCATTTTCTGAATTTGTGGAACTCAGAAGTTATAGCACATCAAACTTGCAACTTCGTAAATATTTTCTTATTCGCAAACTTTTTATAAAATGTCAATAATAGCGTGCACCTACTGATAGTACAGGTATAAGATGTAGATAGCACAGTTTTATGTGGCAGCACAAATACCAACTACCACCACGAATTGGAACTAATATATAATATTAATATTAATAATCTTTATTATTAGCTTTAATTTGCAATTATTAATAAATATTAAACAATTTAAACATTAAAATTACCTTTTTAATTTAGAGTCGATAACAGTGGTGTATTTCAAGACCAGGGATGGCTAAATACGATTATATTCAGTCGTTGGCAGCACTGCCGCCATTCAGGATGGCGTCCAGCAGTGACTTGCGCCGAGCAATTTTCTCGGCGGCGGCGGCTGATGAAAAATTGTTCGGCAGCGGCTGAAAATAGGCTAAGTTGGCTTAACAATTTTTACAAGTGTGGAAATCTACACGATTTTGTTTCAGTTAATTCATTTTATTTTAATTCAGTTAATTTTTTTTTTTCAGTTAATTCATTGAATTTTAGTATTTAAGTGTTATTATGCCAAATATAAGTAACGCAACGAATTTTAACTAAATATTAGCATAATTTTATTTTTTGTAACTTTTTTGGCGGTAATGGCTCGATATGTATGTTTAAATTTGAAATTTATTTGGTGGTGGTTACGAATTGTCTAACATATTCATTTAACATTTAACAACATTAATAATATCAATCTGAGAAAAAATAAAACATACAGGCCTGTTTTATATTTTGGTGTAAATTTGCTTCCAAATTTTCTTTCCAATTTACATATATCCAGGTTATACGACATATTCAAAAATTGCTGCAACAAAAATTGCAAGTCTGAACCGGGACTATCCGAATAAATTTTAGGGAAAAACTGCTTGTCAACATTGCCTTTTTCTGTTTTTGTACCACAAACAGAGCGCAAAAGATACAAAATTAATTCGGTTAAAAACAATTCAATTTTATATTGATTTTATGTTTAATAAGAATTGTTTTTTTATATATGATAATTTTCTAGCAATTTTTCCCGCTTTGTGGTACAAAATAAGATTTACTTTGAAACACTTGTAAAAATTGTTAAGCCAACTTAGCCTATTTTCAGCCGCTGCCGAACAATTTTTCATCAGCCGCCGCCGCCGAGAAAATTGCTCGGCGCAGGTCACTGCTGGACGCCATGCTGAATGGCGGCAGTGCTGCCAACGACTGAATATAATCGTATTTAGCCATCCCTGGTCTTGAAATACACCACTGTTATCGACTCTAAATTAAAAAGGTAATTTTATTGTTTAAATTGTTTAATATTTATTAATAATTGCAAATTAAAGCTAATAATAAAGATTATTAATATTAATATTATATATTAGTTCCAATTCGTGGTGGTAGTTGGTATTTGTGCTGCCACATAAAACTGTGCTATCTACATCTTATACCTGTACTATCAGTAGGTGCACGCTATTATTGACATTTTATAAAAAGTTTGCGAATAGGAAAATATTTACGAAGTTGCAAGTTTGATGTGCTATAACTTCTGAGTTCCACAAATTCAGAAAATGACAGTCACCAATTTAAAAAAGTAGTTTTGTTTTCTATCGATTGCTATATGTCACAATAAGATAGTGTAAGTGGTTTCTTTTTTATGAGTGGAAAACGTTTGTCCTTATTTTAGAGCCTTCACCGACTTTGCTAGGATATAACTTCTGAAATAAAGTAATTCAAGCAATGACAGTCATCAATTCTGACAATAACTTTTATTATCTATAAAAACATATATGCGTTAATACCTTAAAATAAATAGTTATTATTTTATAGGCATAAACATTTTTTTGGTCAATTTTCGTTACAAAAATTTTTTTATTGGGCTATAACTTCTGAAATAAAGTATTTCAGAATATGAAATATATATGGTATATACCTTAATAGGGTACAAGACACTATTTCCTATTTATATTCAACAAAAAAATTATTCTAAACGCAATTTTCAAGAGCATTTTTCTCCCTTAGAAACTAAAATAAAAATTGTGACAGCTAGTAAATCTGATTCTGCGCACACAGTAGCATTAAAATTAATAAACTTTATTGAAATTGAGTTTAAATTTACCCATTTTTATCATGTTACAAAATCTCTATTTTTTTTACAAAGTTTGTTTACATATTTTACTAGGAAGAATACCGCAAGGTTGCCACACACATACTTAATGTGCAAAACTGCATTATCATGAAAATATTGCAAAGTTTGTTAAAGTTAATTCACAAATAACTTCTGAATTCAAGCATTTCAGAAAATGACTGGAGCTAAATCGGAACCCTACTTTTATCCTTTATCGATTGGTATATGATTTATTACGGTACAATGAATGATTTCAATTTTATAGGCAAAACAATTTCTTACTAAATTTTTGACTTTAAAAAGTTTGCTGGTCTATAACTTCTGAGTGCAAGTATTTGGAAAAATAACAATTACTGTTTTTGGAAGGAATTTCAATTCCCTATCGATTGGTACTAGTCGCTATATGGTACATCGAACAGTTTTTCATTTGTGGGCCAAACAAGTTTTCCCTAATTTTAGTGACTTTAAAAAGTTTGCTGGGTATAACTTCTGAACGCAAGTATGTAGGAAAATAATATTTACTGTTTTTGAAAGAAATTTTGATTCCCTATTGATTGGTACTAGTCGCTATATGGTACACTGAATGGTTTTTCATTTATAGGCAAAACAATGTTTTACAAATTTTTGTACTTTGAAAAGTTTGCTGAGGTATAACTTCTGAGTGCAAGTATTTGGAAAAATAACAATTACTGTTTTTGAAAGGTATTTAGGTTCCCTATTGATTGGTACTAGTCGCTATATGGTACATCGAATAATTTTTTAGTTATAGGTGAAACAAATATTTTCTTATTTTGGTGACTTTAAAAAGTTTGCTGGGGTATATCTTCTGAATTAAAGTGTTTGAGAAAATGACAGTTACATTTTTAAAAAGTTATTCGAATTGTCTATCAATTGGTATAAGTCGCATTACGGTATAATGAACTGATTTTGTTTTATTGCCAGAAAACTTTTTTTTAATTTGACTGACATTCAAAAGTTTGCTGGGTATAACTTCTGAATGATAGTGTTTCAGAAAATGACAGTTACTTTTTCTTAAAGCTATTTTAGTCTTCTAACAATTCATATTAAATAATTATTGCTACAACAAATAGTTTTTGTTTTACAAGTGAAAGAACAATTTTTTAATATTTTTGTGATTTTCAAAGGTTTGCTGGGCTATAACTTCTGAATGCAAGTAGTTGGAAAAATGATTATTATCAATTCTGAGAGGTATTTTTATTCCCTATCGAATGGTACTAGTCGCTATATGGTAAATCGAATAGTTTTAATTTTATGGGCCAGCAAACTTTTTCCAGAGTGCTATTTTCAAGTGCTCTGTTCTTCTAGGGTATGGTAATAAAAAAGTGACAGTTTTAAAATTAGATTTTTCAGCTTTTTATGTACATAATTCAGTGTTTTTTTTAAGTTTTGTAATTAATTGCCGTTTTAAACGGTTTGCAATATGGTAAAATTTTTTCACATTTTATATGCAAACCAAAACAAATTTACTCCTTTTTTTGCAACTCTGTCGAAAGTTTGCAATTTTTTCAGAGTTTGCTTTCTTCACTTGCGTCAAGAAGGCTGCCAGTCAATTGACTAGTCATTTGACTAGTAGCGACGACCACAACTACGGTCACAGTCCCGAGTTGGTTTATTACATAGACTAACAATAATATTCTGTGGTTTATTAGGGGCTTGGTGAAACAAATTACCAAAACATTTGTGTACGTGTGATTTTTTCTCTCTCTCTAACTTATTAATTTCACTTAATTAAAACACATATATCTGAATTGCTTACTCTGTTCTTTTTTTGCCAGCTACAGATTACATAAGCATTGGTAATCTATCACTAGTCAATGGTTACAAGGCAACTGGTCACCTATTAGTAAATTTTTACGTATAAACTGGAAAATGTAACTAAATAAACATAATTTTTATGTTTTTTTAATTATTTTTTATAGAAAAACAAATAAATAAATATAAGAAAATATATAAATAAGCAATATAAAAACAAAACAATCCAAAATAACGTAGGTGGCACCAATCTAGTCCTCTTAACACTTTTTTTTAGCTCCAACACACCTTGCTTTTTGTAAATATCTAAAATTCAAAAACAAAATATATAAACGTATAAATTAAGTTAAACTTTTCAATTTCTTTTACGCAGTACTGTTATGACTTAACTTTCTTAACACTTGGATAAATTTTAATTCCACAGACCGAATGAATTGTATATTTTACAAAAAAATGCGATGTCTTAGAACTTTTAGCATATGCACATTAGATGTTTCACTCTTACATACATGTTAGAGACGAGCAACTTTAATTGTTATAATTGTTTAATGTGTCGATCATCACTACCAGTCAAATGACCAGTCAATTGACTGGTACTCTTAAATTGGATGGAAAATTATTGCAAATGTGCTAGTGTAAAAATTTCGTTTGTGTTGCTGTACGAATAGACGAGCAATTTTTATATCTGAAAATAAGAAATATCTTTAGCATAATTACGTTTTTTTAAGTGGGGGTTAGACGTATAATGTTAAAAATCAAAATTTGGGTTGTCGTATGCATACTAAATGCGCGTTTTAAGTTTTGATTTGTTAATAATTGTGCCACAGAACATATATTTTGTGCTGCTGCTTGATATTTTGGTAATTTGATAGCTTGTGTTCTAACATAATTGCTCAGACTTGTGTTCGAGCAATTATTTTTAAGCTTGTGTTCGCACACTAACATTTACGGTTTATTTTTATGTGTTATTTGTGTTGATTTTTTGTGTTAGCAACTTAAATTGACAATTGCGTGCACAAAAATTTCCAAACTTTTGTCTCGTGTAATCTCACTGTTATACGCAAGCTAACAGTGCTTTTGATGATCCAAGAGTTGGCATCACTGCTTATTTCACTAATTCCAGCAAAAGTTTTCAAGCATATGCTTGTTGGTTAATGGTTGCAAAATTTCGTATGGAATAATAACTTGAAATATTTCTAATTTTCAAGAGTTTTTTAGTTTAAAACTAGGAAATACCATCGAATATTTCATCAACTTGATTTGCTTTCAGCTTAAACTAGTTTCATATATATTTTGCGTAGAGGTGACTAGTGTTAAATTGTAAATGTTTACAACTTTGGCAAAATAGCAAAAGAACATTGATGACTAGGAGTCACTTGTGTTTTCTTCATACATTTCCTAGTGTTTTCATTCAACAGCATTTTATTTTAACGAACATATTGTTAAAGTGGAATGAAAATTAATGACATTGTTTCAGTGATAAACTAAATACCAAAACGATGGCATCAATACATTTTGTTTTACAACCTCTTCCAGGAACTGATGAGCAATTTATTGACAGGTGAGAATTAGCACATGTTATTGGAAGCAGAGCTGTTGTCAATTTCTTTATAATGTGTTTATAAATAAGCTATTAAGTCTGTGTCAACATGGATCAATCACTTGAGTAGACTCTTGAAAATTAAAAAACCTATTCTTTAGAGTTATGAAATTTTGATTATATGGTGTATTTTACATTTCATTTATTTAATAATTAGCAATTATACATACAGTTACTCCATAAACAACAAATCTAGTTTAGGGGCACCTCCCAGAAATGAACAAAAAGTATCCTATCCTATAGTAAATTAAAAAATAAGAACAAAAAATTAAATAAAAATATTGGCGGCAAGGCTTAGTTTCCGAGTTATGGGCCTCTGAAATTTTAGTACAATATTTTAATTATACGATGTTTTTCAACGAATATGACCAATATTGGTATCTTAAAAATTAAAAAAAAAAATCCTATCTTATAGAAAATTTAAAAATAAGGAAAAAAAATTAAATAAAAAATTTGGCGACGAGTGCTAGTTTGCGAGTTATGGGCTTCTGAAATTCTATACATTAATATAATAAATGATCAAACATGTAAACAAGTACCTATTGAAAGAAGAAAAAAATAAACATTTTTTATTTTAAAATGTATTACATACATATATATATGTATATATATATATATATATATATATATATATATATATATATACATATATATATACATAGTTCGGCCGGGCTTAAGGATTTGCTCCACCATGGTGTTTCCCGAGACGGCGCAGCCTAGTAATGATTTTCTGGATTGAAAAGTTTTCTTGCTTAATAACATTTTTCTGCATTGCTGGCCTTCGGCCGGGCTTAAGGATTTTCTCCACCATGGTGTTTCCCCAGACGGCGCAGCCTAGTAAAGATTTTCTGCCTTGCAAAGTTTTCTAGCTTAATAACATTTTTCTGCATTGCCTTAAGGGCTTAAGGATTTTCTCCACCATGGTGTTTCCCCAGACGGCGCAGCCTAGTAAAGTATTTCTGCCTTGCAAAGTTTTATTGCTCAATAACATTGTTCTGCATTGCCGGTCTTAAGGATTTTCTCCACCATGGTGTTTCCCCAGACGGCGCAGCCTAGTAAAGTATTTCTGCCTTGCAAAGTTTTATTGCTCAATAACATTGTTCTGCATTGCCGGCCTTCGGCCGGGCTTAAGGATTTTCTCCACCATGGTGTTTCCCGAGACGGCGCAGCCTAGTAAAGATTTTCTGCCTTGCAAAGTTTTCTTGCCTAATAGCGTATTTCTGCACTGCCGGCCTTCGGCCGGGCTTAAGGATTTTCTCCACCATGGTGTTTCCCGAGACGGCGCAGCCCAGTAATAATTTTCTGGATTGCAAAGTTTTCTTGCTTAATAACATTTTTCTGCATTGCCGGCCTTTGGCCGGGCTTAAGGATTTTCTCCACCATGGTGTTTCCCGAGATGGCGCAGCCTAGTAAAGATTTTCTGCCTTGCAAAGTTTTCTTGCATAATAGCGTATTCCTGCACTGCCGGCCTTCGGCCGGGCTTAAGGATTTTCTCCTCTATGATGTTTCCCGAGACGGCGCAGCCTGGTAAAGATTTTCTGCCTTGCAAAGTTTTTTTGCTTAATATCGTTTTTTTCAGGATTTTTTTCACCATAACAATATTTTCCTGCATTGTCGGCCTTCGGCCGGGCTTAAGGATTCTTACTACCATGGTGTGTCCCGAGACGGCGCAGCCTTGTAAAGATTTTCTGCCTTGCAAAGTTTTATTGCTTAATAACATTTTTCTGCATTGCCGGCCTTCGGCTAGGCTTGAGGATTTTCTCTACCATGGTGTTTCCCGAGACGGCGCAGTCAAGTAAAGTTTTCCTGTTTAATAACATTTTTTTTAAGGAATTTCTCCACCATGATAATTCCCGGCAAGGAAAACAAAGTATAATCACAATATTATACTAGAATTTCAAAAGCCCATAACTCAAAAACTAAGCCCGCCACCAATTTTTTTATTTAATTTTTTTTGTCTTATTAAATTTTCTATAGGATAGAGTATTTTTTTTAATTTTTGAGATACCAATATTAATTTTATTTGTTGAAAAACACTGTATAATAACAATATTGCACTAAAATTTCAGAAGCCCATAACTCGGAAACTAGGACTCGTCGCCAAATTTTTTATTTATTTTTTTCCTTATTTTTGAATTTTCTATAGGATAGGATTTTTTTTTAATTTTTGAGATACCAATATTGGTCATATTCGTTGAAAAACACCGTATAATTAAAATATTGTACTAAAATTTCAGAGGCCCATAACTCGGAAACTAAGCCTTGCCGCCAATATTTTTATTAAATTTTTTGTTCTTATTTTTCAATTTACTATAGGATAGGATACTTTTTGTTCATTTCTGGGAGGTGCCCCTAAACTAGATTTAAGCCCTCAATTCTTGTAGTGCAAAAAGTGAGTGCTCACTTCATAGTAATTTTTTTGAAAAATCTCTTGTACTGTAAACTTGTAATTAGCATGAGATACATTGATCTATGTATATTATCACTTGCAGTCCTCTCGGAATGGAATTGCCCCAAATTTGGGCATTTTTATATAGAATTTTGGACAATTGGAGAGCAAATATCAATACCCTTTTTCATGCGACATTTCTTTCTCTAATTTTTCTGTCAAAAAGATCCCACAGATTCCCGATGAGATTTTTATCTGGCAATTTAGGGGGACTTTTCATCCACTGTTATTAAATTCAGTAATAAAAGTGCCCTCAAGGCCAATATAAATATATTACCAGTATAAAATAAGTGGTTATATATTAATAAAATAAAATATATCGAGGGTTTATATTCAAAAAGTGCTATCTGTAATTCTTGAATATTTTAGTAGACAAAATAAAACTTTTTTTTTCTCTAAGTCCAAGAGCAATAAGTGTATTTGATTAACTTTAGTAGAATTAAGATGTCTTCTGTAAATGGTACTACCCATCAAAATTTAGTTATTAGTCCTTGCACTTTGAAAAATAACAGTTGTTTTGCGTTCTTCTAAAATTGTCAAGCCATGCATATAGCACTTTTTGAATATAAACCCTCGATATACAAATAAAATATTTATGTACAATCAACGACTGCAATTTTTTTTTGTCTAATGATAAGACAACACAATTGTCGAACAGAATTAGGCCATAAGAAATTTCTCCATCATGGCATTTCCCCACACGTCGCAGCATAATAAAGATTTTATGCATTGCCAAGTTCTAATTAATAACGTTTTTCTGCACTGCCGGTCTTCGCCCGGGCTTAAGGATTTTCTCGACCATGGTAATAGATTTTGTGCAGTAATAGATTTTTGCTCATAAAATTTTCCTGCATTTTACCATTTCATATTGTCAAAAGCCTCAAGATGATACCAATATTGGTTTTTTTTAAATTTTTTTTCTTTTTTTTCAATTTTCTATAGGATAGGGTACTTTTTTAACTTTCGAGAGGTGCCCCTAAACTTGATTTAAGCCTTTTTCTTTACTGTCTTATCTTTGAGAAAAATCTATTTAATTTTTATTATTATTTCATAATTTAACTGTTATACCCATTACATGTTTATAAAATTAATATTTTGTGTTTCGGAATACATAAAAAATTATATTTGGTTTCTATGTACATTTTGTGCTGCCTATACTTAAGTCTCACAGATGAGACAATAAAGAAAAATATCAAAAATCTCAGTTTTCTGCGGGACAAAAGTATAGGCACCGGAGAATGACAATAAGTACTCAAAAAAATACACATTGTATGTAAATAAAACTTAAAAAAAATTAAACCGACTTCAAAAATATCCACTAAGGTCTAGTTTCTTACTAAAATCATATTGTAGAAGATCGATTTGTTCAATACTCACTAGTTAGGAATTAAAAATTTTTTTGCTTCTCCTGAACAGACAGGGTTTTGCAGATAAACCATTTTGAATAATAAATGCCTTCGATATATTACCTATAGTTTTGTTTGAAGTTACCCAGTCGGCATTTTATGAAATTAATGATCATATTCGAGTCTTTTTCGACTCCCCAACGCGATTAAAACAAGCATTTATGCGCTCGTTTTCGAGTCGAAAATGACCATTCATTCGGGAGAAAATTGTACCCTAGCTGCGAGTCTTCAAACAAAGTCTCTTATGATACGCGTTTCTAATTAATATCGATTCACTTTCACTTTTTTGAAATTATTTATATAAAACGCGAAAATCTCGATATACTTATCTTTTTTTAATATAGGCAATATTTTTTTTTTTTATATATTATTATTAGTATTAAAAATACTTTTACAATACATGATTCAAACTTCCTATCATTATAAATCAACACTAAATCTCACAAAATTAATACATTTTTTTCTAAATACATTCTCGTTATTTTAATTTTTCATATTATTTGGTAGTTTATTATACAGTTGTAAGCCCTTGTAAAACAGTGATCTCTGCATCTGCGTTGACATAACCCTGTTTAATCGAAAATCGTTTACATTTCTTAGTCCGTACGGTTGGCTTTCTCCTACATATCTTATTTGTTCACAAAGGTATTTGGGTGCGTCGCCTTGTTACATCTTTTTAATAAATCTGAGCGTATTGAATTGATGTCTCTGTTTCACATTTAACCATTTCAGGATATTCAGCATTGTATTTATTTCAGTATATCTATCACATTTTAATATTATTCTCATAGCTTTATTTTGAAGTTTCTGCATTCTTGCTAATTGGAGTGTGTTGCTACATGTATATAAAATAGTAGACCCGTACTCGAAGTGTGGTTTTATTATGGTATTATATATATTTATCGCTGTAGTTTTGATATTTTGTTTCTGATTCTTCCAAGAAAACTGATTTTTTTACCGATTTTTTTGCATATGTGCTCAATGTGTTCATTAAATTTTAGTTTCTTATCAATTATAAACCCGAGATATTTTATATGCTCAACTTTTTCAATTATATGGGTATAAATTTTTTTTATTTTTCAATACTCGTGTAAGAAAATGATCAGTTTACAAATTTAGGATGCTGTGAGATATATGGGCATTTCCAAGGTGACGAACGTTAAATGGAGAAGAAAACCTAAAGTAAAAATGCTATTTTGTTCATTTTGTAATTTTTGAACAGCATTGGACTGGTTTTACATTTAGTGGTAAATTTGTATTTTTACATAAATAGGTTTCTACGATATTAGCAATTAAAAAGTGATACAAACGTTGCCAAAAAAGGATTGAAAAGGTATTGATTCGCACCTAGGAAAATGCAAAACTCTGCGAAATGAATCACGCTTTTTCAAAAAACGCGAACCTTAAATTGAACTGTAATAATTTGGCTTCGCGTTAGTGCTTGTTGCATTGAAATTATTTTATTAGTGTCTTTTATACAAGCAATAGTTGATACGTAACGTTACATTCGTTACATGACATATTTTTCCATAGTAATGTATTTGAGTAAAATATAAAAAAAATTATGTATTTATTTATTTATTTATTTACAATTTATATTTCATAAAGTAAATTTATAAAATATAACCAAAGGCGCCGGGTAGCTGACCATATGCGCACGAAAAATTAATTAAAAACTTAATAAGTTTGTATGTACAGAAAGAAATTAAGTTTTTAAAATAGCAAAATGCAGAAAATAAAAGTATGCAGAAAATAAAAATATGACATAAAAAAGCATAATAAAATTAATTTTACATAGGTCGAAAAATTTAACAAAATCAAAATGTAAAATAGAGAAAGATAAAGTAAAATCAAAGTTATTACTAAATATGTATATGTTTTATGTACATTTGTACAAAATTTAAAATTGATATTGGTTTAAATATCGCGAATACCGTGGTGTTGTAAATTACTCATTATCTTGGGTAGATTTTTATTGGTAGTGCAGTCAAGAATTACGTTAAGAGGTATGCCTAGGGTGGAATTGGGACATTCTGTGTTTTACCGTAAGCGTGACGTTGCAAAAACTGCATAGACCTGGATCAGATCTATTGTAATAATGTTGCGTAGTGAAAACTGTTTTCCCAACTCTCAGTCGGCTTAACATGATGCACTGCGCACATGTAAAAAGTTGGCAGTATTTAGGTCTTGCTTTAGGAAAGCATGGTATTAGGGATATTACATCCAATTCTAAGGCACGTTTAGTGACCTTATCAGCAATCTCACAGTAAAAGTATTGCACTACCATTTAGAGGGAGATTAGTAATGCCATCGTACAAGCCCTTATCGTTCTTTTTGATAGCCCTAATGGCACTTTATTGCAGATACTTCGGATATAAAGCCACATATATGGTTAGGAAGGCGTTTTGCACAATATAACTTTAAATGTTGCGTTATATAAGCTTTCTACCATTGAACAGCGATTTTCCATTATGGAACGAGCCATCTTGTACTTGTAGAGTTTTTGTTCAAACAGTCAACCGAAGTTGCTGTGACGAAACAGTCAGCCGAAGCCGCTGTGGAAAACAATCAACCGAAGCCGCTGTGGAAAACAGTCAACCGAAGTTGCTGTGGAACACAGTCAACCGAAGCCGCAGTGGAAAACAATCAGCCGAAGCCGCTTTGCAAAACAGTCAACCGAAGTTGCTGTTGCGAAACAGTCATTCGAAGCCGCTGTGGAAAATAGTCAGCTGAAGCCTCTGTGGAAAACAGTCAGCCGAAGTTGCTGTGGAAATCAGTCAACCGAAGTCGCTGTGACGAAACAGTCAGTCGAAGCCGCTGTGGAAAACAATCAACCGAAGCCGCTGTGGAAAACAATCAACCGAAGTTGCTGTGGAAAACAGTCAACCGAAGCCGCAGTGGAAAACAATCAGCCGAAGTCGCTTTGGAAAACAGTCAACCGAAGTTGCTGTTGCGAAACAGTCATTCGAAGCCACTGTGGAAAATAGTCAAGTGAAGCCTCTGTGGAAAACAGTCAGCCGAAGTTGCTGTGGAAAACAGTCAACCGAAGCCGCTGTGACGAAACAGTCAGTCGAAGCCGCTGTGGAAAACAGTCAGCAGAAGCCGCTGTGGAAAACAGTCAACCGAAGTTGCTGTTGCGAAACAGTCATTCGAAGCCGCTGTGGAAAATAGTCAGCCAAAGCCTCTGTGGAAAACAGTCAGCCGAAGTTGCTGTGGAAAACAGTCAACCGAAGTTGCTGTTGCGAAAGAGTCAGTCGAAGCCGCTGTGGAAAACAGTCAACCGAAGTTGCTGTTGCGAAACAGTCATTCGAAGCCGCTGTGGAAAATAGTCAGCCGAAGCCTCTGTGGAAAACAGTCAGCCGAAGTTGCTGTGGAAAACAGTCAACCGAAGTTGCTGTGGAAAACAGTCAACCGAAGTCGCTGTGACGAAACAGTCAGTCGAAGTCGCTGTGGAAAACAGTCAGCAGAAGCCGCTGTGGAAAACAGTCAGCAGAAGCCGCTGTGGAAAATAGTCAACCGAAGTCGCTGTGACGAAGCAGTCAGCTGTAATAGGTTGTTTTATTAACTTTTTATTTTTGTTTATTTTTATTTAATAAAATAAAAAGATTATTTCCTGAGCTCAGCTAGGAGCTCTAGGAATGTTGTTTAATGATTAATCTTAAAATAAAAATACATTGTCTTATATACTAGTTATGAGAATAAAGCTTAACCTATCTTAACATAAGAGGGAAAAGAAAAGGTATATGCTTAATAAGCAAAGTGTTCCTTTTAGTTTCCCACGGTAGGCGTGCGGCGTGTGTCTCATAAGAAATTTGGAAAACATGGATTTTGTATTGTTTATATTTATTATATAAACACATGTGGTTATTAATTATGATTCATTCAAGTGCATTATGATGCAGCCTTTGATCAGACTGGCGAGTGTCAAATAGCATCTGTACAAAATACATATTTACGTTGCAGTCTGTCAAATGCATTTATCTAACACTTCATGCAGCGGTATTTGCCCGATTGCATGAGTGTCAAATGTCCAGTGCACAAAAATAATTTCAATGCCATTGGATGTTATGCATGTTGCGGTCAAGTTGACTTTAAATGTTTACTACGCAATGTTAGTCGTAGTGATAGTTAGAACACGCTACACCTCCACCTTTTATAAGAATGTTCATATAACGTTAGTTTTATGGACATTCTTTTACACATAAAAAAAGTATTTTTGAAATATAATTAAAAATTTAAATCTTATTGTAAAATATTAGGTTTTATTGGTAATGGCCATACCGTTTTAATTATTTAATATTATATAATTTAATTCTATTCTTATGAACTATTTGTGTTTTATTTGTTTTCTTATCAAATATAGTTACATTATTTCTTAAGTCTATTTTCTTAATTTTGTAAGGTCCTCTATATTGTATTTCTAACTTATGACCTGCTTCATTTTTCAGTAATACTAGATCTCCTATTTTAAAGTTATAATGAATTATATCCCTATCATAGTTTAATTTTTGCTTAAGTTTATTTCTATCTAATAATTGTTGGGCCCTCTTATATGCTACTTCTAATCTAAATTTTGTTTCTTTGGCATAGTCCTCTATATTATATAGTGGTTCTACTTTATCTACATTGAAAATCTGAAAACTGTTAGAAGTTTTTGCAAAGACTAACTCATAAGGACAATAATTATGAATTGTTGCAGGTGTTGTATTAAAACAATAAGTAAAATATTTTAGCCATTCGTCCCAATCATATTTGTCTATAGATATATGGGAACGTACATATTCATTGAAAGTTCTATGACTTCTTTCTATTGTGCCTACTGTTTGGTGGTGATGAGCTGTCGAAGTTAATTTTTCAATTTTTAGTAGATTACAAAGTTCTGTTAATATCAAATTTTTATATTCTGTTCCCATGTCCGAAATGAACGTCTTCATTGGACCATAGGTAAGTATAAAATTTTCAAATATTGCCTTAGCGATTGTTTTAGCGCTTTTGTCTCTTATTGGTATAGTAACTAAATATTTAGTTAAATCACATATTATTGTGATTGCGTATTCATTTCCAATTAATGATTTTGGAAATGGCCCTATTGTGTCTACCACTACCGTATCAAATGGTTTTGTTGGCGTTGGTGTCACAGTCATTGGACTTTTGTTATGTTTTAGTTTTAGCAGTTTGACATTTATGACATGTTTTTACGTATTTACATATGTCCTTGGACATATTTTTCCAATAGTAATATCTTTTTATTTTTTCTAATGTTCTATATATTCCGCAATGTCCTCCTTCTATGGGATCATCGTGATATTTCAGCATAATTTCAAGAATTGCCTTGGCATTCTTACTATCTATTTGGGTCACCTTATTTAGTAGCGCTACTTTAATTTTATTTAATATTTTATTGCCCATAAGTTTAAATTCATTAATAGAGATAAATTCGAAAATTTTCTCACTAGGTGCCACTTGTAAATTATATATATTGTGTTTACCGGCCACTTTTTCGAGCCTAGAGAAAAATTGTCCTAAGTCAAAATTCTCTTTAGTAAACAAATCATTAATATGTATATATGTTACTATAGATTTTCCACGTTTGATATAACATCTTCCGGGGGAAATCTTTAGTTTATAGTATTTTCTGACGTCAGTGTTTGTTAAAGGTACATACATATATACTGGGCTTATCATTATTTTTATTTTTATGCTGTTCATTTAGTGTATTACTATTCTTGTCTTTTGTATTGGTCATCGATCTAGTCGTGACTTTTAATATAGAACAAATTTTATTATTCATGTCTTTTAGGTCATTTATTGTAATTCGCGATAGAGCGTCAGCAACATAGTTATCTTTTCCCCTAAGATATTCTACTGTAAAGTTATATTCTTCCAAATCGAGTCTAATTCTTGTTAACTTGGAGCTTGGGTTTTTCATTGAAAACAAATAAGAAAGTGGTCTATGATCAGTACGGACAAGAAAATGTTTTCCATATATAAATGGTGGGTAATTGCCCAATGAATTGCAGTTAATTCTTGCTCAATGGTTGATTTGTTACTTTCTCCCTTTGTGAATGTCTTTGATGCATAGGCAATAGGTAAATGTTTACCATCATATTCCTGTGTCAAAACCGCACCACAAACGTACTTACTTGCATCTGTTGTTATACAAAATTCCTTAGTAAAATCAGGATATTGGAGTAAAGTAGGACTCATTAGTGCTTTCTTAAGATATTTAAACGCAAAATCACAGTCTTTTGTCCATTCAAATGGTGTATTTTTCTTGGATAATTTTGTTAAATGTCTGGAGTATTCAGAAAAATGTTTAATGAATCTCCGATAGTAGTTACAAAAAGCCACAAATCTTTTTGCACTATCTGCATCTGTTGGTATTGGATAGTTTTCGATAATTGAATATTTACTATCGTCTGGTAATATTCCTTTATCTGTACATTTGTGTCCAAGATATGCTACTTCTTTCATGAAAAACGAACATTTCTCTGGATGCAGTTTTAGATTGTTCTTACGGCATAAGTCAAAAACAATCTTTAAATTTGAAAGCATATGCTTTTCTGAACATCCCAGGACAACTAAGTCGTCCATGTAAAGGAATGCTTGATCTGCTTTTAGTCCAGTAAAAGCAAGTGTCATCATTCTTTGAAAAGAATTTGGTGCTATTTTTAAACCATAAGGTAATCTAGTGAATCTGTATGAACCGTTATTGGTTGAGAATGCTGTTAAGTCTCTGGAGTTTTTCTCCAAACTGATTTGGTGAAACCCTGACATTAAGTCTAAACAGGAGAAATATTTTGCTCTACCTAGTTGGTCTAATATATCATCAATTCTAGGTAATGGGAATTTATCTGCAATTAATTTTTTATTTATTTGTCTGTGATCTATGACAAGTCTCCATCTTTTCTGGTCAGAGTTAGGAAGTGATTTCTTTGGTACTAACAAGACTGGACTGTTATATTCAGAATAGGAAGGTTCAATAATTTTATCGTCTATTAATTTTTTCACTTGTTTGTCAATTTCTTCTTTATGTGTATGTGGTATACGATAATTTTTAATATATACTGGTTCTTTATCTTTTACTCTCAATTTTTGTTCATAAAAATTATTAGTTGTTATTGTTTCTGATTCCAAACCGAAAATATCACTATATGTTGAACATAGTTTTGTTAATGTTGTTTTAAATTGTTGTGGAAAATGTTTCTGTAAAATTTTTAATATTTCTGATTTTCTTTTAGAGTTTTTGCCTAAATTTTCTTTGATAATTTCATAATCAGAGATGTTTTCAGTTTTTATGTTACTTTGTTTGATTTTAGTAATGGTGTTATTAGTGTTTAGAATACGAATAAATGCTTTGTCAGATTTAACTAATGTATTTGGTATAAAAACACCTGGTTCAATTACTTGATTTGGAATTAATAATTCGTTATTTGAATTGGTAAAATTTACTTGACGTATTACTTCACATCTTGGAGGTATATTAATTTCACTGCAGTTATTCGTAATCGGTATATCTATTGTTTGTGGTATATTAAATGGTCTAAGGATAAGGTAATCATTATCTTGGTTGAAATCCAGTATACAGTTATATTTTTTGATAAAATCCATGCCAATGATTCCATCGCATGGTATCGGAAAATTATTATCTACTACCTGGAAGTAATGTGGTATTAAAATTTTTTAAAATTTTAAATCGCAAAATGTATTTCCAATCGATTTGATGTTACCCTGTGCTATTCCACTTAAAGTTGTTGTTTTATTAGTGTTAATTTGGTTTTGTTTAAAGAATTTTGATTTTATTAATGAAATGTCTGCTCCCGTGTCTACTAAGAGTATGAGTGTAGTGTTAGTATTGTCTAATTGAATATGTATAAAGAAGCTCAAGTTTAGATTTAGATGGTAAATTTTCACTGATTTGATCCTAGGGGAATATCGGAGTTTTCCGAATTGTTTTCATTTGATTCTGTTGCTCTTACGTAGTTGTTGTTCCTACGATTATTATTAAATCTTTGTCGGTTTTTGTAATAATTGTTATTATTATTATTGTTATTATTATAGTTGTTGTTATTATTTCTACGTGGGTAATTATTTCTTCCACGTGATCGTGTATTATTACCATGGTAACTGTTTCCAGATTTGTACTTTTGTCCATAGTACAAAATAGTATTTTGTTGACCTGTGGTGTCTGTACAACTATTGACAAATTTACTAATAGCATCTATGGTGCAGTTCTTATTTAATGCCTTTACGGCAGTTTGTGTGGAATACTTTGTGGCTAGGTCGCAAGACAATCCATCTGAAATGTATGCGGTTTCTAATGCCTTGGTTAAATTTTCTATTTCACTGCAATAAGCGTTAGCAGTTTTATTGTTTTGTTTTATATTTAAAATTTTTGCTGTTAATACTTCCACAGACTCTCCCTTCACGCTGTTTTTAGTTTGTTTATTATTTCTGATATAGTTGATTCATTGCTGATTAGATTTCTTGCAGTTCCCTTTAATTTTGTTTTTATTAGTGATACTGCAACTGCTTCGTGAGTACCTTTTATTGAATCTACTAAGGACAAGGAGTCAACAAAGGATCGTAAATTTTCTGATTTTCCATCAAAGTCTATAATCAGCTTTGATGCTGTGTTCAAAAAGTCCACTACAGATTGAGTCATTTTGGATTCAGTTATAGGCATAGAAATATTAAATATTACACTTTCGTGTATTGAATTTGGTAGTTCGATTTGTATCGATTTTTTATCAGCTAATTTTGAAATTCTGCTTGTTAAATCAAGGAAAAATGCGTCTGCTGCTCTTTGGTGAGCTACTGTTAGTCTATTGTAATAAACATTAAATAAAACTCTTATTTCTTCTAACTTTGTAAGAACATTTTGAAAATGATGAATAATTGTTTCATTTTTAATTGGTCTATCAATATTGATGCACTTATATGACCGTTCTAAATCTTCTTTTATAATTCGTGCCTTATTCAAAATATCTTTCCATTCCATCAGTAAATTAAAAAAATTGGTAAAAAGTTTAATTTGGTTATATTTTGTCTAAATCGTTTGCTTTACTGAAATACTTTTTTCTTAGAACTCTTTTATGTGACAAATATATTTTAAGCAACAAGTTTATTGCAGAAATTATTATTAATATTAGCATTAGTAATGAATTTATTTCTGACTTATGGTCAATGATTTCCAAATTGGTAATCACGTTAGCATTGGGTTTTTCCATTTTTGATTCTGTTTTACCCATATTTAAAATTTATTTATTTTACTATATTATTGGTGCTTATTATTTTCTTTTTCTATGCGTTCTGACCACCTTATTGCACGAACTGTCATTTCTTCTACATGGGTTTTGTTTAAAATATCGTCCTCATTTGGGACACCTGGCATTCCTATTATTTTCCAAATCTGTGCTAAATATTTCACTTGTTGTTCCAATGAAATTCCTTCTTCTTCAAAAATAACATTAATATGTTTTTTGGTTTGTTTTATATTTACGTTATCCATTATAATGGCCTTACAAAATTAATTACAAAAAACATATTATCATACTTTAAAGTTATTTTTGTTAAAATCTAATTTAAAAAAACAATATATATATATATATATATATATATATGTATAGTTTGTCAACGGCGGTTAACGCCTACTGACCTAAGAGTGCGCCGCAATTAGTGCACTTCTTTGTTTGTTATACTTATTTATTATTATTTTTTTTGCTGTCTTTACCTCATGTTGTAGCACATCATAATTCAACTACGATTTTCGTTATATATTGTTGTGTTGTTGTTGGTATCAACTCGATTGTTGTAAATATCTTCCAATTTTGTAGTTACCGCAAACTGTAATGTTAATGAAAAATTTTATTTGGTAAAAATGCATTAAGCTGTTGTAGTTGTTGCTCTCTGGTTGTTTTCCCTGGTGCTGATGTTCTTGTAGATTTGTTGGCTAGTTGTTGTTGTTTCGTCTGATTAATTCTGCCTTTTGGCCAGGCGGACATCTTCCACTGACAGATCGTTTTTGGCTGGTCTGTCAGGACTCAAAGATTTTCTTTCTTTTGCGCCTTACGGTCGCAACTGGCAAGATTTATTGTATTTTGGCAGTATAAATAATTTTATTTTATTCTGGGTGCGGAGTTTTAGCACTTCCATCCTGGCAGGATCGCCATGTAATAGGTTGTTTTATTAACTTTTTATTTTTGTTTATTTTTATTTAATAAAATAAAAAGATTATTTCCTGAGCTCAGCTAGGAGCTCTAGGAATGTTGTTTAATGATTAATCTTAAAATAAAAATACATTGTCTTATATACTAGTTATGAGAATAAAGCTTAACCTATCTTAACATAAGAGGGAAAAGAAAAGGTATATGCTTAATAAGCAAATTGTTCCTTTTAGTTTCCCACGGTAGGCGTGCGGCGTGTGTCTCATAAGAAATTTGGAAAACATGGATTTTGTATTGTTTATATTTATTATATAAACACATGTGGTTATTAATTATGATTCATTCAACTGCATTATGATGCAGCCTTTGATCAGACTGGCGAGTGTCAAATAGCATCTGTACAAAATACATATTTACGTTGCAGTCTGTCAAATGCATTTATCTAACACTTCATGCAGCGGTATTTGCCCGATTGCATGAGTGTCAAATGTCCAGTGCACAAAAATAATTTCAATGCCATTGGATGTTATGCATGTTGCGGTCAAGTTGACTTTAAATGTTTACTACGCAATGTTAGTCGTAGTGATAGTTAGAACACGCTACACAGCCAGAGCCGCTGTGGAAAACAGAACCGAAGTCGCTGTGACGAAACAGTCAGCCGAACCCGCTGTGGAAAACAGTCTGCAGAAGCCGCTGTGGAAAACAGTCAACCGAAGTCCCTGTGACGAAACAGTCAGCCGTAGCCGCTGTGGAAAACAGTCAGACGAAGCCGCTGTGGAGAACAGTCAACCGAAGTCACTTTGGAAAACAGTCAACCGAAGTCGCTGTGCAAGGTGGTAAACAATATACCCACGACACACTTTATACACCCTCAATCACACTCTCACGACACACAAAAGGCAAACTCTCGTCTTGTTTGAACCGCCCCGAGTGTATCTTAACTTGGTATACCTATGGAAATAATATTTTATACTAAATGAGAGTTCTATGCTTATCTTGCATATGTTTTGTATGGTTTGCTCGTTGCTCGTTTTGCCATCTGCAGTATTACATGTGTTTGTGTGTTTTTTTAAATATGGTCACTGAGTATACTTCATGTGTGTGTTGTTGTTGTTGATGTTGCTGTTTATTTTTATTCTTATCTATTATATTCGTATGTATGTAATATAAGCTTTAACTGAATTGTATTAATTTATAAGAGAAAATATGTATGAGTGATATACTCGTTTCATTCCCCCCCCCCCCCCCACCTGCTTTGGAAAGTGGTGCTCTAGTGAGCTTAGCTTATTGTTTAGAGGATGGGCGAGTTTTGGTCCGCAGACCCACACTACCTTTAAGGTAAAATTTACCATACCCGAAGGAATGGCTCGGCCTCCTTGACTTACTTAAACTAAATTTGTGTCCTACAGTTTATTTTGTTTTTTTTCTTATTCATATATATATTTTTTTTTATTTTGATTTAAATTTTTTTTACATAAATTTTTTTTCTTTTTTATTTTTTTATTTTTTTTTGTATTTTTTTTTTTCATATATATATATATTTTCAGTGATTAATGAATTCAAAACTTAAATATTGGGGGCTATTCTGGAAAACGTGTCGAAGAAGTGAAACTTTACATTCAAACAAAAACAAATTTTCAAAAATTGTTTTTGTTTGCCATGTATTTCTTAAATGAAATAAACGTGAGAATTTCAACGCGTTACTCTTTCTTTTAAAAACGGTTAATTTTCTCTGAGAAACAAAAACTAATTTTTTACATTTACACAATTTTGTTTTTGTTTTCCATCTAAGTTTCACCAAGTCGACGCTTATTTCAGAATAGACACCATTACTTTCTGTTCTACAGTTTAAAAAAAATTATAAACAAAAAGAGCATGGTCTATGGTAGTTCCAATAGCGATCCAGGCAGCGAAGGCGCTCATATTTCTTATTCAGTATGGTAACCTTAATAGAGGAGTGCTCGACCATGCGAATAACGAATTGCATATGGCTCGTATACTTCCGACGTTTTGTTAGGGCGACCCCTTTCCATATTTCCTCTTCTGTGAGTATTTTTCCCCTGTCCCTTATGGTTGAGGACTTCTTCAGTCCTTTTATTTCCTTGCTTTTTGTCTCTTCTGATCCTAGGAGCGGCTTGGCCTGGACTGATGATTCTGGCTGTTCTATGAGTTCGACCGGGTTCGGCAATAGTGACACTTCTTGTTGCTTGATGGACATCCTAATATTCGCAGATGCCAACGGTTTGGGGACTGCCTTCGGTAGTGTAGTAGCGAAACACTTTCCCGAGGTTGTAGCTGGTGACTTCAGGTGAACAAGTCTCTTCGGGGCTATATCCTGGCAGGGCACCAGTGGAGGTGGGTTCCTGCCTGTTGATGGTGTAGCTGAATGTCGCTTATTATACGGGGCCGTCCCTCTGGTGGTGGAAGATATGGTGTTGGCTTACTGGATTTTACGGAACCGTGTGAGACACGTTGCGGATTCGTGCGCTTGCGTTCCATCGTGCGTACAGAGATAGACTGGCAATTTATATCGAAGCTTATTTATTTAATATTATTTCTAATTATGAGACGGGTGATTTGTGATGAAGCACTGCTTCTTTATATACTTAATAGATATGAACCAATTGGGAATTATAAAAGTTTATTTATTTAAAAAAAATATTTTTTTCTTTTTTAATGCTTCTGTATCAGCCCTTTTAATGTAAGGCTTGAGATCTTGAATATTCACTCTGATTGGCCGTTTATGTGGTTCAGCAACTTCCTCTATGTTCGTTGCTAGCTTACGTGTCACTGTAAATGGTCCTGAATAATTTTCGGCTAATTTCTGATGAAATTTATTCATTGCAGATAATAGCGGCCTTTCTCGCTTCCATACATTGTCGCCCATTCGGGGTTCCCACGGACGCCTACGACGATTATAGTATTTGGCCTGTCGTTCGCTTCCTTGCTTTCGAAGCTTAGAGACTTCTGTCTATACTTCTTGTACATGGTTTTCGAAACGGTTTTCAGCCGGAGCGTCGGTTCTCCACTTAAATTCGCAGTATATTATTTCTGCTGGTGAAAACCCCGACACTTCGTTAGTTGAAGTGTTAATATCGAAGGCAATTTCGGGTAACCGCTTATCCCAGTGTCGGTGGTCCAGACCAGTTTGTTGGGCTATCATTGTCTTAATTGTACGGTTCATCCTCTCGGTAGGATTTTCATGAGGAGAGTAAGGAGTGGTAGTACAGTGTTTCGGCCAAGAGTTCTGGCATCATGTGGCTGGTGAATTGTACCCCATTGTCCGTCAAAAATATTTTGGGACAGCCGAACCGGAATATTATCCGTTCTTTAAGAGATTTTACGACGCAATTAGAGATAGCTTGTCGGGCCGGAACTAATTCTACCCATTTACTGAAAACGTCTATCATGACCAGTAGCGCGGTGTTTCCACTCGTGGAACGTGGTAATGGGCCAATGAAGTCGGCTGCTACGATCTCCCATAGGCTTTTAAACTGCATGGACCTCATTAATCCTGCAGGTACTCGTTGTTCGAGCTTATAGTGTGCGCAAATTTCCACACTTCGTAGAGTTTTGAAGATACCAAAATGACCGGCTTCTGGGGCATCGTGACACTTGTAGGATTTTAAGACGGTTTTCCAACTGTACACAGAGCTTCCACTCCTGGCTTCGTATCAAGTGCTGTCTTTCGGGGGATGTGCTTGTAGAGCTGCCTGGCTGATATCCTGAATTCAGGGTATTTATGACTCGGATTTTACTAATAATAATAATAATAATACGTTGATACCAACCTGTTGAGGTGGTGGCCATTAACTTATCATTTGGCGGAGCTGGTAGAGGAGCCCTTGAAAGCGCATCAGCGACAACGTTTGAGCTTCGTTTCCGGTATTCGATATCAAAATCGTATTATTGCAGCTCTAAGGCCCACCGTGCAAGTCGACCAGATGGATTTTGTAACGTGTGTAGCCATTTTAGTGAGTGGTGACCGGTAGTCACAGTGAAATGATACCCCTCCAAATATGGTCGCATTTTTCGGATGCCGTATAGGATTGCGAGGCATTCCTGTTCCGTAGTGGAATACTTTCCGTCCAGTTCAGTTAGTGTCCTACTAGCATATGAGATTACTGATTCTATTCCTAAGTGGTGTTGAAAAAGAACGACACCGAACCCCTCTTTGCTCGCATCGGTTTGCAAAAAAAATGGATGTTCAAAGTCTGGACACCCGAGTACCGGTGATTGTGTTAAAGCTTCTTTTAATTTAGTAAAAGACCTTTCTTGCTCAGACCCCCAACACCATTTTGTTTTTTTTTCTTAAGCAGCTGGTTCAGCGGTGCCACCAGTTGGGAGAAGCTCGGTACGAGTACTCGTCGAAGTTCTTTGAGGTTGGTTGGGTTCAATTGCTTCAATCTTTTGAATGTCGGTACTAATGCTCTCGGAAGTAACGAGGTGCCCCAGATAACTCCATCTCAGCTTGTTGCAGGCGGGTAAATACAGTTTCTAATGTCTTCAAGTGTTCTGCGAAGGTACGACCAAGAATTATAATGTCGTCTAGGTAGAAGAATACTAAAGGATGTAGGTCGGAGCCGATGATGTTATCCAGTGAGCGTTGGAATGTGGCGGGAGCTGAGTGAAGACCAAATGGCATCACCGTCCATTGATACAGACCTCTGCCAGGGACTGCAAACGTCGTGTAAGGTTTAGAAGATGGTTTCAGAGGGATTTGCCAATACCCATTCTTGAGGTCAAGTGAAGAAATAAATCTTACCTCTCTTAATAATTGCTCTAAGATTGCGTTAATTTGTGGCAACGGATATGCGTCGGGTTCGCTTGCAGCGTTCAGCTGGCGATAGTCTATACACATCCTCCATCCGCCTTGTTTTTTTTCCGAGCCAACACTATTGGTGAACTATAGGCGCTTCGCGACGGTTCGATGCGGCCGTCTTCCAAAAGTTTGTCTACCTCTTCGTTTATAATCTTCATCATTGCTGGATTCCTTGGCATGTACCTGTGTTCAATGAAAGTGTTGTCGTGAAGACGTATCTCGTGGGAGGCAGCGGTACATAATCCTCTCACTGCACGGAACTTATTTTCATTTCAACTGCGCAAGAGCTTATTTTTCCAATTGGAGATAGCGTTTCACCCCCCAACTTGATTTCTATGCGCATAGCTCTCAAGATATCCATAGCGAGGATCATAGGCTCTGCTAGAGTATTAATTACTGATACTTTAAACGAAATAATTGTGTCCTTGTACTCCACTGGAACGAGAAATACTTCGAAGCTAGTGGTTAATGACATATCTGCCATCTGAACGATTCCTTTGGTACTGATCGGTCGGATTTTTATGTCTCTTAGGTATTGGCTTAATGATTCGTTAATATATGTACACGATGAGCCGGTGTCGACTAGTGCTCGAATTTCTTTCCCATGCATCGTGACAGTAATATAATATCGCTCGTCATCGTCTGTTGAATAATTTGAGAGTGGGTCTCCTTTATCCTTATGACAGCTGCACATTCGTGGAAGAATGCCGTCCTTACCACAATACGAGCAGAACACGCGGTGGTGGCGCATACAAGTCATTCGTTTGTGGCCTACACCCTTGCATTTCCAACACCTTGTGCGTCGGTGATAAGTCATATAAGATAACATATGAAAGGGCTAATCATCTGTTATACTGATCAAATCGTCCAGGTTGGTGAAGTCACTTCGTCGGACATAGTGTCGTTACTCGGTACGGAGCCCATCGTTGATACGGTCAAGGTGATTACGTTTGCGTAGCTCGGGGTGCTTCCTCGCTATTGTTAACAATATTCTTTGGCACGTTCCCGATTGCTTTGTCTTCGGTTATAAAATGATTGCTCTAAATGTGCCAAATACCGAGGGGGAAGGAAACAATTTTCGATTTCTCCTCGGAAGTTACTCCAGGTAGCAAGTCGGACTCGGTGTCAGATATGTTATTATGACTATTATCTTGGGGTATAGCTGCCGATGTTTCTTCGTCAGATAAGAGGGTCTGTTCAGTAGTTTCAATTTCCGTTTCTAGTTCTAGTAATATGTTTTCGGCGGATTTTCGTAGTCGCTTAGTACGAAGTTTCTCAGCTAGCTGTTTCCGAAGGTGCTCGACGGTGTATTCACTGGTATTTATACCCGCGTTTTTACACTGTTCGATGAGCTGCTCTTTTCGTAGTAAGTAAGAAATACTCAGCCGAAGCCGCTGTGGCGAAACAGTCAGTCGAAGCCGCTGTGGAAAACAGTCAGCCGAAGCCGCTGTGGAAAACAGTCAACCGAAGCTGCTGTGGTAAACAGTTAACCGAAGTCGCTGTGACGAAACAGTCAGCCGAAGTCGCTGTGGGAAACAGTCAGCCAAAGCCGCTGTGGAAAACAGTCAGCAGAAAAAACCGTTCGATGAGCTGCTCTTTTCGTAGTAAGTAAGAAATAGTCAGCCGAAGCCGCTGTGGAAAACAGTCAGCCGAAGCCGCTGTGGCGAAACAGTCAGTCGAAGCCGCTGTGGAAAACAGTCAGCCGAAGCCGCTGTGGAAAACAGTCAACCGAACTTGCTGTGGAAAACAGTCAACTGAAGTCGCTGTGACGAAACAGTCCACCAAAGTCGCTGTGAGGAAACAGTCAGGTGAAGCCGCTGTGGAAAACAGTCAGTAGAAGCCGCTGTGGAAAACAGTCAACCGAAGTCGCTGTGACGAAACAGTCAGCCGAAGCCGCTGTGGAAAACAGTCAGGCGAAGCCGCTGTGGAAAACAGTCAACCGAATTCGCTGTGGAAAACAGTCAACCGAATTCGCTGTGGAAAACAGTCAACCGAAGTCGCTGTGACTGAAACAGTCAACCGAAGTCGCTGTGCAAGGTGGTAAACAATATACCCACGACACACTTTATACACCCTCAATCACACTCTCACGACACACAAAAGGCAAACTCTCGTCTTGTTTGAACCGCCCCGAGTGTATCTTAACTTGGTATACCTATGGAAATAATATTTTATACTAAATGAGAGTTCTATGCTTGTCTTGCATATGTTTTGTATGGTTTGCTCGTTGCTCGTTTTGCAATCTGCAGTATTACAAGTGTTTGTATTTTGTGTGTTTATTTAAATATGGTAACTGAGTATACTTGATGTGTGTTGTTGTTGTTGTTGTTGTTTTTTATTTTTATTCTTATCTATTATATTCGTATGTATGTAATATAAGCTACAACTGAGTTGTATTAATTTATAAAAGAAAATATGTATGAGCGATTTACTTGTTACAACTTCTCATACTGATCTTCGGTAACTAAAAATCTGGATGTGTGTGAAGTAAAATTTTAAAATTTATAGCCCTTGACACAAACCTTGTGCTTTAACAGAGCTCTGTTAAGGTGTTAACAGAGCTCTTTTAAGCTATAGAAATTCGAATAATGCCTTTCCAAAGGACTTTTCCATTAAATGATGCAACCGAGAAGGAAAAAATAAAACAAATTTATAGATAAGGTCTTCCTTTATTAAAGCCCATGAACCTATTACTGAAAAACATGAATTTGAACCAAATATCGTCAAGTTTTCAACTTGGAATTTTCTGAGGGTTGCGCACTTTTTTTTGGGAAGGAGGCGATGTGGGCGGACAAACAAGGTCACCTCCTATGGACCACATAGTACTCTAAAAACGTGCATACACAGAATTTTAGAAAGTTCGAGTTTTCAGGAGATTTTCGAAAAACTTTAAATTTGTCCAACTATATTAAAATTTTCCAAGATGTGACCAATTTTTTTCAGAAAGGAGGGGATGTGGGCGGACAAACAAGGTCACCTCCTATGGACCACATAGTACTCTAAAAACGTGCATACTCAGAATTTCTGGAAGTTCGAGTTTTCAGGAGATTTTCGAAAAACTTTAAATTTGTCCAACTATATTAAAATTTTCCAAGATGTAACCAATTTTTTTTTAGAAAGGAGGCGATGTGGCCGGGCAAACAAGGTCACCTCCTATGGACCACATAGTACTCTAAAAACGTGCATACTCAGAATTTCTGGAAGTTCGAATTTTCAGGAGATTTTCGAAAAACTTTAAATTTGCCTAACAAAAATATTCGTAGCTTGCATATATTCTTCACTAACGTTGCTGTTCATACTTTCACAAACAAAAACAACACTGACCTATATTTTAAACTACACTTCTCCTGTAGTTCATTGCGCCTCACAATTAAACAAAAAGAAATAAGACACTGTTTATAATTACGCTGCATAAGAATATCAAAATTGGGTCATAAATAATTGCAAACTTGCAATCATGCATAAATGGTTGTTATTTGTACAATGAACTTGTACTTAAGCAATACACTTAATAAAGCAAAATTTTATGACCTCAATTTAATTAAGCAATACACTTAATAGTAGAAAATTTTAATGACATCAATAAGTTAGTATATAAGAAAGAAAGTTAAATAAAACATTTGTTCATTTACATTTTGAAAAGAAAACAAAGTTGTTTTTACCAAAAGTGATTTAACCATCTCCACGCAACCAAGTTTCAAGTGCTTGAGTTGCATCAATAAATCTTCCTGGTGAATCGCCTTGGAGATAATCCAAACAGGTTAAACAAACTAGTTTATCCTTATTCATTTACTGAATTAAACATTTGGTGACCCCGACGTGATCTGACACAGGATCAATATTCGTCTTTGAAGTTTCCTACACTGAAAGCACTCCTCTCAGGCAGCTAGGGTTAACATTCAGCATAAGACTTCCTACACTGGAGTATTCTCTTCAGACAACTAGGATCAATATTTATCATCGAACTTCTACACTGGAGCTTCCCCTTCAGGCAGCTAGAAGACTTTACAATTGAAATCGTGACTCCTAAGAAAACAAACATGGACACATTCAACAAGCTGATAGAATCACAGCTGACAGCAGGTGACTTGATCGAAACTATAATGCGCAATTTTAAAAAGGACAGCTACCAGGAAAACTGTTGTTTATTATGAGGAACGACTCAAAAGACTAGATAGCGCTTGGTCGGAATTTTAGACCACGGACAGCAAAATCCGTTGCCTCGATTGAAATTCCGTTAGACCACGACTACTTTGCTAAAGATTACTACAAAAACATCTCAGAGCTTGTCGGCAAATACAAGGATATTTTTGAAACAGCTATGATGAAATCATTTACAGGGGAGGCAGTTCAATAACCAATCGCCGACAAACCCACACCAATAATCAAACCCGCTGGTGAGGTAGGATGTACGACATCTGCAACTATCGCTTTAATAAGAAGGCAAAATCTAATGATGAAGGTCTCTACAGCGATTGCTCAAAATGGATCCGACATCCGAAAATATGAAGCTGAAAGAAAAGTTGTGGGACCAAATCCAGAACCTAAATTTTACCATATGGGAAACCAGTCAAGATCCAGTTCAAGAAGGATACAACATGACTGCATACACTACCTTAGAAGCGAAGATATTTGAAAATTTTAAGAAGGCTTCCCAAGTGGCTCCCGAGCCACCGACCATATGATCAGCCTATTGGAGTACCGCTGCCCATGATAACAATTCCTAGGTTTGACGGCGACTACCTCAAATGGAGGACCTTCTATGATTTATTTCTGCAACTTGTAGGCAATCAGGGGATTCCTGCAGTCCAAAAAATGTGGTACCTGAAGGCTAATGAAACAGGTGAAGCTAAAAGGATCATAAGCCACCTTTCAGCAACTGCAGACAATTATGAGACAGCCTGGGAAATGCTAAAAGAGCGATACAACCATAGGCGAATTCTGGTCGCATTATTAATACAGCAGCTGATCGAACAACCTGCAGTCGGGCCAACAATTGCATCAATCAAGCAACTGCATGATACAACTCAGGAATGTCTACATTCGCTGGAAAATCTTGAAATTGACATTACATCCTGGAACCCGATACTATTGCACCTCCTCGTAAAGAAATTAGATCGAAACATTCACAACCAATATGAAAGATTAATCACAAATCCAAAACAGCTACAGCGAATCAAACGCTTCCTAGCTTTTCTGGAGACTCGATTTCAATCAATGGAGGCAATGGGCCAAAAAGAAAGACCATCTTCAAAGGTATGTGCATCAGCTGCACCATCTAAATCAATTGAGCCTTCGTGCTTGTTTTGTTAAATAGGTCCTCACCAGCTATTATGTGTAAATTGCCTGAAATCTGGTCACTCTTCAAAACAATGTAACTCAAGGGGTTGCACAAAACGCAACAAGAAACATAACTCGCTATTGCATTTAGAAAACAAGAACTACCCGCCAAAACCATTAAATGAAGAAAAACCACAGGCATCGTCATCTTCTGCAACGACCATTGTAGAAGCTACGACTTGTCCTGCAACACCAGGGTGCTCAACCAAATCAAAAGCGACTTCTTTAACCACAGCAAGTCAACAGTCGTCATCAGCTGTGATTCTCTGCACTGCAGTAGTTAAAATCAAAACTGATTCAGCAGAAATTGAATGCCGCGCATTACTTGACTCAGGATATCAGGTAAACTGTATCACTGAGCGTCTAGTGAAGCGACTTGGTATTCCAATGCATCTGTCATCGGCAAACATTAGTGGAATCGGAAGCACCACCACTAAAACACAGCACCGACTTAACATAGCATTGCATTCTCGAATGAATTGATTCACAACAACACAACACAACTCGAAGCATTTGTACTTCCACGTATTATTTCTCCCCAGCCGGCACAATTCATCAACATAAATGACCGGCCATTACCCAAAAACATGGTACTAGCTGATCCACATTTCAACCGACCGGACAAAATCGACATTCTGTTGGGCGCAGAATACTTTCTTTTGAAACGAAAACAAAGTTGTTTTTACCAAAAGTGATTTAACCATCTCCACGCAACCAAGTTTCAAGTGCTTGAGTTGCATCAATAAATCTCCCTGGTGAATCGCCTTGAAGATAATCCAAACACGTTAAACAAACTAGTTTATCCTTATTCATTTACTGAATTAAACAGTTGCCAAGGATATAGTGCTTGAGTCTTGACTTAATTAGAATTGCTGACTCACCTCATGCTCTCCCTCTAGGGTCCTTTGTATTATATATAGTGTAGCCATTAATTTTGAAAAAGCTTCTCGAAGTTAAATGTGTCTCAGAGACCAACATTATATCAATATTTTTTTCCCCTAAGGAAGTGCTCAAGTTAATTTTTATATTGGCGAATGCCGTTTGGTTCCAGAAACATATTTTTAACATGTTCATGGGTTGTTAATTAATGCTTGAAGCAGTGTATTCTGCATTTGTAGCATTTCTTGCATCATGGTAGTCATATTTGTTGTAAAATTATTTATAGTTTGCACTAAATTATCAATGGTAGCTTCAAGGCGATTAAAACTAAAGTTTCAGTTTGTATTTGTTGAAATATTTGCCGGGGAAACATTTTGTTCGGGAATAGAATTTGTTTTATCAGCATTGGCATACGATACACGGGAAGTGACAGGTTGGCTCATTTGCAACTAGCAGTGCCGTGTAATTCGCCGCGAACATGTTGCGTGACGGCGTGAAATGAAGGTACAGGAATGGGCATCTGTTTTGAGGCGTTTTGCATCTGAAAGTGAAATTGCTTTGAAAATTGCACAAAAATATTCTTTTAAGGGCATGCAACTTACCTTCTGGCAATTTGCTACCGTCGTCGGTGTATATACGAACCTTAGAAACATACAAACTATATTAGTCCCAACAGCGAGCCACGTCCGCATAACGATGTTTAAATGTGTCGTAAATATCTCGTTTTTGCTTTTTACCTCATATTCTGCGTTGCCAAAGAAGCAGCAGCCAAAGGATAGCCAGCCTGCGTGAACACTTTCTCGCCCATGAAATATGCGAATAAAACAGCTGAGTTTAATGCGAAATTTATATATTCGTAAGATTTGGATTCCACTTACCACATCAATGGTAAATACCAATAATTTTGCAGAGTTTTCCAATTCATCCAAATGACCATGGACTTGAGCCACGTAAAAGGTGTTGCGGGGTGTAGGCAACTACTGCCAAAGCCAAAATTGCAAGGTCGAGATGGATGATGATGATTGCGCCTGGGGGAACGATAAAGAAGTCGGGTACTGCCCATTGGAACATGCGTTGACCAGGAACATCATCGATGGCACGCGTTTTTGGCCCGCATGGCTGGTGCAAGTGCACGATCGCTGGAAATCACCAGCCGTCTTGCGTGAAATACTCCAAAATCAACACTCTGTTCCAGATATCGCGCTCAGGATTAACCGCGTCTGGGCTAATTATTGTGGCAATATTTCCAAATTCAAAGCTAATGTGAATTAAAGATCAGGGATGAATTTTTCATGTCCGTATTAGAATGGAAAAATAACTGATTTTTTTTGTATTCGGATGGAAATATCTGTTTATGGGAAGGTATAAATATAGGAAAGAAAATAACAGGTAGACATTACTATTGTGCACATACCGAAGAAAAGGTTGTGTTTTTTTTTAAATAAAGGATCGTCACATAAATAAAAGCGGAGTCAAATCAATGTACATATATATATATGTTTATGGGCAACAACAGGAAAAAGAAATACGTAAAACAATTAAAAAGTTTGAGAAATCAAAAAAAAGGTAAAGGCAATTAATATATAACTAAAATGGTGCAAAAAAAACAAACAAAAAATGGCTAAATAATAGTGTTTGTATAAAAAGGTAGACAAGTGAAGCAGGCAAGTAAGTGTTGAGCGAGACTGATTCCCTTGAATACCAAAAGGATCAAGTTTGGGCAACCGGTGAGATAAGGTGAAGTGTGAAAACCATAAAAAGTAAAACCGGATCAAAGTAAGTCACCCATATCGAATATTTTTAAAAGAAAAGCCCTGGTGAATTAGACGCCCAAACGTAGTGGTGCGAAATCGCAGTTCGCCAAACATATAAACCATTTCAATACGCTCCATTTTTTCCCGCCAAAGATCGGTGTGCATATATGTTTACATATATATGTAAAGAAAATAAAAAAAGTTAAGTAAATAGGGCACCGCTAAGTTTTTTTTTTGCTAAGTATTCGATTAAATGATATACATGTGTAGGTAAATAAGAAAGTTTTTATATAAAAATTGTAATTGTTAGTGCCTAAACGAAAGAAAATTTTTATAGAAACCGTTTGATACATACATAAGTATATGTATATATGAATATATAGATATAAATATATATACATATATATTTATATCTATATATATATATATATATATATATATATATATGTATATATATATATATATATATATATATATATATATATATATATATATATATATATATATATATATATATATAAAATATATATATATATATATAAAATATATATATATATATATATATATTTGTTAAATTAAACTATTTAACAGGTTGAATGTTTGTAAGACACTGGTTTATTTTTAAAATATTTCTGCTTAAATACTAACGATGAAAATCTTAAATCTAATGTTTCTTATCTAATTGCTTACATATATTTTTCAAGGTTATTTTCATATTATTTTTGATATTTATAACTAGCCTAAGTAAATACAAAACATACACAAGAATAAAATATTACAGTTCTAAAATTGGTAGAGATAAAACTATTTGATCTCTTGAATATTTATAACTAGCCTAAGTAAATACAAAACATACATTAGTTTAAGTAACACAAGAAATTGGTGGAGATAAAACTATGCTTAAGCATGTGTGCATATAATGTGTATCATAAAATGTATGTAGCCTAAACAAATAAAATGTGTATAGACTGATAAAATAAAACCTAAACGAAATTATATTAGTAAACCGTAATTTAGACTTATCTTTATTTCTATGAACTAAAAGAATCTTAAAATTATGTTCAATTACATTTGAACATTCTGCCGGGCATTTAAAGGCATTGGCGGTGAAAAATCTAACTTAACTACGGTCTTTTTACTGTTGTTGCATTTATTCTTGAGGTAGATAAAAATTATGATTGTAATGATAATAATAATTAAAATAAATGATGTATGTCCGGATATATGGTGATATTTCATTTTCATCAGTTCAGTGTTGTCGGCCTGCATCTTCTGTAGATCTTGTTGTATATTTTGTATATCTTTGGAGTTATTGATTATCGTTACATCAAATGGCTTCACCAGTTTATTGTTTGCTTGCTGAAATTCTACGCCCCATGATGATGTCTGAATTGAAGTTTTCTTCTTGGTTGTAAAATGTTGAGAAGAAGACAAGGTTATTCCCTCATACACTGCTGTACAACCAGCTGGCAGATTCAGTATTCCTTTTGAAGGTAATGTTAACCAATCACGTGCATTATTTCCGCAGTCTATGCTTAATGTAAACTGATCGAACACCATGAAAATCCATTGATTCTCTCTTGATAATTTTTTCCAGATACATTTTCTTGGAGTTTCCTGAAAATAACACTCAGCATGCCTGGATTGTTTTAAAGCTGAAACTTCACAAGATCGCTCTACCGCAGGTTTCCAAGGAAATTTCTCTTTACAGTTATATTGCCCTTGATGGTTTTTTGTACAAACATTAAGCTGAGATTGCCACATCAAAAAATATAAGTTCGTTGCAAAATTATATACGATGTAATCACCGTCTACTATAGGTATCATTGCAGTGCCATTTCCATCAACTGGAAGCCTAATGATTTCGTAAATTTCTGAAGAATGTATGTTATACAATGGTATTTCTGCCTGTATTACCAAACGGTTATCTATCACAATACCCCTAGCCACCATAGAACTGTAAATTTCTTTCAGTTCTGCACCTGTTTTTGTTCCGGGCAAAATCAGATCCTTCGGTAATAGTTTTTCAATGTTTGACAGTTCCTGCTGGATTTGTGCAGCAGTTATAAGATCTGGATTGATATGACCGTGGTTAACATCAATTAACAAATTGATAATAGATGACTGAACTTCATTGCACTCATCGATCATTAAATGTAGCTGAGTAGTCATCACTTGAAACATAACAATCAATCGCTCAGTATTGGTGTCGCTTTGCACTTCCTCATAGAACCGCTTCAACTGCTGGTACATTTTACTGAAATTATCGTTTACTTCCTCAGTTGTTTTCTTTAGCACATTTATTGTAGAGTTCACAATGGATGTCTGCTGCTTCGCGAGCTGTTGTAATATATCCTCATTCTGGAAAATATTTCTCATATTTTCTTCCATTAATTTCCAATCCTCTGCATCCATCATTCCAAAAAGTATATGATAAATCGAGCCAACAAATTCAAATGGCGATCTTTTTTGTCTTTCCTTCTTCAGCAACAGATTGTTATTTTGGTCTATTAAGCTGAATCTTCTATTGACTGACCATACTATCATTTCGCAAGCCTCTTTATAATTTCTTAACTTGGAACATTGGTTTTCAAGTTTTTCTTTCAGTCTTTTCATTCGTTTTATCTCCTCAAAATATTGATCTAAATCATAATGTACTATTAAGGTCCATTTAGAGTTTACAATGTTCATCGTTCCAATATTATCCAGATGCAGCGCTGTATCCAGAGGTATTTCCTTTATTTCAGCACCCATACCATACTTTAGTGATGCAGAGTTTACTACTCCTACTGTTAACATCAAGAACATACACCATAATAAAAGGGCTTTCAGACAGTTACTTCCGTTCGGTCGTTCAATTCTTGTATGGAAACTTCTCGCTCCATCCTGATTGTCCTCGTTGAAATTTTCTGCTTCCGGTAGCTGGATTACCTTATGGATTGGTCGTTTTAGAATATTATTTTGATACCTTATCTCAACCACTCGAACTTTCCCATCCTTTCCTTCGTGTACTTCCGTTATTCTTCCAAGAGGCCATCTTCCTGGATGAGTATTTTCATCTTTGACCAGAACTGCTGCTCCTTCTTTCAAATTCTTAGCTGATGCCTCCACTTATTTCGTTGCTGGAGCGTCACAAGGTACTCTTCCTTCCAGCGCTTCCAAAAATCGTTTTTTAACCGCTGAATAAGCTTCCATTTATTTAATGACAATGTATCTGCGCTTTCTATATGCTCCCCGGGTTCTATTACTGGTCTTCCAATGAGAAAGTGACCCGGAGATAACACATCGGCTGCATCAATATATTCAGCATTTACTTCAACCAAAGGCCTGGAGTTCAAAACAGCTTCTATTTGTGCCAGCAAAGTACTTAATTCTTCAAACGTCAATTTTGTTTCGCCAATTATTCTTTTTAGATGATACTTCATCGATTTTACTCCAGACTCCCAAATCCCACCAAAGTGAGGAGCTGCCGGGGGAATAAAATGCCAATTTATTTTTTGTTCAGCTAGAATAGGAATAAGTGTACTATTGTTTTTAACTGCTGCTTTAAAATCAGCATCTAACTTTTACTAGCACCCACAAAATTAGTTCCATTGTCAGAATACAGGTGGGAACTAATGCCTCTTCTTGCAAAGAATCTTCTCAAAGCCGCATGGAATGCTTCTGTGGTCAAATCACTCACGACTTCCAAGTGAATTGCCTTTGTTGCCATACAGACAAACACTGCAATATAGCCCTTGTAGCTTTTCTGGCCTCTTCCTTTTGAACACCTTAAATGTATCGGTCCAGCGTAATCTACTCCCGTATGAGAAAAAGGATGTGAAACATTCACTCTATAATCTGGTAGACTACCCATTAGTTGTTTAGATATATTTTGTTGATAGCGAATGCATGTTGTACAGCTTCCAATAAACTTCTTTACTGCATTTTTTAATCCCAATATCCAATATTTGCGTCTTATAGTTGACTCCATAAGTCGATTCCTACCATGGAGCGTGAACATGTGTGTCTGATGAATTATTAAAGATGAAAGTTTAGACTTTTGTAAAATTATGGGATGTTTGTGATTAAAATGTAAATCAGAATTATGCAATCTGCCACCAACTCGAAGAATGCCGTCTTTATCCAAAAAAGGAAAAAGACTTACTATTTTGCTTTTGTTACTAACCGCAAGTCCCTTTTTCAGTCTTATAATCTCATCATGAAATTCGACCTGTTGATGGTTAAAAATTATTATCTTTTCTGCCATTTCAAGTTCTGGAACGGTCAGATGCTGTGGATATTTTCCGTTCTTCCTTAATTTATTTACAAAACGAAGTATATAAGCCACAATTCTTCGTAATTTGCCTAGTTTAGAGTATTTGCATGTTAAGTTGTTAATTACATTACAGCTGGCCAACCTTACAGCAATCATCAATGTATTTGTCGTTTTTGGATCTTCGTATTTCGGCCAGAATTCGGAAGACTTCAATAACCACTTAGGACATTCCACCACAAAGAGTGATGTATTAATTTTTCAGCATTAAGACCTCTAGAAGCTACATCTGCAGGATTTTCCTTACTGCTTATATGATGCCATGACGCCTCAGGCAAATTCGTATTTATTTCGTTCACTTTGTTTCTTACAAATTTGTCTTTATTTTTATTGTTGTGAATCCAACCTAATGTTATAGTTGAATCACTCCATGCATAAACTCTGTATTGTCGATTAAAAATACGAATTACTCTATTTAAGAGCTTGCTTAGAAGATGAGCAGCGCACAGTTCTAATTTTGGCAGAGTCTTCCTGTTTTTAATGGGGTTTACTTTACTTTTAGCTGTTAGTAGCTTAACCGATTCATTTTGTTTAACGTAAACTACAGCTGCATAAGCTTTTTCAGAAGCATCTGAAAACCCGTGAATTTCCAATTTAATCTCGCACGTTGTATTTACCCACCTTGGTTATGGATTTTTTGAAGAGCGATTACATTTTTTGAAAATTCATACCATTCATCTTGAAACTCATCTGATAACACTTCGTCCCAGGAAGACTGCTGCAACCATAGTTTTTGAATAAATAGTTTCGCTTGTACAGTAACCGGAGACATCCAACCCAAAGGATCAAAGATTTTTGCCACATCTGAAAGAGCTTGCCTTTTCGTTATTTTATAGTTCTGTGTAAAATTTACCTCAAAATGAAACTCGTCTTTGGCCGGTTCCCATTGTAGGCCTAAAGTTTTGACAGTTTCGTCATCTTTTATTTGAATGACTGTATTTTCCTTGGTGATGTCTTTATGATTTAAAATTGCTTTGTGATTTGAGACCCATTTACGTAAATTGAAACCAAAATTACTTAGCTGTGTTTGTATATGATGCTGTATGTTTTTACATTGCTGAACATCATCTGCTCCTGTCCTTAGATCATCCATATAGAAGTCTTCTTTTATTATTTTCTTAATTAGTTCATCTTTAATTGAAATGTGGTCAGCAATGTAGAACAGTGATCTTACTGCTAAAAATGGTGCCGATGACATGCCATATGTTACAGTTGTTAATTTATACTCTTTTATAGGTTTGCATTTGTCTTCTCTCCATAATATATGTTGATACGATTGGTCTTCGTTTGCTATTTTTACCTGACGGTACATCTTTTCAACATCAGCTATCATAACATATCTCCATAGCCTCCATTTTATTATTATATCGAAAAGGTCTTTTTGTAGTTTAGGACCTGCAAACATCACATCGTTTAAACTTCTTTTATTTGTTGTTTTAGCAGACGCGTCGAACACCACACGCAATTTTGTTGTTAAGCTGTTTTCTCTTATTACAGGTTGGTGTGGCAAATAATACTTCCCGCTGCACTTCTCCTCTACCTCTTCCATATGGCCAAGATTTAAATACTCGCTCATAAATTTTACATAATTTTTTTTTTAGTTCCGGCTCTCGATCGAATTTTCTCTCAAGAGACAAAAACCTTGCCATTGCTTGCCTTCTGGAATCTCCCAACTCGTGGTCTTCTTTAAGCGGCAATTTAACTACTATATGGCCTTTTGCATCAACTTTGGTTGTTTTCTCATAATGTTTTTTGCAAAATTCATCTTCACGGCATTCGCCTATCTCAGGAAGTTCTTCTAACTCCCAGAACCTTTCCAAGTTAGTTATGGCTGCTAATACTTTTGATGGTTTTGCAGCTTTGCAAATTACTCCGGACAATATCCAGCCAAAAATTGTTGATTGTGCTAAGATACTATCTTTTTTGTGTAATCCTTCTTGCAATATATGAGGTATAATGTCACCTCCAATAACAATATCTATTCGATCAGATTTATTGAATGCTGGATCCGCCAGAATAAAGTTGTTCCAATCTTCAATATTAATTTCAAATGACTGATTTGGATGTGCCCCCGTTAATTTTGGCAAAATAAGGGCATTTGCTTCGATTTCATGGTTACTTATAAATCTTGGTTTCAAGATTAATTTTGTTTTCGCTTTAGATAGTCCAACCAGAGTACTGCCGATTCCATGAATTTCTGTTTTGCATTTAATACGTGGCAATGATAAGATCTGGGATGCTTCTTCTGATATTGTTGTTACTTGAGAACCCTGATCGATTAATGCTCTTAGGATTACTGCTTCCCCATTCGTTGCATGTACTTTTACCTGGGCAGTTGCTAGAAGTACTGAAGTTGCTAAATTTTTGGTAGTCATTGCTGAATTGTTAGGTTTTGATTCTTTAATTTTTTCTTCATTCAGATGTAAAATCTTATGATGACCTTTATTGCAATAACAACACTTAACATTATTTGAACACCACTTGTTGTTTTTATGATCCAAGCATTTAAAACACCATTTATTATTGTAAGCAAGTTTTCTTCGTTCATAAATCGGTAATGCCAAGAATTTTCTGCAAACCACAGTTGTATGGTTATCCATATTGCAATGTAAACAACATTTTCTTATTGAGTACATCACATTAGAAACTTTTCCAGTTTCAAATAGTTTTTTATTTACTCTTTTTTCTTGCCCTTTGGAAGCTGCTTCTAATGCTTGAACTTGTTGTTCCAAAAAACTTAATATGTCCTTAAGACTTTGAATTTCTTTAGATTTTTTGACTGTTTGTTCGTAATATCGCAAACCGTCTTTATCTAATTTTCTGATAACAATACGCGCTATTAACGGTTCAGCATCTTCTATTTTAATGTCCATACTTTTAAGAGCATAAATACAGCTATTTGTTGTATCTAATAGCTGCTTCAAGCTTGCTGATGATTCGCTATTAGCCATTGGTTGATCAAGTAAAATATCTACTTGATTTGTAAATAACAATCTACGATTTTCGTACCTTTGTTTGAGAATGTCGAACGTTGCTTGATAATTGTTGTTGGTGATTTTTAGATGTTGCACTAATTTTTTAGCTTCGCCTTTAAGTGATGTTACTAACCTGTACATCTTTTCCACATTAGAAAGCTTCTTGTTGTCATGCACCAGGCTTTTAAACAAATCATGATATGATGACCATTCATTTATATTGCCACTAAATTCAGGAATTTCAATTTTTCCTAAATGTGCTGAGTTTGAATATTCTTCTTTATTTATGTTGCTTTGTTGTTGCATTGGCTCATTCATGCAATCTGTAATAAGCTAGAGAGCACTAAAATATGTGTTTTCGGCATTAAGCATTATTTGATGCATATTTTTTGGCTTTTTTGATTCACTTAAATTGTGATACATATTTTGAAGCTTTTGATATCTAGCTTCTAAATATTTTTCTTTTATTTGAAGTTTTTTGTTGGACATATCCGCCACATTAGCTGATATTTCATCATACCAGTCAGTTAACCAATCTGCCATTTCAACAAATTGTTCCCATAATTCCTCATCTGAATCAGTAGTTATTAATTTTTCTAATTTATTGTTTCCTCTTGATGTTTGAGAAGATTCTGGAACGTTATTTGATTCTTCTTGCTTCATGGCTTCTTTTATTAGAAGTTGAATCTCTGTTAGAATTCCTGATAATGCTTCATAGTAATTTTTTTCAAAATAATCTTCTGATGTAATGCCATATGCCAGAAGTTTTGTGTTATTTTCCGCAAATTCAATTTCAATTTTATTTACTCTTATTGATTTCTGGGAGTCTCGTACTACGTAATGTTTTTGAGCCAGCTTTTCCCGAATAGCAACAATTTCGGCTCCCAATTCTTTTTGCCTTTCGAAAAGCTTTTCTTTATTTGCCATTTTAATATTTGTATAATGCCAATTTTTTAATCATATTTTTTTTTTAGTCACTAGTTCTTTTTGTCGAAGGACCAAATGTTAAATTAAACTATTTAACAGGTTGAATGTTTGTAAGACACTGGTTTATTTTTAAAATATTTCTGCTTAAATACTAACGATGAAAATCTTAAATCTAATGTTTCTTATCTAATTGCTTACATATATTTTTCAAGGTTATTTTCATATTATTTTTGATATTTATAACTAGCCTAAGTAAATACAAAACATACACAAGAATAAAATATTACAGTTCTAAAATTGGTAGAGATAAAACTATTTGATCTCTTGAATATTTATAACTAGCCTAAGTAAATACAAAACATACATTAGTTTAAGTAACACAAGAAATTGGTGGAGATAAAACTATGCTTAAGCATGTGTGCATATAATGTGTATCATAAAATGTATGTAGCCTAAACAAATAAAATGTGTATAGACTGATAAAATAAAACCTAAACGAAATTATATTAGTAAACCGTAATTTAGACTTATCTTTATTTCTATGAACTAAAAGAATCTTAAAATTATGTTCAATTACATTTGAACATATATATATCTATATATCATATCATATCATATATATATATATATATATATATATATATATATATATACCGGTTAACAATTCGCGCTCAAAATTAGTTCTTTTTTTCTTATTTAGAATTTGTTGAAAAAAAAGAAATATAAAATATTTGTGCGGTCCTTAAAAGTGCAAAAGGACTATTAGGTCACTAAGAGAGCTCCTTTAGATAGGCAAATAGAGTAACATAAAAGGAAAGTGTAAACAGGAGTACAAGTTCTAAATAGGAAGGAAGCTAGGTAATTTTGTGTTGGCAATTTGGAAGTTAAAAGATATAACGAGTATATTTTAATCATTTAGGCAATGACAAAAGTAGGTTATGTATTAGTTTAAGCAATCATTAGGTCAGTAAGTTTTTGTTCATTTATATAAAAGAAATACCCAGTGGGAAATTGTGAACACCCGTGTGTAATAAAAGATAATTTATTTTATTCATTTTTGTTTTTGCCCCGAAATTTATAAAGCAAATCAAAACAATTTAAAGGAATCGATTTAAAAAATTTTTGGTCTACAGACCGCTCGAATCTATAAAACGTAAAATATCGAATTTGTGTATTACTTAATTTGCCCTAGTAAGGCGAACAAATTGTATAGTTATTAAGCCATTTGTATTACACATTTAAATAGATAGATAAATAGAAATATTAACTTTAGTAACATAATCCAATTTTAATAAAAGTATGTGATTAGTGTAAGTGTACGAACAAATATGTTGACGTGTTAAATTTATTTTTTTTGGGTGAGGCAAATGTGAGGCCAATATTAAGGTGAGTGTGTGTGGATTTTTGGGGGATATAACAAAATTAGATAGAGGAATTTTATGTCCCAGGTTGGGAGGGCAAGTGAGGAACATGACACCCAGTTCTTGCTCCAAAAATTTGTTTCCCTGTTGTCGAGTTAGTTGTGTGTTAGTAATGCTGTTTTTTTATTTGTTCTTGTCTCTGTCTGGTTGTGGGTTGGAACCTCCCCTGTTACGTGCGAATGAGCTAGTTGGCACCAAAACAACCAGAGCTGATCGAGGCACGTAACAAACAACACAAACAGTGGGTAATTTACAGTATGTTTTTGTATGGCCATATTCTTGGCAATTATGGCACTGTACGGGACCTGATCGCTTATGTGGCTCTTTTTCGGTATAAGAGGTATTTTAGGCTATAAATTGGGTGTGTCTAGTTTTTTTTCAGCTGAATATCATTCGGCTCCAGTTCAACACGAAATAGAGACAGGGGGATCTTCTCCCTATTGATTATGTTGGTAACATTTTTTAGTTTAAATGCTTGTATAATGAGTGCATCTTTTACTTCTTCGGGATTAACATAAGAGTCAATACCCTTCAATACGATCTGCATACCTTTGACACTCTTAAGCTGGTACGTATAAAAACTTGTTTTATTGTTTTATTTTATTTATTTTATTCAGTCTATTTTGCGGAAATCTTTTTCTTCGTATATTTGAATTTTAGTTTCGTGAATGTTACCAAGCTTTATTGGAATAACATGAAATGCCTTTTCACCAATGGCCGAGACTAATTTTTTAATAAGGGCGTTTTTCTCTCAAATATATAGGTGGTGGCTTAAAAGACTTTTGCGATGATGCAGCGGGATTTTCGTCGGTGACTTGCAATAATGAAAAACGATATTGACGATTGGTAGATGATGCGCTATTATCCCTAGACATCTTTGGAGTAGACGAAATTTTTGAAGAACTCAGGCTTCGCCAACTCTTTACCACGGTTATGTATCTGTCCATTCCGACTTGTACCTTGGTTTTGAGCTACGGTTATCTGTAGTGATAACTTTATTAAGTGATGAACACGAGCCTGAAGGGGATGATATAACTGACTTATATGAAGAAGTACTAGGCAACTGTAATGTTAATGAATCACTATTTGGCATTGGACAAAGCGAAGTTGATCGCTTACGAAAAATTGGCTTTGCCGTTAAAAAAAGATTTGGATTTATTATTTCTATTTTTTTCATTAAAAGCTTCAGAAGTCACACTAAAATAGGCATTTCTGCCATTAGAACTCACTTCACAATTTTTTGTATTTGAGGTACTCATAAGAGTATTCCTCAAGGGCTGTTTATTTGTGTGTTTTGTTTTTTTGTTTGCGGTTTTTTTTTGTAAAAATTTTATCAAAGCACATAAAGCTTATTTATTAAAGTCAGTATGTACCTATTACGAATAATATGTACTACAAATATTTTTTTGTATAATTTTTTTTTGTTTAGTAAGAATGTAAGAAAAATTCCGCTAATCGACTATTCACTATGAATGTGCAACGAGAACTGATTTTTAAAACATATCAAGCTTTATTTTACGTTTAAATACATGAAAACTATTTTCGTTTTTTATTTCATTAGGCATTTCATTGAAGATCTTAAGACCTTTATAAAATATTACATTTTGACTAAAATGTGTTGTTGCAAAAGACAGTCTGTAGTCATTAGAGTTTCTTAAATTGTATGGTTGGACTTCAGCTACGTTGACCAAGTATCACGCATGTAGCAGGGTAGGTTCCCTCTTTTAATTTTAAATATGAATAAGAGGGTGTTCATTATAGAACGCTGGTTAATTGAAAGCCACTGCAGTTAAGATAGCATATCCCTTACATAGTGTCCACACCTCATGATTTTATATCATACCTCGTGATATGACGCCGGCAGAGCAACTGTCATTTCTTCATTAATATCAACACAAAGCAGTAGACGTTGATGATTTTATATTATGATTAATGAAACAAATATATGAAAAATACTTGCAAAAATTAACTAATTTGCGTGTTGTTAAATTTTTTGGTCAAAATTAATTGTTGTGTCGCCTTTTTTAAACGATATTTTCTTAACAAATGAACTTTAAATGCACAATAACACATGAAATGACATTTTATATCTAGATGAATTCATCAGGCCGTGATGATTATATCATAACGCTGCCACAATATTAATAAATTGAGTCTATACGTGATGAATTTTCATCATGATATCAATTTGGCATTCATCATGATATAAATTCATCAGGTGTGAACGCTATGTTATGTGTGTCTATTACATCTGAGAATACAGCGCATTCCTTTATTTTGAAGTTTTTGTAGTCTTTCCTTCATTTGTTGGTTGCTCAGGAACAATACAGTAGAGCAGTATTCAAAATGCGGTTTTATAATTGTGTTGTAAATGTTAATGGCGGTACTTGTTGATATTTTAAATCGTATCCTTTTAAAACTCGATTTTTTTAATTCTTTTTACATACATATTCAAAGTGTGGTACGAAATTTAACCTATTGTCCATAATTATACCCAAATATTTTATATGATTAACTTTTTCGATATCTTTATTTTCCATAGGATTATTATAGTTTCAGTTTCCGTTTATTAACATTGATTTTGTTTTATTTGTATTTAATTTTATTTTATTCATTTTAAAATATTTTTCAATTCTGGCTAAATCTTCATCAAGTTTCGAACACATTCATATGCATTTTCTACACTTACATAGATGAGCGTATCTTCAGCGAACATGCACACTTTACAATTTGTTACTACATTTTCTATGCCGTTTACATAAAATTAAAAAAGAAGTGTTCCAAGCACTGCCCCTTGGGGTACTCCTGTGCTTATTATTTTTGAGGATGAAATGAAGCTGTCACACTTTGTTCTTTGAGTTCTGTTACTTAAATAGTTTTTGAACCACGACAATTCTGTTCCTTTAACACCATATTTTTCTAATTTTGGTAACAGTTTTGCCCTGTTAACAATTTCAAAAGCTTTTTTTAAGTCTAGAAAGAATGCTGCCACACATTTTTTCTTTCCCACCTCAATTTTCTACTCCACAGAGCGACTCGACTTGTAATCAATTAAGTAAAGGCACGTGAAATATAGTGTTTTATATAGTGTTATATAGTGTCGTAGACAGACGACAGCGTTAATTTGCATTAAAAGCAAATTAAAAATTTACCCTGACAGACTACAGTATTTGAATTAAGTAAACAACTAACAAAATTTGTGCATCCCTTTCGTACACACACTTCGATCATTTTCCTTGGAAATCTTAAAATGGAACAAATTTGTGTCGAGCTTTTAGTATTTCTTTTTCTTTTTTAAAAACAATAAAAATAACTTATATTTCCTGACTTTAAATCCATTTTAATTTTGAAAATTAAAAATTAATTTAATTTTGATTGACTTTTGACGGTATTACCATATTGAAATAGCTAAATTCAGTATTAATTCAATTCCATTTACTGCATTTACGGTAAATCTAATGCTCATTAGGATGGGGATAATTCACAAGTTAATTTTAATTAAGACAGTTAATGCAAATTAACGCTGTCGTCTGTCTATGCTATTAAGTTTTGATTTGTTCAATGCAGAAATCTTGATTAGTGATACATCAGATCCAGTGCCTATTAGAAATGTATTTAAGTTATTATTTGTTGGTAGGTTTACTGTAATGTAACTGCTTAAATTGAGGTTTAAATGAAATATTGATTTTTCTGTTACTGATTGCTGCACAGTTTCGTCCAATTTATAAAGTTTCTCCCATGTCCTGGGGGAATTCCAGTTTTGCGGGATTTCCCTTGGCAATCTTACACGCGCTCTAAACTGTGGACGGCCAGTTGATTGTCGGGGAGTTACATTTCGGTTTCTTTGGTGCCAAGTGTTGATATGGGGATTGCTACTATTACCATGGCTATCGCGCCAAGCCTGGGTACGTCCCCGATAATTATTTAATCTGCGATTTTCATTGAAAGTTCGCTGCTGTTTTGAATAGAATATCGAACCGTTTGTTGTGGCAGCTTCTGTGCTGCCTTCCACAAATTAAGATACAAATTCGTTGAGAGAATTGAAATTTCCCGTTTTAATGATGAGTTTAACCTCATCATTTGAAGCGTTTCTAGCAGGGGCTTTAGTTGCATTTTGCTTCATTAATTTTCTATTATGTCTTGCGGGTAGCTTTGTCGAATGTAGGCACCAGCTAGTTTTTTAGTAATATCCTGAATTTCATCAGCGTATGCTGTGGCTGATTTCGATAATTGCTTTATGTTCATTAGTAACATTTCAACTTATTCGCATTTTATGAACGCTAGTAGTTTAGCTCTAATATCTGCAATTGTATTTTCATTTGTAATAAGATGTCGTGCCTGCCCCTTCAACTTAGTTTTTATAATTTCTATCGCTACTGTCTCATGTGTATCTTTTATTCTTTAAATTAGGGTTAGAGCATCAATGAAACTTTGTAGTTCGCTTAGATTTCCGTTAAATACGGACGCAATTTTTGTTGTTTTGTCTATTATATCATCTTCAGTTCGAGGCATTTTGACTGTTTTGTCTTCGTCAGTTTCTTTTTTATTTTAATTAGCTTGTCTCTTAGTTTGAAAAATATTTCGTCGGCTTTGTCTTTATGGTCTGTTGTACATATATCTGTCGTATTGTCTATTTAATATTGCTCTTAGAATCTGAATGTTTTTATTAATCATTTTAGTTTTCATTTCTCTATTTTGGTTTATGCATTTGTATGATTGCTTAAACTTTATTTCCAATGGGTTGATACTATAGCCCAATTCACAACCACAAGACCTTTTGCACAAGATTGTGAATTGGGCTTATGTATTATTTTTCCCATTGAATAATGTTTAACCCTCGACTAAAAAAGGGGTGTTATAAGTTTGTAGTGAGTTTTTGTGTATCTGTGTGTCTGTACAAATACACGTACAGACCAAACGGCTGGACGGATTTTTATTTAGTTTTTTTTCTTTTTAACTTAAAAGTCAAAGCCAAGAAGTTGAATATGAAATGTTTGTATATGAACATATGGAACTTATTAAATACATTCAAAATCGTACCATTTTAAAATAAAGTAAAACAAAGTTCTAACTGCCAAATAGAACATTTTTAAATCAATAGATTCACCAAATCTCTGAGTTAGAACTAAGTTTAGCTAGTACTTTCATTTTAAGTTAGCATGTGAAACTTTTTGTTAGCGAAAATTGTAATACAACGTAGTAAGAACTATTTTTAACTGAAAACGGAATTTTGTCCAATTGTAAAGGGTCGACTTTTCATTCTACGGACATCTATTCGTCAGCGAAGTTATTTTGATTAATAGCTACAGGCTAAATGCGCATAGTCCCCACTAGGAGGTGGTGATCACTTGACAGATCCGTTCCCCTGCGATTACGCACATCTAGCAAAGAGCCGTGCCACTTGCTGGGGGTATACTCTGTAATTCGAAACGAAAGCAAATACTTTCGAATTGTAATGTTAATAACATACAAATTCGAAAGAATTTTCTTTCGTTAATAACATACAAATTCGAAAGAATTTTCTTTCGTTTCGAAATACAGGGTAGACCCCCTGGATATCGTGATGTGGTCTGTTTGATTCTGTGTAGATAAATTAGTGGACACCCAAGTTACTTTATGGATTCGCTTGTGGGGGAACAAAGAGCATCCAACTGCCACATTATTATCAGCGCACATAATAAGAACTATTTCCCCATTATCAGTTTTTCGCCTTTATGCGTGCGTACCCATTATATTTTCAAGATTTGTGATATCTGCACTAATTTGGGCATTAAAATCTCCCATTACCATAAAAATGTCTCCTCTATTTTTTTTTATTTACTGTGATCGGCTAAATCTAGGGTTTTATAAAATTCTTTAGTGCTTTGATCGGCTGCATCTAGGAACAAAGCATTGGATACACGTGAGATTGCGAGCACGTGTTGGATACACGTGAGATTGCGAGCACGTGTTCGGAGTCTAATTAATACCACCTTATCTGAATATGGCTTCCAGTTTAAGAAGCACCGCGTGCACGCTTATATAAAAGGACCACTCTATTAGGTTTACCTGAGTGCAGCAGAGTACATCCATCGGGCGTGATCATTTCTCCAGTGTTGTGTCATCTCATTTCGCAGAGTGCAAGTTGAAGTTATTAAATTTCGTTAAATTGAAAATCGTTGGTTTTCAGTATTCGTATCGGTTTTCGGTATTGGTTGGGTTTTAAGGTGGCCAGCTGATTGGACTAACGCATCCAATCCCAGTGCTAGGGCTGATAGCAGGCATCCAGGCAAGGGTCCAAAAGATTATATACCGTCTTGGTTCGGTCGACATTGCCTATTTAGCACAACAGGCAACACCAAGTCCGGTATAGATACTGGGTGAGGTTGCAATTTAAAATGGATTGGCTATATGTACAAATAAGAGTATTATATGTATTCGCATCACTTTTCCATTAGTTACTCTGTTAATGTCGTGGATAATGAATAAATAAATAAAACTCCCATTATTATACCGCAGATGTATTTGCAAAGGAAGGAAAGGAAGTTAAAAAAATGGATTTTATTTGTCACGTTATAATATTATTGATCCTAAGTTATTTTAAACTGTTTCAAATTAGAAACCCATTTTAAATTGTTTAAATTTTTCGAATTATTATACCAAAAGGATACTAAGTTTTGTTCTTCGTTTTCAGACTACGAGAAGTTTCGGACAAAGTTAATAAGTTTGGATTTGGAACACATCGCATATTCGAACAACTTAAAATTCCAGTTAAAGAAGTTGTTATCGGACCAAATCACATTGGCGTCCTCTTGGAAGATGGCAAAGCATTCCGTGTTGCATTTTCTATCAATAGTGAACGTCTTGATCTAAGCAAAAATGATTCTTCTAAAAGGTAATACTACACAAAATGTTATAATGTAATTTTTTTATTGACAATCTGTTTAGTATATATAAAAAAGTATTGTTAAGTATATATGCCGAAAACTTCCTAAGCTCTACGTCATTATCAGAAAAAACCATGTATTAAATTTTTTATCTGTTTAGTCTGAAATATACTAACAAAAGATTTCTGGCGTCAGCACCCCAGGTAACACCACATAAAGCTCGCAAAATATTTATAAAATGAAAACAGTTTTTTTGCACTTTCTCAATGTGTTTCCTATTTTTGAGACTCGCCTCGAATGTGTACCCGAGGAAAGAAAAGTTATCAACGAGATCAATTGGTTGGTTCTGTACTCTTATAATTTGTTGGTGGATAGGCGTAGATGGTTAGAATATCATAAATTTTGATTTTTCGGGCGAAAGGGATAATTGAATTTTTTTTCAGAACAAAATAAAACCAAGTCATCTGCGTACCCCCCGAGGATATCAACTTCTGAATTTTGTGAGATGAAACATTGAAACTTAATGAACTCAACACGGAACCATGTGGTGTGGCAGTAAATGATGTTCTATTTGTGATATTTCCTCCAATATCAAGCTGTCGATTCTTCTTCTGAAACATGTTGTGTATTATAAAAACAAATGTGTACACTTACCCCTAGTCGGCGGTATTTGTCTATCAAGATTTCAATGCACAGTGGCGTGAATTAAAAAAAAGTGGTAAAAAGTCCGCAACTTTTGAACTGGTCAACCGATTTCGATGAAACCAACTGTTTTGGAAAGTAGAAGTGTTGACATTTTTAGAAATCATATTTTGAGGCACCCTGTTGTAAGATAGGGTAGCTCCAAAGAGTCTCAAAATGCGAAAGTGCGGGTATCGAAATTCTTTCGGAGCTTGTAACTTTTGTAAATAGAGACCGATTTCAATAATTTACAGCGGGACAATCTACGTTAAGAAATAAAGATAAAACATGCTTAGAGTACCATTTTATCTCTTTCAGTTTCCAAGTTATTTGACTTGAAAATTTAATTTTTTAATTTTTGGCCCTGACTTTTTTTATTCGTTAGTACATAACTTCTTTATTACTTGGCAAAACTCTGTTTTATTGTTTTTGAAAGAAAACTTCATTACAATTCATATGATATCTAAAAATTGTAGCAAGGAATAATTTTGCAATTTGGATTTCTAAAAATTATGAGAAAATTTTGTATATTTTGTGAAAAAAGTATTCTTAATTTTTTTTGGAATATTTTAAAAAATTATTAAGTATTTGATAAGAACTTTGATTGTTTCTGAGAAAGGGGACATTGAGAAAGACTTTGAAATAAATTTTGGTGATTTTTGTTGGTACACCCTACATGCAGCATTGGTCGAAAACTAGTAATTTTTTTTTTCAAAAATCCGATTTTCGGATGTGGCAAATTTTTTGGTTTTTTATTATAAATAAACTTGTTATAAGTAACCTGTAAGAAACACTTCACATCTAACACATAAATGTAGGCAGGAGAGGAGATTTCTAAAAATGCTAAAGTTTTTCTAACACAATTTTTCCCAATAAGAAGAAAGTATTATAAAATTATAAATTGGGAATCATTTTAATTTTTATTAATAGTACACATTTAGCTTTGCAAGCTGAAAAAAATTATTCTCCTACCTTCAATACTTTTTGAAATATTCAAAATCCAATTTTGATTAAAAATTTCAATTTTCTACATTTTTTATTTTTGTCTAAATTATTGATCTTATTTTCTTTACTGCAAATGTTTCTTAATTTTTTCTATGTTATTACAATAGTAGATATAATTGTCTATTCAACGTTATATAATACGTAATCCTTTGCCATTATATCAGTCTTAACATGTATATACAAATATAACACCTCAGGTAACAATTTACGTGTTTTATCTGATACTCAAATAAACCCACATTTTGTATGAACTCTTGAAGCTGTTATTAAATACTTTCTTTACTTAAATACAATAAAATATAATTTATATACACACACAGTAAAGGTATTCACGTCAACTCTTGCAGCTGTGCAAAAAAGCAAATTGCACTTTCTGACGTGAGCAACCCATTTTGTTTAGTTGTCTATCAAGCAACACAATATGTGCAATGATATTTATTATTATTATTATTATTATTTCTTAGATTTATAACTAAATTACAAAATCTAATACTTAAATAAGGAGCATTAGAACTGTGCCATCAGCTCTCGGTGTTACTAAAATAATACATAAATATATACATTTCAAGTTTTTAATTAAGATATCTAAATAAAAATTGATTATTGCTTTTAAACTAAATTGCAATTCCAGTTCTGTTAATAAAATCAAAATTTTTTTAATGTAATCCTCGGTGGGAAACTCTAACAAGTTTTTTGGGTTGGTAGGTCCAAAAATCTATCGTCTTTCGGGTTGGTAATGTATGTGCAATGATATATTGCATTCGTATGTTTCTTAATTGTTAAAAGAGTTTGTTTAAATGCTGAATTATTCTGTAATTAATTTACTAATCTAATTAAAATATAAATATTAATAGTATTGGTATTATTTAACAAAATTGTAATAACGATTTAAGCCATAGGTCGTTTGAAAATAACAAAATTATGCACTTGTTATCTTAAAATCGAATTTGAAGATTTCTTTCTAATTTATAGCTAAAAATTTTTTTTAAATTTTTTTTCATAATTTTTTAATTAATTAATTTGGTCCGAAAATATCTTCCACTTGTTTTTTCATTTAAAAGAAAAACATTTAGGTATTTCTGCGTTGTAATTTGCTGAATGGTTGATTTTTTAAGTACTTTTTGTTAATTTTTTTGGATTGGCAACGCCATAAAAACTTGCACAACTTTGCAAAATTTACCCTGATAATCTTGCACTTACTCAGACCCTGACAATTTTGTATCATATGTGCAATATAATTTTCTATGTGGTTGTTGTTTTATTTTTTGAAAATTTTGCAATTTTGCAATTTTGAATACCTTTACTGTCTAATAACCTTGCTCAAAATAAAATAAATCTCCTGCAGAAAATCGTGTATTTTTTATAACACTTGTTTGACAAACTGTACAACGACTGGTTTTGTTTGTATGAGAAACTTAGAAATTTTACAATACGTTGTAAAATATAAATTATTTTATAGAAACAGTTTTTTCCTATGTGAAGGCATAGGTCGTGTATAATCAGTCATAAAAACTTTTTAAAATTCTGTTAATAACATATTGGGCATATGGTCTAGTTACTCTGCCCATATTTGTGCAACCATATTCTGCAAATTTACTTTGTAGAATATATTTTAAAATTATGGAACTACTTATACAGTTAAAAAGTGCTTTGAAATCAAGTTATTGTGTATAAAAATGCACAAATACATCACAAAATAAAACTTTTTATCGGCGAAGGTTTTTATCCCAGAGGTCAATGAAAATATTTTCGTTGTTTTCCGTCCAAAAGATTATTTTTTCTGTAATTTTTTTGATTATTATTGCTGCTGCATCCATTTTTAAGTTAAAAATTTATCAATTGATATATATTCTTATCCACTGGCATAAGCATCAGCTACTTCCGGCCATTTTAACTTGGCAGCACTGAATTTAGCATAGCGGAAACAAGGTTGCATTTCATAAAACCGACTTAAAACCAATTCAAAAATGGTTTTAAGTTGGTTTTAACAAAAACAATTTCTGTTGTAAAACCAAGTATTAACAGTTGGTTTTAACGTTAAAACCAACTTTTATTAAAACCAAGTCAGTGTGAAAACACTATAGGTACTTATGGCAGAAGCATTTTTATGTATCTTATTTGCTTTAGAAAAACAAATACAAACAAATGTGTTGTTGTCATCTGCTCATTGCCCAACAATACAATAATTGCTTAAAATCAACATTAACAACTAGTAACAGAAACGTTGAATAATATATTTGAACATAATACTCCTACCAATAATAATACCAATACACACTCAAAAATGATGCAAACAGTTATATCTGTGCAGGCCTATAATGTGCATTTGAAAAAGATATATAAACTAATTATGCAACTACACCAAAAGAATCATGCTTTCTTTACCTTTGGTAAAAAAAAAGTAAAATGACATAACAAAATATATTGCAATAGAATTATTCTACATGTCCAAAAAAAGTAAAAATGATTACCAAAACCAAAGATATTGCCAATAAAATAGTAGTTTTCGCCGATTTCGTAAAAATTTCAAGATATACTGAAGAATGTGAGGTTAAGGCCGTTGCTGAACTAGACCACGCTGAATTTACCGAACTGTATATACGAAAATATAAAATTAAAACACATGGTAAGGAGATTCGCCAGAGCAGATCCTAAAAATAACAGTGATTTACTGATGATCTCATTTGCTGGATATAATCTTCCATCACATGTGGTGTTGGATGGAGTTATTATTTCCAGTAAATCCGTTTGTAGTATGTATCATGATGGAGATACGGACATTCTGACAGTATACATATGTCGCGGCGCAAGACCAAGACCCCGTTTATAATAATTCTGTACCGCTACAAAACCGTAAATACAAAAATTTTACTTTAGTTCCCCAAAATACCCCGTTTACAATAATTATTTACCGCTTCAATACCGTAAATACAAAAATTTTGCTTAAGTTGGGAAATTTCAATTTTAACGACCTTATAAATTTGTATTTACCCAGCTAAAAAAATATGTATAGAGCATATATGATATCCCATATATGGTTCGGATCCGAAAAATGAGGGTATATGGGCATATATGATTATATATATTCATACATTTCCATACATGTACGTGTAAATTCCCTCCACAGTATGCAAAGTTCATATTCATACACTTTTGATCCACAAAAGCGCACTGCTGTGCAATAAATTAAATTACTAAAATTAACTTTTTTTAGACTTGAGAGAAAGGTTGTATTTAATGAAACATTTGTTTTGACAAATAATTCAAAACGAACTAAAAGTCATTTCATTCATCAAAAGGTGAATCAATTATTTAATAAACACATAAATCATATTAGTACATAACATTTAGCTTAAGAAATCAGATTAAAAACTAATGCAATTCATTATAAAAGAAAAAATAATCCGTCTAACAATAGTTTTCAATACAGTAATATGAACTTTGTTTCTTATCTAGAGAATTTTGTTATTTTCTATAAAATTAATGACCGGATTATCCTTTTGATTATTTGATATATTAAATGGGGCCACAATGTATAAAATCATACAAGAATGGTTTTTTTGTAACAAAAAGTTTTTCTTTTTTAAACGTTGAGGGTACGCATATAAAGTTTGCATACCGTATATATTTTCTAATGGATTTCCAATTCAGCAGTGATAAAATTACAAGCTTTTTTTGATTGCAAAAACGATCTTATGTGAGATATCATGTATGCATACATTCTTATATATCCATATATAAAATCTTATATTTATATATGGATCCACATATGAAGAGCTTCATAATTAAATGTTCATATATGAGCTCATATGTTATAATACATTTCATATATTAGTCCATATATTAGTTCATATATAATAGTTTTGCCATGTATAATCCCATATATTTCCATACATGAATTTATACATATTCATATATAGGTATATACATTCATATATTAAAAATATATGGACCATATATAATTTTTTTAGCTGGGTAGAGTATTGTAACAACATTGAAAACAAGAGTCGAAGGACGGTCATTTGGCGTTATCATTTTAATGTTATCAGTACATTAAAATTTTGGTAAACGAATGTTGTACTGATGTTAGTTGTACCCGCAGACAATCGTAGCAACATCGTGATTGTTGTCTTTTTCTGCCTGGATTATTTTCCTATTTTTCGCACTCAACTGGATCCCCGAAAACTATTATTGATAGAATTTTTAATACTTCTTATGAGCGCTCGTTTTTCGTCAGGATTGCACGCATTTGAAATAACCTTCCCAACAACCTCAAGGTTTTTTCCTTTTCATTACTTAAAACTAAGGACGTTTTTCGTATGTTTATTTCATCGCAATTATAATTGCTTAATTCACAAAACCTCTCTCTCTTATCTCTGTATCGATTGTATTATCATATTAAATACAAGAGTGTAACATTTGTTGTATGAAATGTTCATATAAAAATTAAATACACGATTACACTTCTATTTCATATGTTTTTAAAACGTTGTATTCAGAGAGAGGCTCTCTGAGAGAAGTTATATGAAGCTTGTTCTTCTTTTTTCATTAAAAATACAAGATGATTTAATACACTACACAGAGGGTGTTCACAATTAAAAAACAAAAAGTGCACGATTCAAATTGTTGTGAATTAAGCAAATGTTGCTTGTTATACTAGTTTTTAATTGTATTCTTGGATCATATAAGTAGACTCCACTATATGAGAACTTATCCTGATTAATTCATAATTAATTTTGTATTTTTTTGTACTTTATAATGAATTTTCACTAATTAATTAATTTTGATTGCACATTACTAGATGTTATACTAGTGGATAAGAATATATATATCAATTGAATGCAGCAGCAATAATAATCAAAAAATTACAGAAAAAAAAATAATCTTTTGGACGGAAAACAACGAAAATATTTTCATTGACCTCTGTGATAAAAACCTTCGCCGATAAAAAAGCTTTATTTTGTGATGTATTTGTGCATTTTTATACACAATAACTTGATTTCAAAGCACTTTTTAACTGTATAAGTAGTTCCATAATTTTAAAATATATTCTACAAAGTAAATTTGCAGAATATGGTTGCACAAATATGGGCAGAGTAACTAGACCATATGCCCAATATGTTATTAACAGAATTTTAAAAAGTTTTTATGACTGACTATACACGACCTATGCCTTCACATAGGAGAAAACTGTTTTTATAAAATAATTTATATTTTACAACGTATTGTAAAATTTCTAAGTTTCTCATACAAACAAAACCAGTCGTTGTACAGTTTGTCAAACAAGTGTCAAATGATGATACGATATTTAGTTTTAATGATTCTTTATTTAAAAATAAATGAATAAAAGTTAAATATTTGCTTTAGGTTTTTTCACACGTCTGGTTTCTTCTGCGTAGCGTCGCCGAATGCTCGTTAGATTCAAAATACTGACATTTGTCATTAAACGTCGTGTGTTCAGTAAGAGACGAGAAGAGCTATATTGATAGGGTTTTCCTAACTTGATAGTTCGGCCACTTCGGACATCAGGTTGTCCTCGACCTCATCCGCGTCGTCATCAAATTCGGGAGAACCCTCACACCATCTTTTCATTTTGTCAGAACTAAAAACTGAACAAAATTTACGAGTTGTTTTCTGCACCCCTGGTATGTCCTCTAGTAAGTATCGATCATTTCCAATTACGCGTGTCACGACGTAAGGACCCCGATATTTTGGTAACAGCTTTCGTAATTCACCGGTTGCTGGGGATTCGTTTTCAATGAGCACTAGATCACCTTCGTTATACGAGGTAGGATGACTGTGCTTCTCGTCAAACCTTTTCTTCCAACGTTGCCGTTCTCTTTCAATGTTCTCGATTGCCATTTGCCTTTTCTCACTCATTGGGACAATCGTCATTTTGTATCGCCGCCAAAATACGGTTTTGTATTACGTCAATTGGTTTGTAGTCGAAAATAAGCTCATTTGGACTAAAACCCGATGTACCATTTTTTGCGAATTAATCCACCACTGCATTTTGTATAAATTCACGTCCCAGTCTTTGGGATCCTCTGTGGTAGTACGAAGATATGACAATATGGTGTGGTTGACACGTTCCACTTGGCCGTTGGCTCTAGGAGTACGTACAGCATTCTTAATGTGCTGAATACAGTTATCGTCGCAATACTGTTCGAAAATCTTCGAAGTGAAAGCCGTGCCACGGTCAGAAATTATGCGTTTTGCATAGCAAAATAGCTAGACAGCTCATTCAAAAAATTTACAAATGGTACAGATTTCGTATTTCGGACCGCCTTGATGACAGCGTATTTTGTGAAAGCATCGGAAGTAGCCAGAACATGTGTGTTACCTCGTTTCTTCTTATAAACGGTCCTAGGTGGTCTACATGTATTTGGCGGAAAGGCAGCGGTTCCAAATCACTATAATGCATTTTACCTTCGGGCTTTCCGCCCTTTGTTTTGTTGTAACAACATGTCATGCAAGCTGATATACATATACTCTGTCATATACTTGCGCATACGTGAAAACCAGAAATTTTGTTGAACTCGTTCCAAACTCTTCTTTAATCCGTAGTGTCCCACGTCATCATGACAATATTTAGCAATTCGCCATCGTACTGCGTTGGGAATAACCAGTTTCGCTCCCTGGCCCGTTTGGCGATATAAACGATTATTTTTCAGTACGTACGCCAATTTGAGTTGCGGGTATTGGTCAGATTTTATTTCTTTCCGCAGAGTTTTGATCACGTTCAGAAGTTTCTCGTCTTTGAGTTGCATTAATAATACCCAGTCATCACTACCCATCTTTAAGCTCATGACAAAACCCGCAGGTTCGGGTTCATTGGCCGGCAAGTCGGGTGCTCTACTCAAAGCATCTACGTGAGCCATACGAGTCCCTTCACGATGCACCAGCTCACAATCAAACTCTAATAATTTTAGCAACCACCGTGACACCTTCGGCTGAAGTTCTTTAGTAGCCTTAATTTTCGTAATTGCTGCGCAATCTGTTACCAATCGAAAATATTTTCCCAGCAGGTAAATTCGAAAACGCTCCAAAGTATCCACAACAGCCAGCACTTTTAACTCGAAGCTGTGATATTTTGCTTCCGTGTCCGACCAATGTCTGCTAAAATAAAAAAAGGGGTGCCACATGCCAACCTCAGTAGATTGTAAGAGAACACCAGCTAGGCCCAAACTACTGGCATCCGTGTTGTGCTGCTAAAATATATATTGCGAGGACAGGCTTGCTACAAAGAATTCCCACTAATCTTTTAAACGCCTGATTCTGGGGATCGCCCCATTTGAAGCTACCCGACTCACTTTTACGTAGAAGTTCAGTAAGAGGTCTTGAGATTATAGAGTAATTTTCCACAAATTTACGGAAAAAACCAGTCAGACCTAGAAAACGACGCACCTCTGTGGTATTTGTTGGTACCTTGAAGTTTTTAATAACGTTAATTTTTTCGTTTCCGGGCGTGATACCAGTTTTGTTCACCACATGACCTAAGTATGATATCTCATCTGCCACGAATTTACATTTGTCCAAACGCAAGGTGAGTCCACAGTGTGCAAGAACTTATTTAAACGATCAATACCGTCTTTTACCGTTTTGCTAGGGATTACAACGTCGCACTATGGTCGGAAACATCACTTTTCTTGGCCAAAACTATTAAAACTTAAAATAACGGAATTTTTAACTGGAATTTGAATTTGCAGTATATTTTAAGTGCTTTTGTATAAAATAATTAATTTTTTTTAAATTATCAACATTTAGAATTTTACATAAAATTTTTTTTCTTTTCTTTCTGAGTTTTTATTTTTTTTAGTTCTAAATTAGAAAATATACGATACTTATGAGTAAATATGTTGTTTCTGGAAATTGAAAATATGATTTACACACGTATTTGTGAAAATATTAAAATTTTATTAAATTCTTTAATTTGAATACAATTCATTATCCAAAAATGTATTTTCCTCTTCAAGTTCTTCTGGATAATCGTCCTCGTCATCATCCATATTTTTTAAATTCTCAGTCGCACATGTTTCACCGATATCCTCACAATACAATAATTTCTTTACTTCTGGTGGCAGTGTTAAACGCTTCCTTTGGTGCACACGTGTATTTAAGCGAAGAGATGAAATTAATGGATCCGATGTGTCAAGAGCTCTATGAAATACATCGAAAAGATTATCAATACGGCTAGTCTTACGTGCATGGTGCAGTCTGTCGCTTTTATATATTTTGTTTCGTGACTCAGCTGCATCCTCTCCGAAGTCACCAACAGGAAGTGCTGTATTCTGCATTATTTGCTTTGAGTGAACTATAACTTTATGTACTGTGGGAGTCACTGGCAACCAGGGGTACTTGCTTTGATTTAATTGACCAGTTTGAAAGCAATACTCTTCAAATTTATCCAAATTTAGGGAAAATTGACAAGATAAACATATTAATATTATTCTCATTCGAAATATTAATTCGGTGTCTACTCCTAAAATTTTCGAAAATTTATCATATTCCGTAAATCCTCTACGCGACGTGTTGCCGTCATTTGTGGAACCACAACCACCTGCTTTCGGAACATCAACACGAAGACTTAGTTCTTTCCAAAACTCATTCTGAATATACTCTTTTCTTTTCATAATTGCATCTTTATCTTCCTCCGATCTTATTTGCCATTTTTTTACTTCCATCTTGTATCCTAAATGTAGTACGAACTCAAAAAATCTAATCCAGGAGTGCAGTGCGTCCTTATTTTTTCCTTTCTTCTGCTGGGTCAACCAAATATCAAAAACTGTTGAATTTTGTAAACAAATGACGACTGAAAAAAGAAATAACTCAAAAACCGCAAATCGAGATAAACATTTTCAAAAACTAAACACTTCAAAGTAATTTTGGTTTTTAATCTTATGCTTAACACTCCTAAACAAAATGTGTTAAGCTTACTCAAACTTAAAAATAAAATAAATTCCAAAATGTTAAAGACTCTTGGAAAAAGTTATTTTATTTTTTAGAGTATCCAATTTTTGAGTATTATATTTTACAAAATTAATAAACTTACCATCACCTTCGTTTTCCATTTAAACTTTTATTTAACACGCTTTGTTTTCAGCTTTAATAAGCAATTGAAATAAGCACTATAAAACACCGAACGCAATTCTGTTTACAAATGAAGCAAACAAATTCAACTTCGATGACTCACCGAATAACGGTGAATTGCATATTACAACAACAAAATAAATTTTTGGTTGTTTTGGAGTGTTGACTACTAGATTACAAAAACAAAAATATATTTCGTGAGTGTAAAAATTTTGACTTTTGGCCAACGAAATGAAATTTCCGACCACAGTGCGTCGTCAAGATACGCTAATACTTTACCCGGGTTCATAAATTCTAATACACGATTCATCACGGCTTGGAAAACGGCGGGAGCATTCACCAAGCCAAACGGCATTCGGTTATATTCGTAGTGACCATCCGAGGTGACGAAAGCCGTGAACATTTTAGACTTCTCTTCAATTTCTATTTGGTGATAACCCATCCGCAAGTCTAATGTGGTGAAGTAGCAATTTCCAACGAGTTGAGCGAATTGTTCATCCATTATTGGCATAGGATATGGCGTTTTTACGGTGATTTTATTTAGTTTGCGGTAGACCACACACGGACGATGCTCCCCATTTCTCTTTTCTACAAGAACTATTCCGGATGCATAAGGCGAATCAGATTTACGGATTATATGATTTTCAAGAAGTTCCGTTACGATACCGTCTACAATAGGTCGTTTTGCAAATGGTATCTTGTATGGTTTCGTACAAACTGGTTCCGTGGTGGCCAATTTTATTTCCATCTGCACTAAATTACATTTTCCTAATTGCTTTATGTTTTCAGCGAAACACTGCTTATGTGTGCTTAACACCATCTTTAGTTGTTTGCTTTCATCAGGCTTAAAATTTCCATGAGACTCAATTGCGTTAATATTTTGTACCCAACACTTGTCTCCTTCTATAATTGTACGCTTTCCCCGGCGACATAGCACGTCTCGACCAATAAGGATATTTGCGGGTATCATTGAATCTTCTACAATGAAAAATTCGGTTTCACATGTCGTGTCGTCGATTAGAACGTCTACAATAATCTTCGAGTCACAAATGTATTCACCTCCTGCAAAACCTTTTAGAACAACTTCACACTTTATAGCATAACCAACTTGGGTGGAAAATGTTTTTTTCATTAGGCAACGATCACTACCAGAATCAATAAACGCTTCAGTGGCGACATTGTTTATTTTGACGGCTTTAGAAAGTCTGCCAATCGACTCTGAACTTTCCTGAGTAATTTTCTTTACATTTGCATATTCATTCGGCTTTGATTTACAATCAGCCGTTTTGTGAGAAGTTCGGTGGCAAATTTCGCAACGAAGTTTTTTCTAAGGTTCTGGACACTTAACTGAGTAATGACCGAAGTTGGCACAATTATAACATTTAATTCTACTCAGTGGAGTATCGTTGTCTTTCTTCGTTGGTGCAGTTCTGATTGTGTTTCCTTTCGTCTCATCTTTTATTTTGGTATTAATCATCGTCGTTTTAATCTCATTATAGTTACAATAACTTATTATGTCGTTGAGGAGCTGGTTGCAAGACACGTATTCATTTGAAATTTTTCTCTTTAAATTATGATCGTTGATCCCATTGACGATATGTCGTGCTATGGCTGAATCGCTTAGATTTCCCTTTTTACCAAAGGCACACATTTTATAATAGTACTCTTGGGGAGAATCGTGTACATGACGAATCATAGCTGTCATTTTTATATGAACATCGGCGTCATTATCAATTTGGGAAAAATCTAAAAGAAACTTATTAGTAAACTGTGGCCAAGACATAAATACCTCTTGTAGTGAGTCGACCCAATATTTTGCGTGGCCTTTCATTTTCTGTTGTACTGCAAATACGACGGAACGGTCGTCCCATGTGTAAGCCGACTTTAAAAGCTCAACTCTTTTAACGAATTGCGTCGCGTTAATAGACTCATCCACGGACGGGTTAAAATCTGGCAAAAGCGAAATAATTTCTCGAACTTGGCCATATGGATTCAACATTTGCTGATTTTGTTGAAAAGCAGGTTGTGATGAAGAAAACTGTGTTGACATCAAATTACCAGTGGAGGGCACCGTAAATTGGTGTTGAATGTATGTTGGCTCACATTGAGTGTAAATGGGTGGTTGAAACGCGTTTTGAAAACAGCCGTAGGTTGGTGCTCCTGCTTGGACGAACGTTGGAGTTACCTGCTGCGAAAAACTAGTAGTTTACGAAATATTGGGGGCGTAATTATTCCCCTGTTGAGGCTGTAGTGTGTTGTAGAGCGACGGTAAAGCTTTCGTTGATTATGGAATATTAGGTGCGTGAATATTCGTTGTCTAAACGTTGGGTGCGTTATGGTTTGTTAATGCCAAAGCTTCATAGACATAATTAGACGTTTGTGGATTGTGGGGTACGTTGTGAGACGACAAAGGAGACGTTCTCAGGGGCATAGTTTGCATATGGGACGTGGTCGACGATATTTGTGGTACGTTGTAATACGATGAAACAATATTCGTTGTTTCAGACGGGCGATCCTGGGTACTGGGGACATGACCAGGCTCCAATGTTATAGAAGACGTTGCTGCATTTTCATACGCGTGACCACTTCCGTGTGATACATCTGGAGTAAGTAACGCTTGCAATGGTGATGACACATATACTGGGTAAAATTCGGATGGTTTATACCGTCCTAGCAACGACTGAGTGTTGGCTACTTGATTTTCCAGCGCTCGTATACGTTGTGTCATACCTGATGGTTCTCTAGAATCTAATCCGATGGAGTTCTCGATGCGATCAATCAGTTGGTTCTTTTTACCAGAACACGATATACCCAGTTCTCTGCATTTTGCTTTCAGCTTTTTTACTGTGTACGTGTGTATGTTTTCCATCGTAACAAATAAGGCAAATAACTGAATTCTTTATCCCACTTCTGAATTGTCAAAGGATGATACGATATTTAGTTTTAGTGATTCTTTATTTAAAAATAAATGAATAAAAGTTAAATATTTGCTTTAGGAGGTTTTTTCACACGTCTGGTTTCTTCTGCGTAGCGTCGCCGAGTGCTCGTTAGATTCAAAATACTGACATTTGTCATTATACGTCGTGTGTTCAGTAAGAGACGATCAGAGTTGTATTGATATGGTTTTCCTAACTTGACACAAGTGTTATAAAAAAATGAACGATTTTCTGCAGGAGATTTATTTTATTTTGAGCAAGGTTATTAGACAGTAAAGGTATTCACGTCAAAAGTGGCACTGGTGCGAATAAGCAAATTTGCAAAATTTTCAACAAATATAACAACAACCACATAGAAAATTATTTTGCACATATGATGCAAAATTGTCAGGGTCTGAGTAAATGCAAGATTATCAGGGTAAATTTTGCAAAGTTGTGCAACTTTTTATGGCGTTGCCAATCCAAAAAAAAGAACAAAAAGTACTTAAAAAATCAACCATACAGCAAATTACAACGCAGAAATACCTAAATGTTTTTCTTTTAAATGAAAAAACAAGTGGAAGATATTTTCGGACCAAATTAATTAATAAAAAAATTAAAAAAAAATTGTTAGCTATAAATTATAAAGAAATATTCAAATTCGATTTTAAGATAACAAGTACATAATTTTGTTATTTTCAAACGACCTATGGCTTAAATCGTTATTACAATTTTGTTAAATAATACCAATACTATTAATATTAACATTTTTATTAGTGAATAAATTACAGAATAATTCAGCATTTAAACAAACTCTTTTAACAATTAAGAAACATACGAGTTGGAGTTGGAGTTGATCGCTTATGAAAAAGAGGCTTTGCTGTTAGAAAAAAAACTATCATGACTGATGAATGAACGAAAGAACGAATAAAATTAAAATTTCACATACATACATACATATGTAAGCAAATTATACATGAAACACATGAGACCAGTTGACAAAGGCTTTCGTTATTGATATTGATTTCAAATATATCTCGCCTTTCAAATATATATATGTATATGCCTTTTTGGGATATCGAAATTAGTTCGGTATTCTCTCTCTTTTGATATTGCTAGAAACTTCGATAACTAATGTGTTTTGGGACAAAACTGTGCGAAAGGTGAACTTTTTTCGACTCGCTCAATATTAATTTGCAAAAGTGTGTAACGTAACGCCAGATTTTAAGTATTTTTTTTAAACATTGAATGAAAATGTTGCAGATAAAACTCATGGAAAAATACCCGTTTAAATGCGTTACCCTTTTAATTGGCTCTTAAATAAAATCCCTTTTCCAAAATCAAATAATTGATACTTGAAAATTTTCACAAATGGTTGTTGGTAAAACTAAACATAAAAATATGTGCCAACTCTGAAACTCATATACATACATACATATTTTTATTTACTTTTTTCATTGCATATGTACATACATACATACATACATAATAATTGCAGAGTGTTGTATTATGTTTCGGATTATTGATCTCAACGCTTAATTAAACGGAGTTTCTTTTAATTGCGTTAATGGATCAATTAACAGATTATCGATCAAATAATTTTTCCGTTTAATTACACCAAAAACCACTAAATTTTAGAAAATCTATTAAGCGGAAATTGCTGTAGTATAATTTTTATTTAAAATTTACTTAAAATTTTTGTTTTCTTTTACAAAATTTTGTTGTAAAATTAATATCTTTCAAGTTACAATACATTGAAGACAGATTTTCAGCGCAATTGTGGTTTCCCCGAATTTCAGTGAGCTTGAGTCATGCTTTAATCTTCACCAACTGACTTGGAATGTTGTAGGTCATATTTTTTTTACCCATAGTCACCAATTTGGGGTGTGCGAATAATGAAAATTAAAAAAAAATCCTCATATAGCTAACACCCACAATAATGTATGTATGTATATACATAAGTATATATAGAGCCTTATTTTCGATTTAATCGTAAGCGACATAATATTCAGATTTGTGTTACATACGTAAATTGTAAGTATTGTAAGTATTTTCGATTACATGACCATTACGATAAAATCGAAAATGAGGCTCGATATAAATAACAAATAGTGAGTGTTTCTATATTTGTATAAAAATATTTATTGTCCGTCATTTCAAACTAACCTTATATACAAAATATATTATATCAAATGCTATATGATTTTTGCTTGATTTTAATTTAGTTGCAATAACAATACAAATACATCAAACAACTCTAAAGCGTCAGGACCATCATCATCTCGTCAGTTAGCTCGCTCAAGAGCGCGACTAATGCGTACGCCGGGAAGATCCAGTTCTGGTGGGCAAGGTTCGGGATCTAGAAGTACTGGTGTTATAATTGGAGGTAGCTCGTCGAGTCGTCCGTTGGTAACAGTCCCAGCCACGTATGTTCCTGAAGAATTGATTTCACAGGCTGAAGTAGTACTTCAAGGAAAGAGCAGAAATTTAATTATTAGAGAACTTCAAGTACGTTATTTGAAAAATTAAAATAAAACCTAATTATTCAATTAAATTATTCTAACGTTCTTACGTTTAAGAGAAAATTTAATTATTACCTAGTTTATAGACGTGTTCTTTCGACAAACACTAACAAAACGGAACGAAATGAGATTTTCGAAGCCCCTACACCTGCATTATCCGTTCAATATTTTATACATAGTGGTGAAATTTACATTAATTGGCATGCATACAGAAGATCAAGCCCTTGAATGTTTGTTAAATAAATTTTCTATTTTAACAATAGGAATATTAGCATAATTTAATTGAATAAGAAACAAACTACATACTTCCAAATTAATACTAATAAATCGTAATTTTATTTCGAAATTCCAGCGTACAAATTTAGATGTAAATTTGGCAGTTAATAACTTACTCTCACGTGACGATGAAGATGCCGAAGACACCGAAGAGGGTGGCGATAATTATGTGCCAGAAGATTTAATTTCCTTATTAGATAATGGTTTTCATGGAGATAACAACAGCGTTATAATCGATCCATCGGATGGACTCTTCACAGAAGAAATTTTCAGTAATTATTCAAGCATCAGGAAGTAAGTTTTCATATTATTTATATTTTATATATGAAATGTATTATAACATATGAGCTCATATATGAAAATTTAATTATGAAGCTATTTATATGTGGATCCATTTATAAATATAAGATTTTATATATGGAGCCATATAAGAATGTATGCATACATAATAACTCACATAAGATCGTTTTTGCAATCAAAAAAGCTTGGAATTTTATCACTGCTTAATTGGAAATCCATTAGAAAATACATACGGTATGCAAAGTTTATATGCGTACCCTCAACGTTTAAAAAAAAACTTTTTGTTACAAAAAAACCATTCTTGTATGATTTTATACATTGTGGCCCCTTTTAATATATCAAATAATCAAAAGGATAATCCAGTCATTAATTTTATAGAAAATAACAAAATTCTCTAGATAAGAAGCAAAGTATCAAGTCTAAAAAAAATTAATTTTAGTAATTTAATTTATTGCACAGCAGTGCGCTTTTGTGAATCAATAGTGTATGCATATGAACTTTGCATACTGTGGAGGGAATTTACACATTCATACATGTATGAAAATGTATGAATATATATAATCATATATGCCAATATACCCTCATTTTTTGGATCCGAACCATATATGGGATATCATATATGCTCCATACATATTTTTTTTAGCTGGGTTAACATATATTGCAGAAATTGTCAAATTGTTGATATTGCCAATGGAGACATCTTATTGCCAGTACTCGCAACAGTTTTTCGTTGACAATCATTGCGAACATAAAACGTCAAACACGGTGTTAATTTATGTTCGACTTTTCTGTATTGCATTTGGCATTTCGATAATATTAGTGACATAGAAAATATACATATATGTATGTATATTAAACAAGGAAAATATTCTCTCAAAAACGTGTGTAGTGAAATAATTTATATTCTTATAAGTTTTTAAAAATAAAAAATTTTTAGGCGGGGGTAAATACAACTTTATAAGGTCGTCACAATGAAAATTTCCCAACCCAGCTAAAATATGTATGGAGCATATATGATATCCCATATATGGTTCGGATCCGAAAAATGAGGGTATATGGGCATATATGATTATATATATTCATACATTTTCATACATGTGTGTGTAAATTCCCTCTACAGTATGCAAAGTTCATATTCATACACTCTTGATTCACAAAAGCGCACTGCTATGCAATAAATTAAATAACTAAAATTAATTTTTTTTAGACTTGAGAGAGAGGTTGTATATTTAATGAAACATTTGTTTGGACAAATAATTCAAAACGAATTAAAAGTCATTTCATTCATCAAAAGGTGAATCAATTATTTAAAAAACACAGAAAACATATTCGTACATAACATTTAGCTTAAGAAATCAGATTAAAAACTAATGCAATTAATTATAAAAAAAAAATAATCCCTCCAACAATAGTTTTCAATACAGTGATATGATTTGTTTCTTATCTAGAGAATTTTGTTATTTTCTATAAAATTAATGACTGGATTATCCTTTTGATTATTTGATATATTAAATGAGGCCACAATGTATAAAATCATACAAGAATTGTTTTTTTGTAACAAAAGGTTTTTCTTTTTTAAACGTATAAACGCATATAAACTTTGCATACCGTATGTATGTATTTTCTAATGAATTTCCAGTTCAGCAGTGATAAAATTCCAAGCTTTTTTGATTACAAAAACAATCTTATGTTAGATATCATGTATGCATACATTCTTATATGGCTCTATATATAAAATCTTAAATTTATATATGGATCCAAATATGAAGAGCTTCATAATTAAATTTTCATAAATGAGCTCATATTTTATAATACATTTCATATATTAGTCCATATATTAGTTCATATATAATCGTTTTGCCATGTATAATCCCATATATTTCCATACATGAATTCATACATATTCATATATAGTTATATACATTCATATATTAAAAATATATGGACCATATATAATTTTTTTAGCTGGGAACTTAAGTAAAATTTTTGTATTTTTGTTGAAGCGGTAAATAATTATTGTAAACGGGGTATTTGGGGAACTAAAGAAAATTTTTTGTATTTACGGTGTTGTAGCGGTATAAAATTATAGTAAACGGTGTATTCGGAAACTAACGTCGAATTTTTGTATTTACAGTGCTGTAGTGGTATTACTAATAACGCGGAATTTGTAAACGTTAAGTACAAATTTTATTAGAGTTATAATTTCGTATTTAAAGCGTTGTGGTGGTACATACTTTTTAGACAAAGTCACAATTTCTGCCTAGGAGCATTTTATATGTTATTTAAGCAATATTCATAATAGAATTTTAACTTAAAAACGTTTTTTAAACCTTGTGTAAATCAGTAAATTTCAAAATTGACTGCACCCATTTTTACACCAATTTTAAGATGATCCGCGTTATTCTTAATCTGCAATAAAAAAATCATGTAAAAAGCATTTTTAACAAAGATTCGCTGTAAACTCTTTATCTTTTCTATTACATACGAGTTGGAACACTTTTTTAGGGTTCCGTGCACCAAAGGTGTACGATGTCCGTCTGGCCGTCTGACCGTCACAGGTTATTTTCTCAGGAACCGTAAGATCTACGGGCAGAGTATGTAGAACTTTGGCCGCTGCAACAACAAATGCATGAGAGTTAAAAATTAAAGAGTGTTCGAACAACGAAAAATGTTAAAATCCCATGTAATATACATACAATTGTATGTACATTAGAGTGGCCGTTAATTGTATGGAGACTTGTTTATTTCTTCTACTCTCACCCCCGAAATCGGTTCAGTTTTATGTAAACAAAATACAAAAAAATTTCATACAGATAAGTTGCGTTTTAGGGGGTGCGTTCGGCCCTCAAAGTTGGCCTTTAAGTCAATTTTTCAATGTAATTTTTTGCATATGACTATCTTTTTAAAAAATAATTTTACAAGAATATGACATGTATGGCAATATTTTAGCTCTTCAAGTTAACAACATTAGCCTCAAAGAAAGTTTTTTGCTAAAATATATATTTTAGAAAATAATGAGGAAAATAACCAACAAATGTCCAAAATTTCGGCCATTAAAAGTAGTGAGATATAAATTTTGATAATGGTCTTTCTTGCACAATACATATAGCTATATTCTGCCATGCATTTTATAAATATGAAATCGTCAGGGTTTCATATTATATCTAGGCCACCTGGTTACTTTACATAATTTTTCCCCATGCAAAGAAGTAAATAAATATCCGCTATAATCTTTTGTATTACAAGGATAAAAATATTGCCAAGTAAGACATATAATATGAAACCATGACGACTTCATATTTATAAAATGCATGGCAGATTATAGTGATATGTACTGTGCAAGAAAGAACTTGGTCTCACTACTTTTAATGGCTGAAATTTCGGATAGGAAATTGGCCTTTTTTCACATTTATGTTTTTGTGAGGATCTGACTACTTTTTAAAAAATTTTCTATTCTTATCGTGTAAAGATGGAGGAAATAAAAAACAATTGTTTCACGTGTATAAAATGAAGGATTCTTTGTTTTAGTGATTTTTACCTTAACAATAGATCGCTGTGCGTGGATACGTGGTAAATCTTTTTCAAGGCTCACAAAAAAAAGTGATTTAATAAGCACAAAAAATATATCAAAGTACCGAACGAACGAATAAACCAAACCGTTAGATATTTTACTAGTCAAAGTCAAAGAAAACACTCCGAAAAAATCAAGAATGATTAAAAGAGGAATAAATTTGGACCTTGACTGAGTACTATTCAATTGAATAGGGAAAATTTCACAAACTATCAAAATATATATACGAATAGCGTTTTGGTTTAAACATTGCCGGCCACCTTGCAATAACAATGTTATTCAATAAAAGGTTTTAACTTGTATTGTATTGTGAAAAAAAATTCCAACATTCTAAAATAAAGAGCTATGATGACAAGATTAAAAATTTACAGCGGCCATGGGCCGGATATCACCCAACCAAGGGTGGCATATTGGGATAAGGGGGAACCCGGAGACGAAAATACTTTTCCCGTCATTATCTGCGGACTAAGCGCAGGACCCAAAACCAAAGCCACCTGTCCGGAATGATAAAATGTGGGGTCAGCCAATTGCAACCCCGGAAACATTTCCTTTACAGCCTCTGCTACACTTACGCGAGGCGTCTTAATGCCATGCATTTCCTTAATTTTCGCCGTAAGCGAAATTCGTTTCTGGCAATCATAGATTGACCGTACGCTCAAACGACAATATCCAGCTGCAGCTTTCAGCCCCAGTTTATGGACTAGTTGATCGCTAACATAACTAATGTCGCAAAAGACATCGATAACTGCCCGAGCTGGAAACTCACGAGCTCCCACCTGCAACTTCACCTGGACTGTCGGGGAGAAGGTCACCACATGGCGAAGTGGCAATGGCGTCATGCTAGCCTGTCTCGCTCGCGACGGAACAGGTTTCGTTGGTTTCTTCTTCTTTTTCAGTGGGAGTTTATCAATCGGTTTTTGTAGAATATTGTCGTTTCTTTTTGGTAAGTGGATCAACGTGTGGTGGTCCTCCTGGCATTTTCCACATTTACGAACACTGGCACAATCTTTGGCTTTGTGATTGCTGGCCAAGCATCGAGAGCAGCAACCTCAAATCAACAAATGTCGCAACTTTTCTTCGTGCCGCAAGCGTCTAAAGCGAAAGCAAGCTACCAGGGGATGCGGTTTTTTGCAGAGGCTGCACGCAGGAGCATTGGTTTTAGGTCGCTCATTAGCCGGTAGATTTTTCGAAGCCACAGTCTTTTGAGTAATATTAGTTGGGCTTGCCGAGGATTCAGCCGCCTCCGAGGTCTCAGGCAACTCCTTTGCATGTAAAGACGCCACAGGAGTTGGGTCAACTGTTGGAGACATGGTGTCCAACGCTACTGGAGCCGGAGTGGCGACTTCCATTGCCTCCTCGTTCTCTTCCAAGAGAGCTTGTTCCAACAACGAACATAGGGGATCCATTTTACTAGGAAACAATGGAAGTTAATAAAATTTTATATATTATGTGGTCAAAATGACCAATTTGGTGATTGGTCGCTTCACAATGCCGTTTGCAGTACGCATGTCCGCGACTCGAATATGGGTATCAGTCCCGGGATAAGTCTTAATTATCCAACCTAATTTCCAAGACGTAGGAGGAAGGTGTTCGTGTCGAATAACAACCAGATCGTCAATCTGTACATTCCTCTCAGGAAACTTCCATTTATATCGTTTTTGTAAACTTTGCAAATACTCATCTTTCCATCTGCGACAGAAGTCTTGTGAAAAAGCTTTGAGTTTACGTTATCTATTTATTATACTATCGTGGGTTTCCAAAATAGTTGGTTCTGACGGAGCTAGTATTGGACGTCCTATTAGAAAATGACTAGGTGTAAGCGCCACAGGCTCATTAGGATTGTCTGATAAGGGACACAAGGGCCTAGAATTAAGACACGCTTCAATTCTGGCTAATATGGTAGAAAGTTCTTCAAATGTATATTTTAAACCCTGAGCTTCTTTTCGAAAATGCGTTTTAAAGCTTTTAACAGCTGCTTCCCATAATCCCCCCATATGTGGGGCACCAGCGGGAATGAAGCGCCAAGTAAGACCTTGCAGGCCGAAGGTAGAAGACATTCGGGCTTTACATTCTGCTAGAAATGTACGAAAATCTCTTTCAATATCTCCAGAAGCTCCCATAAAATTCGTACCGTTATAAGAAAATATTGTAAGCGGACAACCTCGTCTAGCAATAAAACGATGAAAAGCCGCCAAAAATGCGTCCGTTGACAAGTCAGTTGTCGCCTCTAAATGAACTGCTTTTGTCGAAAAACAAACGAAAATACACACGTATATGCTTTCGTGATTTTACAAGCAGGGCCATTAAAACTTTTCATATCAAATGGGCCAGCAAAGTCTACACCAGTGGTATAAAAGGGTCGATCTAAAACAGTTCTTTCTGGAGGCAAAGCAGCCATAATTTGAGTGCAAGAGTGTTTCCGATCTAGTATACAACGTTTGCATCGATTTACTACAGTACGGACCAAAACTTTCAGACAGGGACCCAATATTCAATGCGAATAATTCTCAACATTAGTTGATTTCCACCATGAATTGAAAGTACATGTCCAAACTCGGCTAAGAGAAGGGTAAAAAGACAGGAATACGGTAGAATGATGAGATGTTTTACAGTATAAGACAAAGATGGAGATTTCGCCAAACGACCATTTAACCTCAATACTATGTTGTTATCCAAAAATGGATTCAGCGATTGTAAGGAACTTTTTTTTGAAATCGGTTTATATAACAAAAGAGCTTGTAGTTCTTCAGGATAATGAACTTTCTGAGCCAAAATTGCTAACCGTAATTTTGCTTCCTTTATTTCTTCGCTTGAAATGGTTGTAGACTCAAACAAGTACTTTCCTTTGTGCGAATAATGTGTCCTATGGTAGAATCGACGCACGTACGATATCATTCTGAGAGCACGATCAAGCTTAGAAAATCTATCGAGAATATCTTCGACATTCGAAAAGAAAGTAGAGTGTGTTTTGGTAGCCCTGGCTTCAACATCAGTATATAGAGGGGTAAGATCTTTTATGCTTCATTTATATTTAGAATCGCCCTGGGTCCATGCCACCAGAGATCACTTCTACTCAAATCCGATGGTGAAAGTCCTCTACTACCTAAATCCGCTGGATTATCTTCCGACCTAACATGATACCAGTTGTGTTTTCCCACATTTTCTTGAATTCTACAAACTCTATTAGCGACAAACGTTGTCCAGCTACTAAGCGTTTTTCTCAACCAGCAAAGGACAATAGTTGAGTCTGTCCAGCAATATACTTGCTTAAGTGGTATATCAACTTCTCTAACAGTAGTTTTTAGCAGTTCAGAAGCCAACAAAGCACCACAAAGCTCCAAGCGAGGCAGAGAAATTGTCTTTATAGGAGCAACTTTTGTTTTACAGGAAAGACTCAATTCGAATATAAATTGCCACCGCGTATGCTTTTTTTGAGGCATCAGAAAAAACACAAAGTTCGGCAGAAGTACCAGGCCCATATTTTACCCATCTTGGTATTTGTATATTATATACTTCCGTGTAAAAGCTTAAAAATTTTTTCCATTCATGGTCCGTGGAAGGAAGCAACTTATCATCCCACTCAATATTGTCACGCCAAATTTTTTGCATAATAATCTTGGCGATAATGATGACAGGTCCTAGCCAACCTACGGGTTCAAATAATTTTGCTATGGTAGATAACACCTCTCTTTGGGTATAATGTAACCTATCAGCAATAGTCTCCACTTTAAAGTAAAATGAATCCAATTGAGCATTCCATTGAAGACCTAATGTTTTTGAGCTGCTGGATTCACAACCAATGTTAAAAGTTTCGAATCTACCAGGTACTCGGAAGGAAGACCATTTAAAATTTCAATAGCATTAGGAGTCCATTTCCTAAGCTAAAATTTTGCCGAAGATAAAGCAGATCGAAGTTGATCCCGTGCCTTCAGAGCAGATGAAATATCGTGAGCACCCGTTAGTACATCGTCAATATACATAGACTTGCGCAAAATACTGGCCGCAAGAGGGTATGGCCGACTTCCTAAACGCAAGTTGCAATTCATATTTACAATGCATACACTTCGTAAACGCATATGTAAATTTTCTGGCAATGTCCAATGTTCCTAATCTTTTGGCAACTCATTTTAATGAGTATCAGTTGTCAGTTGTTGTTATTTTGTAGGCAAACATATGTACGAGTTGCATAGCGACGTTCCTAAATGCCGATAAAATGCAACAAATTTCTACGCAGCGCAAGTTTGCTCTTAATACATGCTTAGCATTGCACACGCATTTTATTAAATTGTGCATTGCAACTTGCGTTTAGGAGGTCGGCCTATTTTTCTTCGGAGTCATCTGCTAATTGTAAAAGGGTGCGTATCGCCAGATAGGGAGCACAATTTACACCGAAAGTTACAGTCTGTAATTCATACTCTTTTACATCCTCCGTCGGAGAAGACCGAAATAGTATACGTTGATATTGAGTTTGAGTAGGGTCATGACGAATTTGTCTATACCTTTGCAAAATGTCGCAATTAAAAACATCGAAATAGCCTCCAACAAAGAATTAACAACACTAAATCTGATTGCAAAGTGGGGCCCACATATAGGTAATCACTTAAACTATTACCATTCGAGGTCTTATTCGTTGCGTTGAATACAACACGCAATTTCGTAGTTTTGCTATCAGGTTTAATCACAGGGTGATGAGGAAGATAACACGAAAGTTAGGGTTTAGCAGAATCACTCATCACTGGTCTTATATGATTTAAAGTTAAATATTCTTTAACCGCTTTATCATACAAATCCTCTACATCACCTTTTCGCAAAAGGGAGGACTCATTTCTCAAGAATTGTGCCATCACATTTTGTCTTGAAGAGCCCAAACTAATAGAATGAGGAAATTCCGGCTTAAAAGGTAGCGTCACTACATAGCGGCCGTCGGAGTTGCGTCGCGTAGTTGTCCTATAAATTTCCTCGCAAAATTTGTCAGTGGGTGAAGCTATTTTCCTTTTCGGTGTTTCTTCTAGCTCCCAAAAACGAAGAAGATTCCTATTCAGACTATCTTCCGGTGAAGTTTCAATAGTAGTTGAATACACCTGAACTGGTGTTTCTATTACAGACCCTGTGATTATCCATCCAAATATGGTATTGTGAGCGATTAAAGATTCGAAACCATCTCGTTGAATCCCGCTCAAAATCAATTGCGGATATATATCAGCCCCTAGTAAAATATCAACAAATATCATCAATATCTTGATTGATCAAAATTGGGATCGGCCGGTTGTAAATTTAGAAACCTGTTACGAAGGTCTGGACCGACTAAGAACGATGGCAATGCACCAGAAATATTTGGTAATACAAAGGCCATTATTTCTAGGACAAGAGTTTGGTCTACCAGCGAACTAATTTTTAAGGGACAAACAAACCTTTCTAGTTGTGGCAGAAACTTTTTGGTTAATACCTGAAACTTTAACATTCGTCGAATGTGTAGGTAGTTTCAAGCGATTTTTTAAATTTTGTGAAACAAACGAAGTTTCCGAGGCCGGTTCAATAAGAGCCCGGGCTCTTAGGTAGGTAGCGTTTCCCACCATCGACTCATTTAATTTTGGCAACCTTTCAAAATGTTGCACTTTTTCATTAATTGCAGACAAACAATTTAAATAAATTGCCTCATATTTAGCCATTGTTATAGAGGCATCCTTGGGATCGGTTTTTGGATTATTGTCCATCTCCTCAAGACAATCCTCATAAACAATTTTTGTTTTATCCCATAATTCTTTTAATTCGTCACGGTGAATTTCTAAAGTGTATATATTATGTAGATCTTCACGAATATCATTAAATTTTGCTTCAAATTTGATAAGAGCATCTGATACACGAATAAATTTCTTTAAATTGCAGAAGACATTTTTAGTTTGTGATACAAATTTGCTTTGCTTTATTTATTTGAAATATATAAAAAACTTTCGATTTAATTCAAATAATTTTTCCACAAAATATTCTTATCAAAAATTTGATAGAATTGTAATTGAAAATTTTATAAAATTGAAATTAAATTTAATTATTAATATATATTTGCAAATTTTTTCACAAATTAATTCCTACAAACACTATCTCGACCAATTTCACCGACTATAGAGTGCACATTAATCAAATAGAAAATGAAATGAAGAAGCAGAGAATTAATAAAACAATAAATACTTTATATATCACAACATGAATGCTTTAATTATGCAATCGCGAATTGAATTTATTTATTTTACTTTGTCACTAATTTACTTTTCACTTTAAAAATTTACCGATAAGGAAACTTCCAATAAGTTTTACTTTTTTATTAATAGTTTTGTCCGTCAACGTAAACAAACGCACTGTTGATTTGTTTAGCACGAAATAAAGAAAGCGAAAATAAATCAAAGCAAACGTCACAATTAATAATTTAGCAAGGATATTTGAAAGCCAGAGGGCTTTTTCAACACAAATATGCCTTGTATTATTATTGTAAAGCGATCAATCATGTATGCAAAAATGCAAGTGCATGAAAACAACAACAATTATTCTCCTCTTTATCTTTACACTTTTTTCCCTTATACACATATACATATATGTATTTTATTTTTCACTTTTTATACTTATTTTATTTCACTTTAATAAATATATGATGTAAAAAAAATAATAAAATGACTTACGCACCTTACAATTTTTAAAAAAAGAGTAAACGATAATTTTTCCGTCGGAAAATTTGATCTGGTATGTAGAAAATGAAATAATTAGCGCCTTCGACACAAATCCGGCTCGAATGGACCAAATGTTAGCGTGTAAAGATGGAGGAAATAAAAAACAATTGTTTCACGTGTATAAAATGAAGGATTCTTTATTTTAGTGATTTTTACCTTAACAATAGATCGCTGTGCGTGGATACGTGGTAAATCTTTTTCAAGGCTCACAAAAAAAAAGTGATTTAATAATATAGTAATAGAAAAATATCTCCAAAACTGATTATATATACCGCAAAAAAGTCAATAACTCGAGAATAGGCTTACAACATACATATGTATATACATATATATGTAAATCGCGAAAACTTGCAAATATGTGAATATCTGTAAAAAATTTCCAAAACTGTAAACAAACACACTTTTTATTTTTAATACATATATTTATTTATTGTATCTTCAAATATGAACTAACAATAAGTGATCAAATCTTAAAGCTAAAATATAATTATTTAGCCCGACCAGTGTCGGCCAAAACTTAGTGATAGTTTAAATAATACAAAGTATTGATAATCAAAAAGGAAAAGTAAATGTATTTTCAAGCATTCCCATCTAGAGTGTTGAGTAAAATAGCCCTTGTGTCCCTCTTTTTTAGGCGGATGTGTCCAGTAAAGTTCAAAATATTACGAGCAAGCGGATTAGGATGTGACTCGAGTTTTGTTAAGTATTTGCCTGCGTATCTTGCAATTTATTCAGTCACTAGTGGCATTTTTAAGTCACGATGCAAATTTGAATTCTTAATGTACCATGGAGCAGATGTTATTAACCTTAAAATTTTGTTTTGTCTTCGTTGAATTCTCTCTACATTGGAAGCTGAAGCAGTGCCCCATAACTAGATACCGTAACACCATATTGGCTTCAAAAGCGACTTGTATATTAAAAGTTTGCAGTCTAGACTAAGTTTTAAATTTCTGGCAATCAACCAATGTATTTGAGATAACTTAAGTTTCATCTGAGTTAGCTTAAAGTCAATGTGATGTTTCCATGTAAGCCTACGATCAAGGTGTATACCAAGGTATTTCACTTGGGAATGTTGAGGAATATTATGATTCTTTGAATCGAATGGGGGAACAAGTATCTCTTCTTAGGGTAAACGTTGTATGGACACACTTTTGTTCATTGGCTTTAATTCTCCATAAGTTTAACCAGATTTCCAACAGTGTAATATGTTCTTGAATATATCGGGAAGCCTCGTGCGTGGATAATACTCCAGTCGTAAAATGGCGTTAAAAATAAATAACAGGATTCTAATTGCAATATGGGGCAAATTTATCAGCATATTGTTACGTATTCCATCAATACCTGGAGCTTTCTTCGGGTTGAGTTCAGCAATTAGTTTCTGAACATCACGCGTCTTAAATTTTATGGGTCGAGAGGGTAGCGCAACTACACTCGGTAAATCAACAACACCAGTACATGTGTTTGGGGTAAATACGGATTTTAAATGCTCAACAAATATGTTACCTTTTTCAGTATCGCTTCTGGCCCAACCTCCGGTAGAAGTGCGCAGAGGTGGTCTATATTCAACGGGTGTTTTAAGCTTTCTAGCAGTTCGCCACAAGGAGTAATTAGATTCAGGTGTTTCATCAAGATGTTCCAGATAATTTTTAAGACATAAAGTTTTTTCATATGCCAGCAGCTCTTGGAGTCGTCTAGTGCACTCTTTAAATCTAATTTTATTTTGGGGTGATCTGTGCTGTTGCCTGTCCTTTTTTCACGTAAAAGACGTTCAATGTCTGTAGAATAAATTCTATTAAACCCAGTCTGCGGATGGGAAGTAGTGGCATGTTCAGCAGCCTGTTTAATATTTTCGTTCAGATTTTCAATGTTAGATTCAATATCACCTGGTGTTCTTAGGTTAATATTTTCCGTACAATGGCTACTGAGGTATTTTTTGAACCCCAGCCAATTAACACGGTTGATCATCTTCACATATGGGACAGGGAAGTCACTTCTTAGTGGGCTACAAATTGTAACAATCGTGGGAGAGTGATGGGAGGAGAGATCTAGAGAAGCTTCAACATGAATTAATTCCCTAGTGATATTTTTCATGACTCCAAAATCTATAACATCCGGAATTTTTTGTATGTCCGTAGGCCAGTAAGTGGGCTCCCCACTTGAAATGACGTCCAAGCCCATTTTTGAAATTGTGTTGAACAATGCCCGACCTCTAGGTGTAATAAGACGCGAACCCCAGAACGTATGTTTTGCATTGTAGTCCCCAGCTGCTACAAAACAAGGGCCAAGAGATTTGTAGAATTCCTCGAATTGATCCTCAGTAATTGCGAATCTGGGAGGGGAGTAAATTGATGATATCACGAAATTTGTAACAAAATTTTCGACACAAAATTTGTTGCTTGTAGATGTTCTTCACAAATGTTATCAAGGACATAGTGTTTGAGTCTTGACTTAATTAGAATTGCTGACCCCCCGCATACTCTCCCCCTCGGGTCCTTTGAATCACATAGACTGCAACCATTTATTTTAATAAGCTCCTTGAAGTCAAATGAGTCTCAGAGACCAACATTATATCAATACTTTTTTCCATGAGGAAGTGCTCAAGTTCATTTTTATGCTGGCGAATGTCGTTTGCGTTCCAGAAACATATTTTTAACATGTTCATGGTTTGTTAACTAATGCTTGAAGCAGTGTATTCTGCATTCGCAGCATTTCTAGCATCATGCTAGTCATATTTGTTGTAAAGTTGTTTATAGAGCACCAGATTCTCAATAGTAGCTTCAAGGCGACTAAAGTTAAAACCTGAGTTTGCATTCGCTGAATTATTTTTCGGTGAAACATTTTGTGAGGGGCTAGAACTAGCCTTAGCTGCATCGGCATACGATACACGTGAAGTAACTGGTTAAATCACTTGAGCAAAAGAGGCGGAGTACGCGATTAATGGTTGGGCTGGAGCTAATTTAGGTTTTGACTCATAGTCTGTTTAACAAAAGAATATACAGGGCATCCTCTATAGTTAGCGGTGTGATTACCTCCACAATTACTAAATTTTTTTCTGCTTGATCTTTTGGCTTAGTGCAGCTAGCAGTACCATGCAATTCACCGCAGATAACACAAACTGTAGGTAAATTGCAGTAATTTTTTGTATGGCCATATTCTTGGCAATTATGGCACTGTACAGGTCCTGAACGCTTACGTGGCTCTTCAACTGTGATTTTTCGGTGTAACAGAAACTTTACGCTATAAATTGGATGGGTTTGATTTTTTTCAATTGTATGTCATTCTGTTCCAGTTCAATGCGAAATAGGGGTTGGGCGATCTTCTCTCTCTTAATTATATTAGTAAAATTTTTTACCTTAAATCCTTGCTCAACATATGAATCTATGCCCTTTAGTACTATCTGTAGGCCTTTAGCACTCTTAAGTTGGTATGTGTAAAAGTTTGTTTTATTTTTTTCAAAATCATTTACAATTTTTCGGAAATTGTTTTCATCGTATATTTGGATTTTAGTGTCATCAATATTACCACGTTTAATTGGAATTACGTGAAAAGTACATTCACCAATGGTCGACAGTAGTTTTGTTAGAAGCGCGTTAGAAGTTTATTCCCTCACATATATAGGTGGTGGCTTAAAAGACTTTTGAGATGATGGAGCGGCCTTGCCGTTATCGTCTTGCAGTAATGAAAAACGATTTTGGCGATTCGTGGCCGATTCGCCCACGCTTTACCACGGTTATATATCTGTCTATTCCGACTTGTACCTTTGGTTTTGAGCTACTGTTATCTGTAGTGATAACTTGGTTAGGTGATGAACAGCCCGAAGCGAATGATTTCAATGGCTTAACTGACGAAGTACTAGGCACCTGTAATGTTAAAGAATCACTAATAGGCATTGGACAAAGCGAAGTTGATCGCTGTCGAAAAAGTGGATTTGTAGTTAGAAAAAGTCTATCATCAGAATTTTTATTTTTAGTAATAGCTTCGGAACTCACAGTAAGTTTTTTATTTTTATTGTTATCATTATGAGCATCAGAACTCACTGATTCTGACTTCACATTTATTTGTTTTTGCGGTACTCATATAGAGTATTCCTCAAGGGCACTTTATTTGTGTTTGCGGTTTTTTTTTGTTTTTGTTATTTATGACTATGTAAAAAAATTATTAGCGAAGCAATTAAAGCTTATTTATCTAAGTTAATAATATGTATTACGAATATTTTTTTTATGATATTTTTTTGTTTAGTATGTATGTAAGAAAAAACTCCGCTATGACGTTAGTTCACTATGAAGGTACACTGAAATATTAGACAGTGAAATCAACATAAGCAATAACTTGGATTTGCCAAGGCTTAGACGATCTCAACGAGAACGAAAATCAGTTGCTAGGTTTACTCCTGGATAGACACCAAAAAAGGGGAGATGTCAGATGGTAACTCTTTTCCATTTTTTGACATTTTAGTGATTCTATCATTATATTTTATTTCTTATGATTTATTAATTTATTGCAATTGAAGACTAAAAATGAATAAAGCGTGAATTTCTCAGGAGTTATGATACAGGCCTTTAATAAGGCCTGATCCAAGAAAGTCTTCTGAGTTTTACGGCTGGTACTGTAAAACTTTAGAATTTGTGTTTGTGTGTGCTACTGCTGCATGGAAATTTCAATTTCTATCAATAAAATCAAAAGTTGTGCACCAATTTCAATGGAAAAGTGTTCAATTCTTTTGGAATATATTTATCTACATGCTACTGAACAAAAAACTGGTCCGTTGTTGTATCTTTCTTTTGTCATGAAGTGAAATTAAAAAAAATTCTAAAAAATTATTTTTTTCAAAATTGTATGATTTGGCCGAAACTGCTGTGCAGATTTATTTACAATATTTGATATTTTTTATTTAACTGTAGTCGGTGACGGCTAAAGTTTTTATGAAACGCGAAGTACTGTTAAAATGTGTAATCAATTATAATGCAGTTAATACCAAATGACATTGAAAATAAAAAACAAATTATAGCGCATATGATTTATGAAAAAGAAAAACAGTTTAACAATGGATAAATGGACTAAGTTCAATTTTTAGAAATTGTAATTCGAAAAAGTCAAGACCTTTTTGAGTTCCACGTTTTGTTGGATTCGGACGTTGTGAATTGTACTGCCAATGTAATAAATAATATAATAATAATAATAGTATTAAATTTGGATTGGAAAACTCAACAGAACTGTAGTTAGGTTTGGCTCACGGCATCCATCTTACGGTGATGGATGTGGTTTATGAAAATCGGGGACCGTAACTTTATGCATTTTATAATAAAAGTCAAGAGATACTAGTTATTTTTTGATTTTTATTTTTTACGAAGAAATAAAAATCATTACAATAAATTAAAAAAAATAAGTTTTCGTATACTCGTACATATCTACCCCATCGGAAATTTGGCTAACTTTAAACTAACTTTAAGCTAACTATTTCGCAACTACTACTGACTGACATTTGGATTACTTTGCAATGTAATCAACTGACTATTTTAAGATTGCGATGTCCTAGGCGGTAGTCAATTGTCTCACTCTGCACTACTTTAAGCTAACTTAAAGTTGACTTTTAAATCACCTGGTAGTCAGTAAATTAAAAAAAAAATTTCAGGGTTTCGAAATTGTAACATCACACGTTGTGTACTCAACGCACTACCACTCGGCTAAGCTGCCATTTAAAATAACAACAGCAAAATGATAATATAAAACTAAAATGAGTTTTAAAGTAGCTGAGAATAAATTTTTTGGCTCTCATCAAATTCGATTACTCAATCAAGTTAAGAATAAATTTTGGGTTTGTTCTGGATGACTTTAGAAGAAGAAAAGTTAACTATAAGTTAACTATTTTTGTAGTCAACCACACATTCTCCGACAGGGTACATACACATGAATGTACATATATACATACATATGGAGCTACTACGATGAGATCAACTACCTGTGGACATTCCGCTGACGACAATAATATGGTGGACCCCAAAAAGGGTCGAATCACTCCTGTTATCAGGATATGATATGGGTATAAAATGAAAGGCTTTTTCTAGAAGACGACCAAAAATGCAAAGGAAAAAATTGCGGGGGTGCCAAAAGGCGGACATCTATGTATGTATACATATCGCTTTTATTATATGGGTATTAAATGAAAGGGATTTTCTATATTTATGATTTGAACAAATATAAAAATAGTGAACAAAATTTTTTGCACAAAACCAATTCGCAATAGTTAATAAGCTCATGTAACACATGAAATGCATTTAAAACCAAACACGTGGGCGGGTATGTGTTGTTCTCAAATGTTTTATAAACTCCGCGCTATTTTTTCCTACTTTTCTGTTTTTTTTATTATTTTATTTAAAAAAATTATTTGTCAATGTTTTTAGCATATCAACCACAATTTAAAAAGGTTACAAAACCTCAATATTAATGGAAAAACTCGCAATAGATTATTGAGAATCACAAAACTGCAATCATAGAAAGCTAAGAAACTTTTAAAAAAATCAACAAATAATATCCAGCATGTATTGCCTATTTTATTTGTCTACTAACTAGTTACATCAAGGAAAGTTCTGGTGCTAAACCATAAATAAATAAGTTTTTTTTTAATTTATATTCATTTTGACACGTTTTAATTAGAAATAAACTATTGCAATTATTATTTTATTATTCTAAATATGCTTTACTAGCTAGCGGTAAAAATTATTGCAGTCGAATATGTGAAAAAAGTTCAATAAAGTGAGCAACCTTGGTGTTTATAAGTTCAAAATACCGAGAGTTCACTGTTATTTATTTTTAAACAAAAGAATAAGAAATATGTATGTATATACATATATACTAGTGACGCACGTATTCGTATTCGAATTGTCGAATATTCGGCCATTTTCAGGCTAATACGAATAAATTCTGATTTTCTATTTCATCAGGTACCGAAAATAATTGTTATTCTTGAATTTTTAAAGAAAATAATCTAGAACAAGGAAATATCGTAGAGCCTAGCCAATCATATCATTATGTTTGTTTTCAGTTAGATTTTTCAAAACTGGAATGATTTGAAAATTTTGGATTTTTATTTGTTTTCAGCAGAAATACATAATTGCAATTTTCTGATTTCAGTTATTTTCTGATTTTTATCTTTTCAAGCAGAAATAAAAGTTATTTCCTGATTTTTATTTTTTCAAGCAGAAATAAAAAAAATCAACTTCTTATCTATACATTAAATGTGAAAAATAAATTTGTATATACACATGTATGTATGTACATATGTATGTATTACGAATGTATTCGTATTCGATAAATTCAGGCGGATACGAATACGAATGTATTCGTATTCATCAAATTGAGGCGAATACGAATACGAATATTTTTCCAAAGAACTTAAATAAATAAATGCATAAATCCCAAACAAAATTTAAATAAATGACTAAAAATCTTAGTTTGGACGAATACATTAATTTTTTATAGAAATTTGTGCTTTGCATCATATTCAAATATTATTCAATGACGATCATTAAAATTTTGGGTACTTTTTATTAACCTTAAAGTACGCCAACAAGAGTGTAGTCATTTTTCATAAAAATGTTGTAATATTTCATATTGCATATAATATTCGTATTCGCGAATATCGTTTCAAATATTCGTATTCGTATTCGCGAATATCGTTTGAAATGTTCGTATTCGTATTCGCGAATATCAAAAATTGACATTCGTTACATCACTACATACCCAGCAAAAAATAAATGAACGCGTTCAAAATGAAATAATGTTTCATGCTTTCTTGAGCATTTTTTTCTCCGAATGCATTCTGAATATCATAACAAGTCATAAATAATGCTATAGTTTTTTAACTCATTACAAACGCATGAGATATTACTGGTTAATATATTGAAACAAATACCCAGCGAAAAAGGCATGCAAGAACGGAATTAATCACATTGCTACATTTTCATAAAGCAAGTTTTATCTGAAACAAATATCAAGAGTAGCTCATTGGTGGAGAGTGTGCCTTGAGAGTGAGAACAACTCGGTTCGTATCTTGCGACCGAAATTTTTATTTATTTGTTTGTTTTGTATTTAGGTGAAAAACATCATCGAATCAAGAAACTTGCATTGGTTTAAATTCATTAATTTGAATGGATATCAAAGTAATTAACTTCTCGCACAAAAACATGATCCCCAATGACAAGCTAATGTAAAAATCATGCATGTTTCACCTAAATCGAACCAATGCGTCATCACATGAATCCATGATTTAAAACATGATTTGTCTTGTTTTTTGCTGGGTGCATATGTATATATTTTTTGGAATAGAAATTCCAAAAAATAACATTAATAAAATTGTATACCGTTCAAGTAATAATCCCTTTCATTTGATACCCATCTCATACAAGTGATAAATGTACATACATAGTATATGTTCGCCCTTTTTCCGCCTCCGCCTTTTTAAATTGCATTTTTGGTCATCTCGAAAATTCTTTTCATTTGATATACATACCATATTTTTGTTGTCAGCGGAATGTCCACAGATTGATCTCATCCTAGTAACATACATACATACATAGATATACATACATACTAGTGATGTAACGAATGTCAATTTTTGATATTCGCGAATACGAATACGACTATTTCATACGATATTCGCGAATACGAATACGAATATTTCATACGATATTCGCGAATACGAATACGAATTTTTGAAACGATATTCGCGAATACGAATACGAATATTATCTGCATTATGAAATATTAAAAAATTTTTATGAAAAAGTACTTCACACTCTTGTTGGCGTACTTTAAAGATAATAAAAAGTACCCAAAATTTTAATGATCGCCATTGAATAATATTTGGAAATGATACAAAGCACAAATTTCTCTAAAAAATTAATGTATTTGTACAAACTTAAATTTTTATTCATTTATTTAAATTTCGTTTGGGATTTATGCATTTATTTATTTAATTCCTTTGGAAAAATGTTCGTATTCGTATTCGCATCCGCCTGAATTTATCGAATACGAATACATTCGTAATACATACATATGTACATACATACATGTGTATATACAAATTTATTTTTTACATTTAATGTATAGATAAGAAGTTGATTTTTATTTCTGCTTGAAAAAATAAAAATCAGGAAATAACTTTTATTTCTGCTTGAAAAGATAAAAATCAGAAAATAACTTATTTCTTCTAAAAAAATTAAAATCAGAAAATTTTCTGCTCGAAAAGATAAAAATCAGAAAATGATTTTTATTTCTTAATTAGTGTTTTTATGGGAATTTTTACAATTTAAGTTTAAAATTTGTAAACGCACTAATAATCCCAAAATTATATTTTACTTGTTCAGTAAAATATTTTTTAATAAAATACATTGAAATTGATTATTGAGGGGTTTAGCTGGATCCTATGCGCATTTCACTGTTGCTAATGCAGATCATCAGGGAACCTTTACCCAAAGTTTCTTAGAACAACTAGAGTTATTATGTTATAAACTTTCATTTAAATAAATGAGAAGCTCAACAACAAATAACAAAGTTGAAACAAGAACTCAATAATCAACATGTTTTTTATTTTCTTACTTTACCATTACTACACTGGCTGACTTTTTTTCAGCATTAAATTGTAGATATAAAGAGTATGTAAAAAGAAAATACATGTAAATAACAACAACAGCTATTCAAGATAGAGTGTTGCCACACAAGTATTTTTTGACGGGGTGCAGTCAAATTAATAATTAGTGTTTTTATGGGAATTTTTACAATTTATGTTTAAAATTTGTAAACGCACTAATAATCCCAAAATTATATTTTACTTGTTCAGTAAAATATTTTTTAATAAAATACATTGAAATTGATTATTGAGGGGTTTAGCTGGATCCTATGCGCATTTCACTGTTGCTAATGCAGATCATCAGGGAACCTTTACCCAAAGTTTCTTAGAACAACTAGAGTTATTATGTTATAAACTTTCATTTAAATAAATGAGAAGCTCAACAACAAATAACAAAGTTGAAACAAGAACTCAATAATCAACATGTTTTTTATTTTCTTACTTTACCATTACTACACTGGCTGACTTTTTTTCAGCATCAAATTGTAGATATAAAGAGTATGTAAAAAGAAAATAAATGTAAATAACAACAACAGCTATTCAAGATAGAGTGTTGCCACACAAGTATTTTTTGACGGGGTGCAGTCAAATTAATAATTAGTGTTTTTATGGGAATTTTTACAATTTAAGTTTAAAATTTGTAAACGCACTAATAATCCCAAAATTATATTTTACTTGTTCAGTAAAATATTTTTTAATAAAATACATTGAAATTGATTATTGAGGGAGGGGTTTAGCTGGATCCTATGCGCATTTCACTGTTGCTAATGCAGATCATCAGGGAACCTTTACCCAAAGTTTCTTAGAACAACTAGAGTTATTATGTTATAAACTTTCATTTAAATAAATGAGAAGCTCAACAACAAATAACAAAGTTGAAACAAGAACTCAATAATCAACATGTTTTTTATTTTCTTACTTTACCATTACTACACTGGCTGACTTTTTTTCAGCATCAAATTGTAGATATAAAGAGTATGTAAAAAGAAAATAAATGTAAATAACAACAACAGCTATTCAAGATAGAGTGTTGCCACACAAGTATTTTTTGACGGGGTGCAGTCAAATTAATAATTAGTGTTTTTATGGGAATTTTTACAATTTAAGTTTAAAATTTGTAAACGCACTAATAATCCCAAAATTATACTTTACTTGTTCAGTAAAATATTTTTTAATAAAATACATTGAAATTGATTATTGAGGGAGGGGTTTAGCTGGATCCTATGCGCATTTCACTGTTGCTAATGCAGATCATCAGGGAACCTTTACCCAAAGTTTCTTAGAACAACTAGAGTTATTATGTTATAAACTTTCATTTAAATAAATGAGAAGCTCAACAAGCTAAACCCCTCAATAATCAATTTCAATGTATTTTATTAAAAAATATTTTACTGAACAAGTAAAATATAATTTTGGGATTATTAGTGCGTTTACAAATTTTAAACATAAATTGTAAAAATTCCCATAAAAACACTAATTATTAATTTGACTGCACCCCGTCAAAAAATACTTGTGTGGCAACACTCTATCTTGAATAGCTGTTGTTGTTATTTACATTTATTTTCTTTTTACATACTCTTTATATCTACAATTTGATGCTGAAAAAAAGTCAGCCAGTGTAGTAATGGTAAAGTAAGAAAATAAAAAACATGTTGATTATTGAGTTCTTGTTTCAACTTTGTTATTTGTTGTTGAGCTTCTCATTTATTTAAATGAAAGTTTATAACATAATAACTCTAGTTGTTCTAAGAAGCTTTGGGTAAAGGTTCCCTGATGATCTGCATTAGCAACAGTGAAATGCGCATAGGATCCAGCTAAACCCCTCAATAATCAATTTCAATGTATTTTATTAAAAAATATTTTACTGAACAAGTAAAATATAATTTTGGGATTATTAGTGCGTTTACAAATTTTAAACTTAAATTGTAAAAATCCCCATAAAAACACTAATTATTAATTTGACTGCACCCCGTCAAAAAATACTTGTGTGGCAACACTCTATCTTGAATAGCTGTTGTTGTTATTTACATTTATTTTCTTTTTACATACTCTTTATATCTACAATTTGATGCTGAAAAAAAGTCAGCCAGTGTAGTAATGGTAAAGTAAGAAAATAAAAAACATGTTGATTATTGAGTTCTTGTTTCAACTTTGTTATTTGTTGTTGAGCTTCTCATTTATTTAAATGAAAGTTTATAACATAATAACTCTAGTTGTTCTAAGAAACTTTGGGTAAAGGTTCCCTGATGATCTGCATTAGCAACAATTTAATGCGCATAGGATCCAGCTAAACCCCTCAATAATCAATTTCAATGTATTTTATTAAAAAATATTTTACTGAACAAGTAAAATATAATTTTGGGATTATTAGTGCGTTTACAAATTTTAAACTTAAATTGTAAAAATTCCCATAAAAACACTAATTATTAATTTGACTGCACCCCGTCAAAAAATACTTGTGTGGCAACACTCTATCTTGAATAGCTGTTGTTGTTATTTACATTTATTTTCTTTTTACATACTCTTTATATCTACAATTTGATGCTGAAAAAAAGTCAGCCAGTGTAGTAATGGTAAAGTAAGAAAATAAAAAACATGTTGATTATTGAGTTCTTGTTTCAACTTTGTTATTTGTTGTTGAGCTTCTCATTTATTTAAATGAAAGTTTATAACATAATAACTCTAGTTGTTCTAAGAAACTTTGGGTAAAGGTTCCCTGATGATCTGCATTAGCAACAGGGAAATGCGCATAGGATCCAGATAAACCCCTCAATAATTAATTTCAATGTATTTTATTAAAAAATATTTTACTGAACAAGTAAAATATAATTTTGGGATTATTAGTGCGTTTACAAATTTTAAACTTAAATTGTAAAAATCCCCATAAAAACACTAATTATTAATATGACTGCACCCCGTCAAAAAATACTTGTGTGGCAACACTCTATCTTGAATAGCTGTTGTTGTTATTTACATTTATTTTCTTTTTACATACTCTTTATATCTACAATTTGATGCTGAAAAAAAGTCAGCCAGTGTAGTAATGGTAAAGTAAGAAAATAAAAAACATGTTGATTATTGAGTTCTTGTTTCAACTTTGTTATTTGTTGTTGAGCTTCTCATTTATTTAAATGAAAGTTTATAACATAATAACTCTAGTTGTTCTAAGAAACTTTGGGTAAAGGTTCCCTGATGATCTGCATTAGCAACAATTTAATGCGCATAGGATCCAGCTAAACCCCTCAATAATCAATTTCAATGTATTTTATTAAAAAATATTTTACTGAACAAGTAAAATATAATTTTGGGATTATTAGTGCGTTTAAAAATTTTTAACTTAGATTTTTATTTCTGTTCATAAAATAAAAATCTGAAATCAGAAAATTGCAATTATGTATTTCTGCTGAAAACAAATAAAAATCTAAAATTTTCAAATCATTCCAGTTTTGAAAAATCTAACTGAAAACAAACATAATGGTGTGATTGGCTAGGCTCTACGATATTTCCTTGTACTAGATTATTTTCTTTAAAAATTCAAGAATAACAATTATTTTCGGTACCTGATGAAAATAGAATTCATAAGCCAGAGAAAAAGCTTTCGAATTTCGTTGTTAAAACCATAAAAATTCAGATAGTTTTGCTTTCGAGCCGAATTTTACAATACTATTTTCAGGTTTAAAAACTGAATCCGGTCTAGGTAAATTATAAACCGAAATCGTGGTTTTCCATTTTATCAGTTTTTAGCAAACTCTACCATAAAACTTCATGTTGTGTATTCGCTTTCACAAAAAATAAAATGTAGTATTCGCATTCGGCAAACTGACATTCATTACATCCCTAGTAAATATGTATATATGTATATAAATAGTATGCCTTACCGTCATTTATATTCCCCACTTAAAGTTGTTAACAGTTATTAAGCAAACCATCCTTCTTAGTTTATTATTTGATCGCATACGTAGCGACCGCAATCAGTCAAATTCTGGATCTTCCGATAATAATCCATCAAGACCATCCGGTTCAGGAAGTAGTGTTTTAAGTGGAGGTGGCAGTTTATCTGCTCAAATATCATCTGTTAGTGCTGAAAGGGAAGCTTTTAGTCGTTGGCGAGATCGACAATGTTATGTTCCTCGTCGGTGGCTAAATAAAGATGACTATGCTTGGGACAAAGAAGGAGGTATTTATTAATATATATTTGGTAGTATGAAGAAAAAGTATTTGATTTTTACTTAAAATTTTTTTAAAAACCCCAAATATGTATAACTTATGTAACCCTTAATATTTTTTTATAGATGGGAAAAAGAAAGACCCCACGTCTATGAGCTCTCCAATATGGATTTCTGAAGAGTTGCAACCATGGCCGGACAAGAATAATACACTAAAATTTAAAAAAGTTGCTGCAATATACTCTGAGTTTATTGGTATTTCAGAAAATGGCGAACTGCACCAGTGGCGTTGGACAGATCCAGAACCTTATAAGTCAGAGGTGAATTATAAATATAAAAATGTCTTATTTATATGCATAATTCGTTTGTGCACTTTTAATTTTCACTTCAGATTGAAAATGTTTTTCATCCCAAAACTGCTACCCTCAATTTAACGGAAAAAATTGAATTAATATCGGCAAATTTTATTCGCTGCTCGGTCGTTACTGAAAATAATCGAGTTGCAACATGGATGGACGAACAATTAGGATACATAGGAGCCAAGTTGGAGCATCCTGCTACATCGTTTAGCGAGTTTGTAATGGATGCAATTGTTTCAGTTAATGTTTGTTCCTTATATACAGCAGTGCGAACTGAAAACAATAATGTGTATTGGTGGGGAGTTCTTCCGTTTGATCAACGTCGATATTTGTGGGATAAACATCGTACCAAAGCAAAAAAACCATTTAAAGGCATTTCCTCAGATATCCATGTTGGCACCCAGGTCATTATGAAAAAGTGTCCAAAATATCAAAATGGTTCGATCGGATTCACTTGTGCAAATGGTGTGCCTAAGGTTGGTCAGCTACTTAATTCTGTTTGGGATTCTAACGATGCTTGTCGGTTTAAAATTATTAATGTAACCTCTTCTACAAGCAATGACAAATTGCAGTTACCAAACAACAATCCCGCAACAAGTAGCGCTGGACTCAATTTAGACAAAGAAATTACAAAACCGGTAACAGGACAAAGTTCGAATTCCTCAAAAAGCAGCTCTTCAAACAAGGAGACTACAGATAGAATTGACATGCCTCCACCACCCTCTCCTGCCTCCAGCACATGCAGTGATACAGGAAGCGTTACATCTCACAAACGTACCAAGCGAATGGCCACTAAGGATGATAATGTCGACGTTAAAAAGGATGAAGAATCATGGCAGTTAAAGGATATTGTGTTCGTAGAAGATAAAGTTGGTCCTATAGGAAAAGTTCTTAAGGTAGACGGTGATTTTGTTGCTGTTAGATTTCCAGTGACATTAACACCCTCTAATGTGTCTTGCTCCACACCAACTTCTGCTGCAACCAGCGGCGTAGTAGCAGCAGATGGTAAAGAGGATGATTGGCAGCAATGTCGCTTGCTTCGTCGCGAAGATGTACAAATATATAAGACAGCGATGACTTCTAGAGGTCCTGATTGGTTACAAAAACAACCAAAAAAGATTAATATAAGCCACGGAAGTGACCCATCTGCTTTTCAGCTGCTATCAATGGCAGTAGACTTGAGAGGTATCCATGTTATAAAGAAACTGGGATCGAAATTGCATTACAGTCTTTATAATCTGTACAACAGTAAACAGGAAGAGAATTGTCAATTTCCAACAGATAGTAGCTCTTTCACTGGCTCATCCCTCAACAATATTTCAATGATCTGTAACAACGATTGTAGTGGTAATACAAGCACAATTATACTTCGCGATGGCAACCGAGCTCTTTACCCAATGGCAAAAGACTGCGTTGGTTCGATTAAAGATCCTCAATGGTTTGATTTATCGCCAGTAAAAGCGGTTGCCATGACAACAATTTCCTTGGCCGCCTCCTTGAATAACAGTAACCAAAAATCAAAAGTTTGTATGACAGCTTTATTATTTGAGTCACAAAAGGTAATGCCGCACATTCTACGATGTGACGTTAAAAATGCGTTTGCAGCCTTGAACCGTTTAGAGAAAGAAGATCGAGGCGATATATTGGCTGTTTTGGAAGAACGTTGTGATGGAGCACGAAATATTTTCCACGCCTGCACGATAATGTGCTCCCCCACCACTAACAAAGACACAGACGATAAGAAATCAAACAACTTTACGGGTATAACATCCCGTTCATCTCCGGGTTCAACATCGGTATTCACACCAAATGTTTCTGCTGTCATAGAAAATGCTTCAGCCGTTTCAAATCTCAATGCTTCAGCGACGGCCTTTCCTAGCGTTTCATCGGTAGTGACTACCTCTTCAAGCTCAGCTACACGCGAGGGTCGTACAGTGAGCCTTCGTGAGATGATGAATCGACTTATAAACACAGATATTGAACAATCCACTTCAAGTGGAAATAACTCAGCCTCGGTCACCGAAGAAAACAATGTTTACATGGCCCCGTGGGCCATAGAGTCGAATACAAATTCATCAGGTGCAAGTATTAGCGATGTTGTAATGGGCAACAGTGCTGAGGAAGATATTTCCAAAATCATTGCTGGTTGCTCTGGTACGAATTCAGTAAAACTGTCTTCACCGAACTACGTGTTCGATTCCATACAACGACGCGAAAATGCTACTCTGATTTTACAGCATATGTGCTCTAGCCCTGCTCTGCGGCCTTATCTATATCAATTACTCAGCAGCAAAGACGCACAGGGTAAAACTCCATTTATGCTAGCAGTGTACAGTCGTGCTTACGAGGCGGGTCTAATAATGCTGAAAACTATACTCACGCTTTCAGAAAAAGACACAGCAATGAAAGATGCAATGATCTTTCCACCAGGCTCTCCACCTGATCAGTCACCATTACATGTAATATGTTACAATGACACTTGTTCTTTTACGTGGACTGGGGCAGATCACATTAACCAGAACATATTCGAATGCAAAACCTGTGGTCTAACTGATTCGCTTTGTTGTTGTACGGAATGTGCTAGAGTTTGCCACAAAGGCCACGATTGTAAATTAAAACGCACATCGCCCACTGCATATTGTGATTGTTGGGAAAAGTGCAAGTGTAAAGCACTTATAGCGGGGAACCAAAACAAACGCTTCGCTCTCCTGTGCAAATTGGCGTCCTGTACGGATCTCGTTACAAAGTTTAATGCCAAAGGCGAATCTATACTACTTTTCCTGATTCAGACAGTTGGTCGTCAAGCTATTGAACAGCGACAATACAGATCAAATTCTAGAGTGCGGAATGTCGGGGGAAACGCTGGAAGTTCGAGTAGTGGTAATGCATCAACAAGGAAAACGTCCACATCGATCGACTTAGATGTCAATATGCCAGATCATGATTTGGAGCCACCGAAATTTGCTAGGCGTGCTTTAGAACGATTGCTTATTGATTGGCATGCTGTCCGTGCCATGATAATGACTGGTGCTGAAAAATGTGAAAATACACCACAGCAGCCACCGAACTCAGTTGATGGCGCAGGTGCTGAAAACTACATATATTTGCAAAATCAAAACGGATCAACTCTGTTGGATAAATTTACACACAATTTATTTGTCAAGTGTTCTACTGATCACCTTGACACTCTGCTTATGACTTTAGTACGAGAGATGCAAAACGACTCTGTTCCCGGTCGTGTAGAAGACGCTGAAATCGTAGCTCGCCGCTTTGTGCGTTCAGTAGCTCGCGTATTTGTTATTTTTAATATGGAAAAGTTTCCTAATCCCGAACGTCGAAAATCTTTGTCAATGCCTCATAAGCACATTCAAAGTTGTGTTAAGGTGTTCCAAACTTTACATAAACTTGCCCTACAAGAACTATGCGAAGTATCGGAAGCCCTTATTGCCCCAGTGCGTTTAGGTGTTGTTCGCCCAACTGCTCCTTTTATATCTTCATCTAACATGGATGTGAGTAATGATTTTATATAAAATTTTCTTTGTTTTGCATTAAGTACAAATTTAATTATTTTTTAGAACTCCGACGACCTCTTTAGTGTGGAACCATTGGCTCCTTCTTCTGCTGTCGAAAACGTAATTGAAGCTTCTACAGTTCATGAAGTTACTAATGAGCCATCAGCTGGATTTAATTTCCAGCCAAATTATGGAATTGATGGGATTGGTATTATCGGTAGCCTGGGTTAAATGGATCATGTATTATTATTATTCGTGAATATTATATTCCTTTACTTTTAGCTCTACGCGATGCGTCTGAGAGTGAAGATACAGCGAACAGAGAGGGAAGCGCGCACAACCAGGATGAAGATATTTTAGAAGCCAGTCGAAATGAAGAAGGCATACAAGATGACGAAAGTGACAATGAGTATACATTCAATGAACCAGAAACGGAGTCGGACTCAGACGACAATCAAAGCAACCAAGATGCACAGCGAAGTGTTCAAACTGGTGCTACTGTAGGATCAGAAACAGGTGTAGAAATCATTTACGATAATAAGAAAAAATATAAATATTTTCCTTTAATGAAATTTGTTTATTTGACATATTGCCAGAAGTGTAAATACAATAATTGAAATTTATTTGCTGGTGGTCTAGCAAAGTTCAATTAATATTTTATTTTTCATTTGTTTGTTTTCATTTATTTGTTGGGTTTTGTATCAGTTTCAAAACCTACTAAGCTTATTTTTTCTGTGTGATTTTTAAAAATAATCCCCCTTATTGTGATTGGCGATTTTGCGGCGAAAGTCAGGCATATTGTAATAGATTAAGGAAAAATTTAGCTTAATTTCTTTAATCAACTACAAATTGTCAAATTTGAAGTCGAAAAACGCCAACCACGATAAGGGGGATTATTATTTCATGAATTCTCATATAGTTTTTGAAAGTCTGTGCATAAAGTAAGAGGTTTGTGACTGTTCAAAATTAGTGGTTGAAGTCCACTGATGACTTGTTTCAAGCGCCAATGAAATGCGTATATAGACATGCTAGACCACCTCAAATAAAATTCAATAAATATTTTCCTCTTAAAGAAATTAATTCAATACGATTTTTTTATACTCATATATTCCATTAACATTTTCATAATAACTGATATTTTAATAAATTTATGTTGTATACTGCAAACTGAAAGCTATTTAGGTTTAAGAGTTAAAGTTCTTTACACTTGCAGATATTGGTGTTCTTTTCCTTGAAGACGAATCGGGAGACTCGTCACCCCAAGAAGAGGAGGCTTCTGAAGATGGCGAGACAGATGATCATGACGATGATGAATTTAATTACACTGACCAACAGTTGGAACGACGTAGTACTAATGCTAATAACCGAGGTGACTTAGCTCCTCAGTCAATGCAATGGGCTATACGTAGTCGTGACACTACTCGATCCTCTGTACGGATGCCTGCAGGTCCCAATTTAGTGTTTATAGATCCCACGGCATTGCGGCGATCAGCGGTACCAGCCAGTACAGCTGTAGCTGCAGCCCCACAAGAGCAACACACAATGGCAACAACGTCTAGCAATTTAGCTCGAGCTTTTGGAATAATCGTTCGTCAAATTTCTGAACTTTTAAGTAGTTTGGCGTACAACTTATTAAATGATATTGAAATATCTTTAAAGATACAACCTGAAGAAGCCACTCAGTTACAGGTATGTCAAAAATTTGTTTGATTTTTATCTCTATATACTTACATATGTATGTATGTATAAATTAAACGTGTTTGCATTTAACCGGTAAACTGCACATACATATCTTTTATGTACCCTGAAGAGTGATTCTGTGTAGTTTCGCTGTTTTCTGATAAATAAACTTATTGGTTTTAATTAGAAATGTGCAAATGTCGTCATTTTTTCTTCTCATCAATGCGGCAGCGTGTTTCAAAAATTAAATACCAACGGACGACCACAATCGTATTCTATAATCTAAATGTAAATAATTTTATTAAGATTCAAAGAAAATTTATCTAAACGTCATAAAAAATGCATTAAAACATAGCCAGCCACATACTTACATATGCATAATTAAATAATACATGAAATTAAAAACACAAACGAAATCCCTTTAACCAAGCTAATTCAATTTATTGAAATCTCTTCCTTTAAGTATTATGGCTTTCATACAATAACAAATAAGAGACAAAAATGTTAGATCAAGAGAAATACTACAAACACACACAATCTCATGTTTTGTTTCTTGCTTACTTGATACTAGATACTGCACATCTGTACCGAAAACCCTTTTAAACCATATAAATCTTTTTAAAATCGGTGCAGTAGTACCAGCGTAAAAGGGATTACAAAAAACATGTTTGCCTATTAGTTATATAGATAATTTTCATATTTGTACTCAAAACCACAGAGGATACTAGAGTTGAAGAAAATTACGTATGAAAAAAGCTAAAATCACCTGATCTGCATACTGTTAAAAAGTTAAAAAACATTACTCCAATGTAAGCATTTTTTTTATTTTTTTTTTAATTTTTAACCTATGACCAAAAAAGGGGTCTTGAAGTTTGTAGTGTGTGTATATGTGTTTGTATAATTCCATGTACATAAGGCTGAGTTTACTCTGACATTTCTTGTGTGTCATTTGCCCAAAAAAACGTAACCAACTAATTACTAATGAAAAACTGTTTGATTGAAACATGTATTTATTGATTTAAATAGTTTACAATAATTTTGGATTCTATAAAATTATCTATTAATTATGTACTAGACATACCAACGGACGACACAATCGTCCGTATTCTAGAATCTAAATGTGATATTAGGTTTACTTTTTCTACTGTGATATTTTTAATTATTAATTTAATTCAATTATTTTTGCATTTATTTAAATAATTTGTGTTTGTAGTTTTTTTAAAGATTTGACAATATTTTGAAAAAAATTTAATGTAGAAAGTGATTATAATCTACAGTATTTACCGCTTATATGCACTTTGTAATTTGCTCGACATTTAGTGCTTATAAGCGGGATATGCATTTACCAAAACTCGGTTATATGCATTTGTAATTCATGTAGAAAAACTCGTTTAGTTGCATCGGTGGTGCTTATATTAAAAAGATGTTATATATGTATTTAGTAGTACTTGCACCAGAATTTCAGAAATGTAATTGTAAAAACAGAATATGCATGCGCATTGCTAGTTTGTTTTGTGTTTTTAAACATGTTTATTGAGATCAACTAATTTGAAACAAAAAAAAACTTAAAATAAGAGTTCACAGTATGTATAGGTTTTCTAAATTCAATTTCATTGAAATAAATGCGTATGAGTATATATACATCAGCGTCGTCCACAAAGAGAAACAGATTCAAAATGTGTGTGTAGTGGTGAGTGCACTGGGAGAAATTTGCTGGTAAATGTATTGAATAATGTTTTTGTATACAACATTTTTTATGTTTAATTAATAACATGAACTGAAATATGAATGAAACATTAAAAAAATCAAATATTATATCATGAAAAAGATTAAGTGGAAATAAAAAAGAAGTTCAATTACGATTGATTGTTTTACGTAATGTAAAGCATTTGCTTTGTCGAAAAATTTCAATTTTAAATAATGTATGTATGTAGCTATTAGTTGCCTGCATGTTGCGGTATTTGTATTGATTTTACAATCACGCAAAGCTTTATTATTTTTCAATTCCAAATTCTTTTTTAATTTTGTTATAAGCTTATCTCTGTCCTCCCTGACAAACTACACATTTCTAAATGACGACTTTCATAATGACGCTTAAAACTGTATGCACTTATTCTTTTTAATTTTTGATTGCATACAAGGCACTCAGCTTCATTAAATATGTTTAGTGAAAATAAAAAATTTTTAATATGTAAACATAAAATTATTCCAAGTGTACTCAAATGCTGGAAAAAAAATCATAAAAATACTCAGTTGTTCTTCTCTTTTTCTCTAACTTGTAATCTCAACTGTGTATTTTGTTGTTGTATTATAACAAATCAAGCGACATCAACGTTCTTGCTTAAAATTTGGCATACAACTGAATAAAATTAAAACTTTTGTACTCTTTGCAGTGCGCTTCGTCAACATTCCGATTGTGTATGTGTAAATCGCGAAAATTGTTCGGCCCCCGGGGGCATTGTGTGTGCATCATTGATATACATGTTATAATTTTGTTGAGATCATTGCTTTGACTTTAAAATTATATTTCACCTTAAATACAGTCGGTTTTTAATTAATAATTTAAAAAATATATAATTTAAAGTTAAAAGTTGAAGATTTGAATGCAATTCATTTAATTTTTTGCGATGAAACAATTTTTCTACATTTCTTTTATTTATGATGAAAAATTTAAACAGTGCATATACGAGAATTTTTACATTTCTCAAAATCCTATATAATTTTGGTGCATAAAAGCGAGAAATGCATATAAGCGAAATGCATATATTAAAAAATATTGCGTGTATTTTATATACAAAAGAAATATTGTTCAAGTTCGGCTGCATATAAACGATAAATGCTTATAACCGGCGTGCATATAATCGGTAAATACTGTATATGTAAGTAAAATAAGTAAACCTTTATGTATGTATGTTTGTGTGTTTATTTATCTATTAAATCTATTATATTTACATATCGCATGTAGCCAGATTAATAAAAATTATCCCTGAAGAAGCTGGGAAATACCAGCGAAACGTTGGATAAAATAATGTGATAATAGTTTTTTATTTACATTAAAATACAATAAAGACCTTGAAAGCCCACTATTACATTACACTGTAATATGAAGAAGAAATAAGGAAAGTAAGGTCGTCTAAAGTATCATAACTAAATGTAAATAATTTTGTTAATATTCAAAGAAAATTTGTCTAAACGTCAAAAAAATGCATTAAAACACAACCACCCACATAATTACATACATATGTATAATTAAATAAAACATGAAATTAAAAACGCAAACGAAATCCCTTTAAATAAGCTAATTCAATTTATTGAACTCTCTTCCTTTTAGTATTATGGCTTTTATACAATAACAAACAAAACACAACAAAAAGAGAAAAAAATGTTTAGATCAAGAGAAATACTACAAATACACACACAATCTTATGTTTTGTTTCTTGTTTACTTGTAAGGTAATAAATGCGTGTGTAATATGTGTGCATGTAGTAGTAGCAACTTTAAACGCTTATAGCTCCCAAAATACTAAACCGATTTCAATAAAATATAGATTCTGCACATTTGTACCAAAAAACTTTTAAAACGATATACAGTATGTCAAGTAATTGTTTTTACATAGTTAAAATCGTTGTAAATTTTGACTTTTATCGTAAATATTTTTCTCCCTTTTTGCATTATGAAATTTTTTTGTAGTTGACTTCATTTCATATACATTTAAGTGCACATATAGTCATAAGTTATAAGCAAAATTAAGAATGAGAGCATAAAAATTACATGAAAACCAAAAAAACTCAAAAATTTCTTTGTCAAGAAAATGTTTTTACATCCTTGTATTATATAGTAAGCAAATGGGAAAGATTTTAAGGTGTACAAAAATAAATATTGTTTTTGGCCGTCATTGGCATCAAATAGGCCTGTAAGACGACTTTTCATAAAAAAAAATTTTTTTTCCATATATACCGCTGAAATTTCTCACTTTCCCCTCGTATTACTGTTCTTAACTCCATTTAGTTCTTGAAATATAATTTTGAAACACTATTTTTCATTTAAACCCATAAATTTTGAATAGGATATAGATCTGGACCTTGAGATGGAGTATCCACAACTTTACCGCAATTGAAAAGACACCATGTTCTTACCCAAACTGCCTCATGTTTGAGGTCAATACATTAATAAAAATCTAAAACGTCAACCAAAAACCATTTCAACGTATTGAAGTACCGGCCAGTAACACTCTCCCATGAGACAAAGGCAATTGCTAAAAAGATAAATAAATAAATAGATTGTACTTCAAGAACTGCTCGCAAATCCCCGCCTCTTAGAGTGCAGCAGAAAGAACAACAATTGCCTTTTGCGATAACGGATACTTCCAAGCTTGATGCCTACTACGATAATGTGATTTGCTGCGACGAAACCAAACTTCTGCTTTATTAAAATTACAGATCTAACAAAGTATGGATGAAAAAATTTTTAAAATATTGGGAAGTGAAACCATTAACCCAACTGTAAAATTTAAAATAATTTGGTTGATGGATTGGAGGTATATATAGTATGTATACGTATATATGTTTATGCTGTAAAAGGAGGAATAAATTTGCTTTATTGAAAATATTATAGATGCGGGGCAGTAGCTCAATATATTGAAGTATTTTTTTGGATGAGAGCTTGAGTAAGGTTGGCGTTATTGCTGGTAAACGTGGAAGTTTTAAATTTGTATTAATGTATTGACCTGAAATGTAGGGCACTTTGGGTAAGAACATGGTGTCTTTTCAATTGCGGTAAAGTGGTGGATACTCCATCTCAAGGTCCAGATCTATATCCTATTCAAAATTTATGGGTTTAAATGAAAAATAGTGTTTCAAAATTATATTTCAAGAACTAAATGGAGTTAAGAACAGTAATACGAGGGGAAAGTGAGAAATTTCAGCGGTATATATGGAAAAAAAAATTTTTTTAATGAAAAGTCGTCTTACAGGCCTATTTGATGCCAATGGCGGCCAAAAACAATATTCATTTTTGTACACCTTAAAATCTTTCCCATTTGCTTACTATATAATACAAGGATGTAAAAACATTTTCTTGACAAAGAAATTTTTGAGTTTTTTTGGTTTTCATGTAATTTTTATGCTCTCATTCTTAATTTTGCTTATAACTTACGACTATATGTGCACTTAAATGTATATAAAATGAAGTAAACTACAAAAAAATTTCATAATGCAAAAAGGGAGAAAAATATTTACGATAAAAGTCAAAATTTACAACGACTTTAACTATGTAAAAACAATTACTTGACATACTGTAAATCTTTTTAAAATTTGTGCAGTACTACCAGCGAAAAAGGGATTACAAAAAACGTGTTTGCCTATTAATTATATAGATTAAACTGTTTAAATTAATAAATACATGTCTGATTCAAACAGTTTTTCATTAGTAATTAGTTGGTTACGCTTTTATACGCTTGTGTGGCATTTGGCGCACAGATGTAAACCCGGCCTTACAAACGTTTATATCGATTTTGATTTAGGTTAGGTTAGGTTAATCTGGGTGGTCAAAGACTTCTCATAGACCGGTATGGATTCTTAGCGATGCCAGCAGATGAGAAGACAACCTGTAAGTATGGCAATCTTGTTCGTGGTGCCTGTATCGAATGACTCCCATATAGATTTAGTAAACCTTAGCAATATACACAGTTCCACTCTCGATACAAGTTCGACACTCCGAAAAATGTCAGCGCCAAGACAATTACATCTGATGCGGCTTAGAGCCGAACAGTGGGACAGTACATGTTCTATTGTTTCAATTACCCTGGGGGCCTTAGATTTCCTGCAGGTACCGTCAAGTATTAATCCTATTTTGATGTTATACGAAACCGTACCGCATTTTTCAGTTAATACCCCAACTAGAAATTTACAATTGCTTCTAGTTAATAATAAAAGGAATTTAATCGATTTGGGATCATAGGAGCTCCACATGGTTTTAGAAATTTTAAAATTTTTCGCCGCCAAGATCTTTCCTAATCTTAAGAGATCCCTCTCAGGTGTTGAATTGGTTTTCGGATATATGCCGTTTCCTCAGGCGGTTATTGAATTCCCCTTTTGGCAAGTGTATCGGCCATTTCATTTCCCTCAATTCCCCGGACCAAAAATATGTACTTGTCATAACCCAGCACTTCTTAATTACTTCCAAAATAGGTTATTCATTTTATTCTGGTTTATCGAAGTTATTTTTGATCGCTATCTAAAGTAATCATAAATCACCTATTTTATTATTATTATCCTCTGAAATAAAAACCCAGTAAAAAAGTGATGAAAAAGATTAGAAAAGCACCACAACTACTGATACGAACCACTTCCTTCTCCGAGATTATGGGCTTATAAGGTAATAAAACTTAATTGTTGATTTAAATGCTTAAAACTACAAATTCTTCAACTTCAAAACGAATAGAAAGTAGAACAGGGGACAAATTAGTTCTTCGGAGACTATTATTTTAATGAGTAGAATACTTATCAAATGTCTTTCCAAGTGGGCTAATAAACAAGTGAATAAGCACCACTTCCTAAATCATAGATTTAAGTGCTTTGGAAAAGTGGTTAATAACCACATCCTAAATGTAAAATTGGATTTACTTCACCAATAAAAATCACACCTTATTTTAGAGTGTTTATAGCAAATAAAAAGTAAATCTTATTCACTCACGGGTTGGCAAAAACAAACCACTTAGCTCCAATGACACGCTAATGTAAAATTCACTACTTTTCGGAGTTTGAAGTGATTCTTATTAGTAGTTGTGATGCTTTTTCTACTTTTTTTTCATCACATTTTTTGCTGGGAACATATTTAGGCATAAACACAATCGAGTAGTTTCAGTCTGTTGAAATTGCTTTAATTGCTGCTTGACTGTCAATATACATGTTCAAACGCGCATTCATGGTTTGAGGGGAGAACGATAAGGGCAGAATTACCCGATTGTAAATGTAGAACTGCAAATGTACATGTGTCAGCTGATAGAATCTGTTGCATGAAAACCCAAGAAATTGTGACATTGACCAAAAGCTATGTGCCGCCACAACACTGTAAATAAAAAATTACCACTCTTCCAAAATTTTTGTACCACCACAGTACTGTAAACAAAAAAATATGACTTAACGTTTACAAATACCGCGTTCTTAGTAATGCTATACCACTACAACACTCCATATACAAAAATTCGATGTTTGCTTCCCAATACCCCGATTACAACAACTATATACCGCTACAACACCGTAAATACAAAAATTTGACATTAGTTCTTCAAATACCCCGTTTGCAATAAGTCTTTACCGCTTCACACTGTAAATACAAAAATTTGACTTAAGTTTGGAAATTTCCATTTCCATTCGACCTTACAAATTTGTATTTAGAGTATTGTGACAACATTGAAAACAAGAGTCGGAGGACGGTCATTCGGCGTTATCATTTTAATGTTATGAGTACATTAAAATGATGGTAAACGAATGTTGTACTGGGGTTCGATACTGGTTCTGTGATAGTGTGAAGTGAAAAAAACTTTTCATTTTCCTTTTCGTATCAACTTTTCACACCGTCTCTGCACATAAACCAGAATCGCGATCTGTGCATAAGTAATGAAAAAATGTTTCATTCCAGTGTAGCTGTGAAACGTTTGTATTCATGTTATTTAACTTTAAATGTCAAATGAAGAGATCTAAGTTTGGCGCTAAGCCGCATGCAATTATTTTTAAATTGCTGGAGCCGCTGCCGCTGCGTATATTTATGATTGAAATATATCATCTGGCTTATTTGTTTAGTTTGATTTATTGATTAAAAAACAAATACATATGCATATATGTATATAAATAAGAAGTAGTATAATTAAAAATTACATACATATGTTATTTAAACACATAAGGAAAAGGTGGCACACATGCACAAGAGAGAATAAAAAGTTAAGTTCAAACAACACAAATAGTTGGTTTGTTTTTTTTCACGCATACTCATGTACATACATATGCAGTATGTTCATTTCTACATATGTACGTAAATAAAACAATTTACGTATGTAAATATGTACCTACATATATATATTTCATATTTTTTCAGCCTTTTGCCAGCTTTAAGTTTCACCTAATAAAGAAAATGTTTCATATTGCAATAAAATAGTTTACAAGAAACGCACTTTAAAATGTTTTTGTTCAATCAAGTGGTTCTATTTATGATCCTAGTGTGCATGTTTCTGGCAGGTAGAGAAAAGTGTAAAATATCAGCATAAAATTTCAAAAAATGATAAACAAGCTAAACAACATTCGTTTTTTACCTATTTTTTAAGAATATGCATATGGACATATGTACATACATATGTAAATACATATGTACATATATTTTTCATGTAGAAATTGACATTATTCTTCAAAATTCCTCATTGTGCTTCACAACTAAAAACTGCTTTCAAAGACTGGAATTGTTGCATTGATTCCTCTTTTCATTACTAGAAAGAAAGAAAATATATTAATTTTTGTATGTAGGACATTTTTATATAATAATTACTAAAAGCTTAATTAATTAAAACTATTATAAATAAAACTTCAAGTTAACTTACACTCGTCGCCAAGTTATTTTTTGCCGCCGATAATAACTTAACTTATGTCTCCCTCGGTTTCTGATCAATTGCCACATTATGCAAATATAAATATAAATAGCAGTCGTTAAGCAGCTCTAGGTCGGGGAACATCTCTCGCGTCATCGTAATTATTTCTTAAGTGCGGTCAGGCTTGTGTGTGTTGTTTAGCCTTCGATAGTTTTTCGTCCCGCTCGCACTGGTTGACTGATCTGCCACGGATAACCGTATAATCTTGCGGTTTTTTGTGGAATTTCTATAACAACCACGTTGCCTACTTCCTATGTGAAGGCATAGGTCGTGTAGTCAGTCACAAAACCTTATAAAATACCAAGGTTGGAAACCGAAACTAATAACGGTATCGGTATTGATACCGGTACAACTTTTTTTCAATTTCGGTATCGGTATTTTTTTATTTCGGTATCGGTATTACCGGTACATACCGGTACCGAGCTTATAATACCGGCATGCCGATATTACTGCTAAATTTATTAGTTCAGACAGTTAAATTACTTCGAAAAGTTAAATAACTGATGTTAATAAGAATCTCTACCCAAGTAGATAGACTAGAGTGCTGATGAAGTGAGTGGCTGCACAGAAAAGTATCGGTATTTCCCCTAGCTATAAAGTCTAGTTTCATTTTTCTTCTCTTCTTTAGAAACTCACATTAATTAATAATAATATTTCATTCAATAAGAATCGAAATTACTGAACTTAAGCCCGAATAAGAAATTATTTCTGATTAAAATTCACTACAGTTCAATTAAATCTAAAAATGTCTCATATTTCAAAAAATCTTATCTGCGTCCGGCGAAAAATAAGAAGAATAATGCAAAAATACTGAAAAGTCCCAGTTTTAGGATTTTGTAATTTTTTTTTTAAATTCCCGGGAACTCAAAAGCAAATTGTATTTGTTATTACTTTCAGTGTATTGCATCATTTTCTACCTAAGAAAGACTTCATCCGAAAATAGTTATTGGCAAAATTTTTTTTATAATAGCGAAATAATTAACCCACTTCTTTTAATGTTACAAATTTTGTACCTTATTCATAATAAGTTTCATTTTCTAAATCTAACAACATTTGACTCCTCCATTAGCAGAACAGTGGACAAAGGTTGGTAAAAAAGCCAATTTTTATATTTTTTTCTCGAATATTTCCTAAACTGTAAGCGAAAACCCATAAATGTAGCAGACTTCTTGTAGCTCTTGGATAGAAAAAAAATCTACTTGCGAAAATCTTTTTAATCTGATCAAAAACATGAGCTTGGCATCGATATTAATTTTTATTAACGCAAGTTTACCCATTTTGGTTCCCCCTTCAAAGATATAGGGCCTTATATATAATCAAAAATTGGCATGAAGTTAGCATAAGTGACAAAATTGAACATGGTCTTAACGTGCTTTGCCATATAATTTTACATTAAATATTGTGCTAGGATGTAATCGTGTGTTAAAACTACATTATGTTGCAATTTTTAATGTCAAATTTTATATAGAAATTCGTCAACACGTAATTCAATTTTGTCACTTATGCTAACTTCATGCCATTTTTTAATTATACATGCGGCCGATATAGTCTAAATTCCAGACTTAAACTCTGTGCTGTATTAAATTAATAACAATCGGACAGCTAGTTTAAAAACTGCAGAATTATTTCGAATTGTTTTAAAAAATCCCCACTGTGTATCGGCTACTTAGGCCCCACCAGAAGGCACCGTCGGATCGAGCTAAAAAATTATGACCTCATTTATGGCAGCAAACCTCATATTTTAGACAGAGCACATGTGTAGTATATCAATTAAAGAAAAAAATCTTTGCGACCAATGTAATGTGCATACATTAAAAAGCACTCTTCAAACCTTTAAATCTCCGCATTATCTTGTGTATCTGGAACAGCCAATATAAATGTGGCTTAGAAAGGCTTTGCTCTTTTCACGAAATTAAAACATTTATATGTCTAGACATACGTTTTTCGTTCCTAAAGGCATTAAGCAGCTCTCCAAGATTGTTAGTATTTCGCACTAGTGATGATTATGATTGCACTTTCATAAGAATGTGTAAAGGCGAACAAAAACGTGTTTTTATAAGAAAGTTAATTGAAATATATATTTGAAATTTTATTTTTAGTGGGAATCGGTATACCCGTACATACCGGTATAGACATAAACGGTATCCTCGATACCGGTATTTTCTAACCGAAATGGATTTCGGTATCGGTATCGGTACCGGTATCTAATTATAGCGGTATTTGAATCGGTATCGTAAAAATGTCTATATGTCTATACCGGTATGTACCGGTATACCGATTCCCACCAAAAATAAAAATTCAAAAATATATTTCAATTAACTTTCTTATATAAAAACGTTTTTGTTCGCCTTTACGAAATACTAACAAACTTCGTAAGCTGCTTAATGCCTTTATGAAGAGAGCAAAGCTTTTGTAAGCCACATTTATTTATATGAAATCGCGAGAGTTAGTATATTGGCTGTTCCAGATACACAAGGTAATGCGGAGATTTAAAGGTTTGAAGAGTGTTTTTGTAATGTATGAACATTAGACTGGTCGCAAAGATTTTTTTCTTTAATATACTACATATGTGCCCTTAATTATGAAAGTGGTCACAGTCATGTGCATTTTTGCTTGAAAATATCAAATAAATCTTAAAATATCTTCAGTAAATATCAAGGTTGGCAACCGAAACAAATAACGGTATCGGTATTGATACCGGTACAACTATTTTTTAAATTTCGGTATCGGTAACGGTATCGATATTTTATTTATTTCGGTATCGGTATTACCGGTATATACCGGTATACCGGTATATACCGGTATACCGATATGACTGCTAAATTATTAGTTCAGACAGTGGATATAGCAAAAAATCTCTTTTTTTTATTAAATTACTTCGAAAAGGCAGTATTTTTACATTAACATATAAAAACATTTAAACTTATATGTTTCTATATACATTTTTATACTTTTATTAACTGCAGTTGAAACTTTGCATATATGTATAAAGTATACATTTTGGTTAATTAAAAAAATAATAAAAATAAATACATACAGTGTATGTACATTATACGCGAAGTACGTCGTTAAGCAGCTCTGGGTCGGGGAACATCTCTCGCGTCATCGTAATTATTTCTTAAGTGCGGTCAGGCTTGTGTGTGTTGTTTGGCCTTCGAGAGTTTTTCGTCTCGCTCGCACTGGTTGACTGATCTGCCACGGATAACCGTATAATTTTGCGGTTTTTTGTGGAATTTCTTTAACAACCACGTTGCCTACTTCCTATGTGAAGGCATAGGTCGTGTACAGTCAGTCACAAAACCTTTTAAAATACTGTTAATACCATCTTGGGCATATGGTCTACGTTACTCCGCCCATATTTGTGCAACACCATATTATGCAAATTTACTTTGCTTTAATATGTTTAATAAATAAATAAATATACGCGAAGTACATGTAGAATTGTATGCAATAAGTGATGTGCGAATATTCGTATTCGAATTCCCGAATATTCATCTTTTTTCGATATTCGTATTCGTAAAATTCAGACGAAACGAATATTTGAATATTTGATATCAAGCAATAAACAATATTCTTGTAGCCAACTTAAAAACAAACAAAACAAATTTCTCGTACAATTAACATTTAGGGCCATTATTACAACTTAAATATATTTAAAAGTAGGATTTTGTCGGATGTATAAAACGCTACTTTAGGCTATTCATTATTATAAATTTAATTTAACTTACCAGGAAGGATACAATGCCATTAATTTAACGCTCACTTTAGGTTAAGTTAAAATTGTACTGATGGACAAGTTTTTATACGTCCGATAAAATCCTACTTTTAACTAACTTTAAGTTGTAACAATGGCAATCTTTAACTTCAGATATAAAAGTTTCGAAATTTGTTCTCCATTATCTCTATCAACCCATTAACCCTATATTTGACCTATTTTTTGTTATAAATATACATATTCCAAATCTGTAAACAAAAAATGTATTACGCCACTTTAAAACAAGATTTGTTTTTAAATATGTATATCCAAAAATCTAATCAGCGTCCAGCGAAAAATATGACGAATACTGCAAAAATACTGAAAAGTCCCATTTGTAATTTAATTTTCTTGCAAATTGCCGGGAACTAAAAAGCAAACTGCATAACTGATTGCATCATTTTCTACCTAAGAGAGACTTTTCAGACGAAAATATTGATTGGTGAAATTCTTTTATAATAGCGAAATAATTAACCCACTTCTTTCTTCAAAAAACGACGAAAATCGACTTTTGTTCAAAATTTTAGTTTAAATTGAGTATTAATTTTGACTTAATTGTGATTTGATACCAAATTATTTTTTATAATTTTTTTTTTTTTGAAATTTTGTCCCTTATTCATAATGAGTTTAATTTTTTTAATATAACAAGATTTGACTTCCACTTCTCCATTAGCAGAACAGTGGTCAAAGGTGTTACGCGCGGCCTACAGAGGAATTAATAAAATTGTTACACGTCTGTCGCAATTTATTTCTTCAAACCTATAATAAAAATATTGTCAAGAGGCATGATAAAGATCTCCCAGCTAGCTATATTCCCGGCGATGTTGGTTCTTAACCCGTATTTCTATTGCGCGTAAGCATATAACACACTATACATGCCATTCGAATACCGATAGTGTGAACAAAGACGTAAGTAATTTAAATTACAAACCACAAAGAAACCATGGCCAGATGGTAAGCCAGGCAGGGCTAAATATTTCCCACCCACTGCGTTAAAACTCAGACGCCTTGCCAGGATGCATGCCCTTGCTATTAAATTAAACCTGTCCCTATTTGAAAAGATCAGTACTTACTAGTAAAGTTCATAGTTGACTTCGATTACCATTCCCCTTTTTAAATATTTAAAAGTTCATTTTGATTCTTTAAAATTTTAAGAAAATTTTAAGATTTTATTAATATAAATTCAAAGCAAGTATCTAAATAGTTAACAATATTATATCTTATGTTAGTTGGTGTCGTTACAAAAAAAATTTCAATTGATGTGCACCAAAAAAAAATAACGATTATATTACAAATTGATAATTACACAATTTACATATTACATATGCATGTTGTAAGGGATACATTATTAAATTCTACTTACAATTTATTTGTACCATTAAAATTGGTAACTTATAGCTCTCCTGCTACAATCGATGGGCCCAGCAATCACTGCAGAAAGAGTCTGTTAATTTAAGAGTTAGCTAAATACAAATATGTATACATATGATTATTTTTAAGAGTTAATTCTTTGAAAGAAAAAAAATTTAATTCAATTTAAATTTTTACCATTATTATTCAGGTTATTTCATTTAAAATTTTATTAATTATTTTCTCCCCTTTTTTTTATTGTATTTCCGGTAATTAATTTAAAATCTTAGATAAAATTTGAAAAGAAAACTTTATTTTATTGAAAAAAAAATTCCTTTTGTTTTTCTTTTTTTTTGTTTTTTTTTTTTGTAATCATTTAATCAAAATTTTGCAAAAATAGTACGAAATATTTTAAACAATAGAGGAAATCACTAACATTTCACATCGTATTTGTTTCCGATTTACCACTTTTGGTTATTACCTGTGAATTATATTCTTCTGAATTCTTATTTTATGTGTCTTTTCCTCTTTCCAACAAGGTTTGTTAACAATTTAAAGTTATCTAAGTTATCATCGAATTTTAAATTTAATCAAATAAATTAAACATTTTGGTGTTCGAGTAGCACCTATGTTACATACAATAGGTTATGTTTAGTTGTTTAGAATTCGTACTGGCAGAATTTATTTTAACTTCTAAGCCTTTTTCTTTTAAAACATTGTATATTTACATTTAGATTAGATTTAGATAAAAAAAAAACTGTAGGCTTCTTTTAGATTTAGTCTGTTATAAAATAGAACGGTAAGTATAATTTAGATAAATACATTAGATTTAAACTTTTGGACTTAGCCTTTTATGCCAGAAAACGGTGAGTATAATTTAGGTTTAAACTTTTAGACTTAGCCTTTTATGCCAGAAAACGGTGAGTATAATTTAGATTTAAACTTTTAAACTTAGCCTTTTATGCCAGAAAACGGTGAGTATAATTTAGATTTAAACTTTTAAACTTAGCCTTTTATGCCAGAAAACGGTGAGTATAATTTAGATTTAAACATTTAGACTTAGCCTTTAAAAAAAAAAAACCTTCGGATTACCTTTTTCCAGGGATTTTATACATAAAGTAACCTCTTACGTTCGCTTCGTTCACACGTGGCTCAGGCTTTCCAACTGTACGAAGACGTGTTTCGTCGTAGTGCTTACACGTGGCTTAAGGGTTTATAGGTAGGAAGCACGTTTATTTTTAATTCCTCGTTGTAACTGTATATCCAAATGTGCGACAACGTGTTTTGTGATACAAAAAAAAACGTTTTTGTAACACGTATTTCACACGTGCCTCAAGGCCACAAAAAAACCCCACACGTGTCTGCGATCCTTCAGATCAGAAAATACTTTTCTTTTGAGGACTAAGGACATGCAACACAATCCACGTGAAGCGAGACTCACTTTTCCACCCTTGCAGGATCTGTTCACAATCACTTTACGAGTCTCTGTATAGCACTTCTTTACTTGACGAACTTTGCTTGGTTAATGTCTTTCTATTTTATAATACGTTGATGCAAATGTCTCTTGAATGAAATCATTTTGAATCCCGTTATCACTGCAAAACTACTTTTTCTCTCAAAGGCACTAACATGTTTGCTGTTGTATTCAAAAAAAAATAAGAGAACAAAAAAAAAATACAGTGGAGTAGGCGTATGCCAGACATCTTTTGTAACGATTCGCCACGCTAATTATGAGCTATTGCCTACTTGTAGAACAAAAGATTATGCGGATTTCTTTGCCTTTGTAGTGTGCGTTAGGACATGTCATTAATTCAGTTGAAATGCCAGTATACATACATGCGTGTAATGTATGCTTTTCCTACGTCAAGGTTAGGTAATAATGTAGAAAGGCTCCAACCTCAGCGCGAGTTAATCTACGTTTGTGTCCATTATTCCCTGAAAAGGAACATTTACCCCATGTACAATAACCAACCTTAATACAACGAGAAATTTATATGTTCGTCCTAGCTAAACTCCACTGTAGGCCTATACAACCAGAAATATTTACAATAAGGTTATTCACGCAAATAAACCACTCATTGAGCTTGGTGCGACAACTAGTAAACACCCGGTCCATGTACGTGGCACTCGTATATTGCAAAAAAAAAATTCATAACATTGTTAATAGGTGTGATTTAAGTATTGACTTATTATGCAAAACTCAAGAATTATTGCCCTTAACTGTCTAAACTGCTCACATAGAGAAACAAAAATTCGCTTAATAATATGTAATCGAACACAAATATAACTGGTAATGCAATGATGAACTTATTTATCTGATTTGCTAATTTATATAAATTGTTGGCTTATATTTCACTAACCAATGTGAATACCCATAATCCATATTAAAGGCTACACCTTTTTAGTCTGCACAAAAACACAACCCAGAGAGAACAGTTGATGAGATGGTCAACTTCACATGATTAACCCTTTCTGTGTACTTTTGCCAGCATTATACACTGCTCTTAATAGCGATGAAATTATGAGAATATAGCGTCACCTTAATAGTTTTATAAGGTAATGAATACCATTTAATTACTTACTATAATCATTTAATAGTATTTTTCTTTTCTCTTCTTTTTCATAATTGGTTCCTTTGTTTTAGGAATAAAAAAAAAAAAAAGAAAAATCTTAGACAAAGTCTGGTCGTGAGCGGGTTAGTTCTTTAACAAAAGCTACGAAAATAATTGAGCACATACATTCGTACATATGTGTGTCTATGTGTGCATAAGTACATATTTTGGTATTTCATACATATGAACATAGAAATGTGAGTCGATTGCAACAATAACCTTGATATTGAAATTTATTTGTCGCTTAGTAAATATGTGGGAATGAACTCCATGTGCACTTCCTTGGTTAAGTGTTTTCACAAAGAAATTTTATTTACATATATTTTTATTTATTTTATTATGGTGTTTTCGTGCAAAAAAAAACGTAACAAACCTGCTTCTAACTGCAATTTTATCAAATTGAAGTTTGAAAAGGAACTAGCTTTTTTTTCCTTTTTATTAATAGGTATAGCGTTAATGGTAACAATTTTATTATTGATTATCAGCGTGTGGCTCGACCCACGAAAGCCGGGCAATTAACTTATGTTTTAAGATCAGTGGCATGGTATTTCCCCACATATTTGCCGTTTTCATCTTCTATGTCATACAAATTGGCTCCTATTTCTTTTCTTATTCTGCATTTTATATATCTCGGCATAAATTTTTTGTTGATGTGTTTTGACATATTACTCAATGCATAATTTTTCCTAAATACAATCTGATCTTTATGATATTTTATGGGTCTACTGCGAAGGTTATAGGTCTTAGTGGCCTTTGCATGCGCGATGGTCAAGTTCTCGCGAATCTTTTCTCTTATTTGTGTTAACTTAGCCGCGTTGCTCATCAAACATAAATCTTCGTCATATACATAGCCTAGTCTGTCAAGGATTTTATATGCTGAACCATGTTGAACCATATTCTGGCCAAAAGCGGCGAAATATGGCGAACATTTTATAGCGGTGTGGTAATCGCTTCTTAGTATAGAGAGGATTTGAGGGATATATTTATCCCATCCTCTGTGGTCCTTGTGATTCTGCAAAAAATACCTTATTTTGGTAATGACTTCGCGGTTCGAGCGTTCAGTTGCATTTGAATGCGGGGCATAAAACCCAGTGGTAATGTGCGTTATATCATACAAATGACAAAAATTCTTCATGTCTTTGGAATGAAACTGCTTCGCGTTGTCGCTATGAATGTATCTAGGGACTCCGTAAGTTGGAAAAATTTCGCTTTCGAAGAACAAAATTACACTAGAGGTAGTGGCTACTTTAAGTGGTTTCAAAAACACAAACTTCGTCAAATGGTCTAGACAGATAAATAATGTAGAGTTTTTAGCTTTTGTGTGCGGGTAAGGACCCAAAAAATCACAATATAGTCTCTCAAATGGCCTGTGCGTTATTACCTGATTTCCCATTTGCGGTCTTGAAATCTGATTTGACGCTTTAATACTCTTACAAACGTCGCAGTTATTTACGTAAGCCTTCACGTCATTAGCCAGTGTCGGCCAAAAGTATTTTTGGCGAATTCTCGACCACGTTTTTATGAACCCACCATGACAGGACGTGTCAGACTCATGAGCCGTTTTTATAACTGAAAATGTTAGAGACCTTGGAACCCATATCCGCCAGAGGATATCTTCATTCTCCAATGAACTACCCCAAAAATCAACACGCTTCAAAATAACATTTCCTGATATACATAAGTCTGGCAATGATTCTTTATTGTCTGAAATGGTATTTTTGAGTTTTTGATATTCCTCATCTTGAAACTCCGGTGCTGAAAGATCAATTTCCGCTGGTAAAGTTGCCAATGACAGTTCCTCTATATTCATCCTAGATAGACAGTCGGGAACAACGTTCAAAGAACCCTTTCGGTGTTCTATTGTAAATACGTAACGCTGCAGTTGTAAGCTCCAACGTGCTAACCGACCGCTCAAATCTTTTTGGGACATAAGCCACTTTAATGAAGAATGATCAGTAAGAATATGGAAAGGCAAACCCTCAATATACGGTCGAAACCTTTTTACGCTTACAATTGCCGCTAAACATTCTAGTTCGGTGACCGTATAGTTTCTTTGCGATTTGTTCAGTTTTTGCGAAACAAAAGCAATGGGGTGTTCCTGTCCCATATCATCATATTGAAACAATACGCCACCTACTCCTACCTTGGATGCATCGCACTGAATAAAAAATTCTTTTTCAAAGTTCGGTTGAGCGAGAACTGGGGCAGAAGATAGAGCCATTTTCAAGTTTTCAAACGACAATTTGGCTTCATTGTTTAATAAAAAAGGTCCCTTCGGCTTTTTCAGGCAGTCCGATAGAGGTCCTGCGAGTTCTGAAAAGTTTTTTATGAAGGAGCGATACCAGTTCGCCACTCCAATGAACCTGCGTACCTGTTTCCGTGATTTAGGTACAGGGAAATTTTTAATTGACTCGACTTTAATTGGATCCACTTTAAGGCAACCGTTTCCTACAATATATCCTAGGTATCTGATTTCTTTCTGACAGAACTTACTCTTGCTAACATTTATAGTTAGTTTGGCGGCTTTAAGACACGAAGCTACTTCAGTCAACAGATTTATATGCGTCTGAAAATCAGAGCTGCAGATTAAAAGGTCATCAAGATAGATGAATACGTTTTCCCGTAAACGCGATGGAATAACTTTATCCATGAGGCGACTCATAGTCTGGGGGCCGTTGCACAAGCCAAAAGGCATATACTTGTAGTGATACAACGGCTTACCTGGTATCGCAAAAGCGGTTTTTTCTTTGGAGGAATCAGTGAGCTTGATTTGCAAAAATGCGTCCTTCAAGTCAATTCCACTAATAAAAAAGGTGTCCTTAAGTCTGCTTAACAGCCCATTAATGTGAGGTAATGGATATGAGTCTTTTTTTGTCACCTCGTTCAGTTTCCTCGAATCGATGCACAGGCGCACTTTTCCTGGCTTTCTAACAAGTACTGCTGGGGAGCACCATGGCGAATTGGATTCTTCGATCACGCCTAGTTTTAAAAGTCTATCAATTTCTGCGTAAGCTTCAGCTTGTCTTGGAGGCGACAGTGGGTAATGTTTACATTTAATAGGCACTGCATCCCCCGTGTCTATATGATGTTGTAGTAAGTCAGTGCAACCCAAACCTAAATTTTCGTACGATGGAAACTTTAAAACTGTCTTTTCAAATAATAACTTTTGTTCAGGAGTAAGCTGGTGGTAGTTATCTTTGTCTATTGAACCAGAAATTTCGGAAATTTTATTTATACAAGGGGGGATTAAATCGGGAGCTAAAGCGAACTCTCGCCAAAAATCGGTGCCAAAATAGGCACACTGGCTTAATGAGGGAACTAAGTAAAATGTAATTCGCTTTGTTACTTCCTTGAACCTTATTGGAAGAGTGCAAAATCCTATGACATTTTGTTTACTGCCATTTGCGGTACGAACAGAAGATCTGAGCGGTGTATATGTTTCCTTAATTTTCTCCAAAAAATATAAGCAATCCCTACCTAATACGGATAAATTTGCTCCAGAATCAAGTAATCCTACTAGGTTGTCGTCTTTTACTTTAACTGCAGCAAATGGTCTATCATCAGATTCATTTATAAATGTTGATTCTAAAAACTTACGAATAAATCGTCGCTTTTTAAAACGAAGCCTACACTTTACTATGAGTTTTGAAATTTTGGGTTTATTTAGTTTAGACTCGGGGTTGAGGAGGATGGACGAGTGTCCCCGGTGGCCAGATCGCCCATTTTCAAATTTCCCTGGAAATCATGTCCATTGGGACATTTTGGAGTTAAAACCCCTTTGTGTCCACATTTGAAACAAAAAGGCCTTTTTATATCCTCGGAGCAATATATATAGGAGTGACCGTATTCCATGCAGTTCCAGCACTGAATGCCAGAATAATCATGTTTCATTTTTCGATTAGAAAAACGAACGGCCTCAATTTGAGGGTCTATGCACGCTGGATCTAAAAACTCCTCAGAAGAATTATCGACTTCTCTCACGTTTCGCGGTGGGCCTATATTGGGATTTTGCAATTTATTATCACGCAATACTTTTTCTGCCCGACGGGCAATATCGCGAAAATCGTTCAAATCACGCGGTTCAGCATTAAATAGTAAAAACTTTAAGTTTTGGTTTAAGTTTCTTTTCATAATGTCTATGAGTTCATTGTCTCTTAAAGGGCTTCGAAGTCTTAAGTTCATAGTGACAACTGAGTTATGAAAATCATCATAGGATTCCTTATACTGCTGTTTTCGCAGTGAAATCTTTATTAACACCTCGTGGTCAGACTCCATGTGCCCAAACTCTTTACTCAAGGAGTAACGTAAATCTGCATAAGTTATGTCGCGATTTTGCCTCATAAAAAACCAGTACCATTCCTCCGCACGACCTTGCAAGAGAATATGGAAGTTGGCTAGCAAATGCTCATTGCTACACCTAGATCGGTCACGCAGGGTTTCGACCTTGAAAAGAAAATCACTAACGGATCCGGTACCATCATGTAATTTTCCACTTTTCTATTCTTATGTTCTCGTTTTCATACGAGGTACTTCTATCAGGAATCCGGTTAAAATTTGATGAGTTCGAAGCCCCCCGACTTGGTGATATTTCTGGTGCTCTACTTGAGGTTGAGCCTTGAGCAGCCCCAATTCGTGATATAGTTTCTCTAATAGTTACTAATTCTCTGCAGAATTCTTCCCGCGTACTTCTCATCATTTGCTCCATCAAGCCCAACAAGGAATCAAATGTGGCCGCGGGGTTGGAAATGTTATTATTGACGTTAGGAATTAATGATGCATTGTTATTAAAACCAGTGGGGGGTATATATGGATCTACTCTCGGGTCAAGACTTGATCTCGGAAGTAGTTGCTCAGCGTTTGCCATTTCAGGTGGCTGTGACGCCAAGTGTTGGTCATCCATTTCGATAATGTCTTGGAAATGACTATGCGCAGTTTGACTGGCTAGAGTTGCTTGACTAATCGTAGCAGAATTCGGGGCCACGACTGGTGAATGAACAACCTTAGGCCTAGCACCGGTATTGCTCCCTTGAAGCTCGATCAAAATATTATTTTGAGAGGCTGATAATTGTCGATCTTGTTTTGACGGCTTTAAAACTTTTAGATGAACCTCTTGTGTTCATGGTGGAGCAAAAAAAAATTTTTTTTTGAGAAAAAGACCAATACACAATCGTTTCTGAAGAAGCTTAGTGGGAGTTGTTAAAATCTCGAGTATGACAAAAAAATTAATTTTCTTCATATACTAATCAAGCAATTAATTGCCTGTAGCGCTAAGGTTTAAATATATGTATGGGAAAAAATTTTTGGAGTATTCGTTCTCACAATTATCCCATGTAAACTAAAAGAAATATTCGATTCGTATAATTCACAGGACGCAAAATTGCTTTCTTTTCTTTTCGGAAGCTAGATTTTTTTTTTTGTAATCATTTAATCAAAATTTTGCAAAAATAGTACGAAATATTTTAAACAATAGAGGAAATCACTAACATTTCACATCGTATTTGTTTCCGATTTACCACTTTTGGTTATTACCTGTGAATTATATTCTTCTGAATTCTTATTTTATGTGTCTTTTCCTCTTTCCAACAAGGTTTGTTAACAATTTAAAGTTATCTAAGTTATCATCGAATTTTAAATTTAATCAAATAAATTAAACATTTTGGTGTTCGAGTAGCACCTATGTTACATACAATAGGTTATGTTTAGTTGTTTAGAATTCGTACTGGCAGAATTTATTTTAACTTCTAAGCCTTTTTCTTTTAAAACATTGTATATTTACATTTAGATTAGATTTAGATAAAAAAAAAACTGTAGGCTTCTTTTAGATTTAGTCTGTTATAAAATAGAACGGTAAGTATAATTTAGATAAATACATTAGATTTAAATTTTTGGACTTAGCCTTTTATGCCAGAAAACGGTGAGTATAATTTAGGTTTAAACTTTTAGACTTAGCCTTTTATGCCAGAAAACGGTGAGTATAATTTAGATTTAAACTTTTAAACTTAGCCTTTTATGCCAGAAAACGGTGAGTATAATTTAGATTTAAACTTTTAAACTTAGCCTTTTATGCCAGAAAACGGTGAGTATAATTTAGATTTAAACATTTAGACTTAGCCTTTTAAAAAAAAAACCTTCGGATTACCTTTTTCCAGGGATTTTATACATAAAGTAACCTCTTACGTTCGCTTCGTTCACACGTGGCTCAGGCTTTCCAACTGTACGAAGACGTGTTTCGTCGTAGTGCTTACACGTGGCTTAAGGGTTTATAGGTAGGAAGCACGTTTATTTTTAATTCCTCGTTGTAACTGTATATCCAAATGTGCGACAACGTGTTTTGTGATACAAAAAAAAACGTTTTTGTAACACGTATTTCACACGTGCCTCAAGGCCACAAAAAAACCCCACACGTGTCTGCGATCCTTCAGATCAGAAAATACTTTTCTTTTGAGGACTAAGGACATGCAACACAATCCACGTGAAGCGAGACTCACTTTTCCACCCTTGCAGGATCTGTTCACAATCACTTTACGAGTCTCTGTATAGCACTTCTTTACTTGACGAACTTTGCTTGGTTAATGTCTTTCTATTTTATAATACGTTGATGCAAATGTCTCTTGAATGAAATCATTTTGAATCCCGTTATCACTGCAAAACTACTTTTTCTCTCAAAGGCACTAACATGTTTGCTGTTGTATTCAAAAAAAAAATAAGAGAACAAAAAAAAAATACAGTGGAGTAGGCGTATGCCAGACATCTTTTGTAACGATTCGCCACGCTAATTATGAGCTATTGCCTACTTGTAGAACAAAAGATTATGCGGATTTCTTTGCCTTTGTAGTGTGCGTTAGGACATGTCATTAATTCAGTTGAAATGCCAGTATACATACATGCGTGTAATGTATGCTTTTCCTACGTCAAGGTTAGGTAATAATGTAGAAAGGCTCCAACCTCAGCGCGAGTTAATCTACGTTTGTGTCCATTATTCCCTGAAAAGGAACATTTACCCCATGTACAATAACCAACCTTAATACAACGAGAAATTTATATGTTCGTCCTAGCTAAACTCCACTGTAGGCCTATACAACCAGAAATATTTACAATAAGGTTATTCACGCAAATAAACCACTCATTGAGCTTGGTGCGACAACTAGTAAACACCCGGTCCATGTACGTGGCACTCGTATATTGCAAAAAAAAAATTCATAACATTGTTAATAAGTGTGATTTAAGTATTGACTTATTATGCAAAACTCAAGAATTATTGCCCTTAACTGTCTAAACTGCTCACATAGAGAAACAAAAATTCGCTTAATAATATGTAATCGAACACAAATATAACTGGTAATGCAATGATGAACTTATTTATCTGATTTGCTAATTTATATAAATTGTTGGCTTATATTTCACTAACCAATGTGAATACCCATAATCCATATTAAAGGCTACACCTTTTTAGTCTGCACAAAAACACAACCCAGAGAGAACAGTTGATGAGATGGTCAACTTCACATGATTAACCCTTTCTGTGTACTTTTGCCAGCATTATACACTGCTCTTAATAGCGATGAAATTATGAGAATATAGCGTCACCTTAATAGTTTTATAAGGTAATGAATACCATTTAATTACTTACTATAATCATTTAATAGTATTTTTCTTTTCTCTTCTTTTTCATAATTGGTTCCTTTGTTTTAGGAATAAAAAAGAAAAAAAGAAAAATCTTAGACAAAGTCTGGTCGTGAGCGGGTTAGTTCTTTAACAAAAGCTACGAAAATAATTGAGCACATACATTCGTACATATGTGTGTGTATGTGTGCATAAGTACATATTTTGGTATTTCATACATATGAACATAGAAATGTGAGTCGATTGCAACAATAACCTTGATATTGAAATTTATTTGTCGCTTAGTAAATATGTGGGAATGAACTCCATGTGCACTTCCTTGGTTAAGTGTTTTCACAAAGAAATTTTATTTACATATATTTTTATTTATTTTATTATGGTGTTTTCGTGCAAAAAAAAAACGTAACAAAGGTTGGTAATAAAGTTAAAATTTTAATATTTTGTTTGTAATATTTCCTAAACTGTTGCGAAAACCCATAAATGTAGTCGACTTTTTTAGCCCTTGGATAAAAAACACTTGCAAAAAATCTTTTTTATCTGATCAAAAACAGGAGCTTGGCATGGATTTTAATTTTTCATTAACGCAAGGTTGCCTACTTTGGTGCTTTGTGGCTCCGCCCCCTTTAAAGATATATAGTCTAAATTCCAGACTTAAGCTCTGTGACACCTTCCTCAATGCTGTGTAAGATTTCATTACAATGGAACAGCTAATTTAGAAACTTATTTCCAATTTTTTTTTACAAAATCCTCACTGTGTATCGGGTACTTTAGGCCCCGCTAGGCATTTATGGCAGCAAACCTCATATTTTATACAGAGCACATACATATGTAGAATATCAATTAAAGAAAAATATGTTTGGGACCAGTTTAATGTGCAATATATTAAAAAAACACTCTTCAAAACTTTAAATCTTCGTATTAGCTTGTGTATCGATAACAGACAATACACTCATTTTCGCGATTTCATATACAATAACTCTCGATTTGCTCTTTTCACCAATTTAAAACATTTACATTTATATGTCTAGAGATACGATTCATAAGAATGTGTAAAGGAAAACAAAAACGTGTTTAAAAAAGAAAGTTAATTGGAATAAATTTTTGAAATTTTATTTTTGGTGGGAATCGGTATACCGGTACATACCGGTATAGACGTAAACGGTATTTTGGATACCGGTATTTTCTAACCGAAATGGAATTCGGTATAATATATTATATTAATCGAGACTAGTACAACTCTAAAAAAATGTTGCATGATATAAAAATATTTTTTGATTATTTCAAATGTAATCTATAAAATATATCGACCAAAGAAATATATGACTTAGACCACTTTCATAATTGAGGCCACATATGTGCACTGTCTAAGATTTGAGGTTTGCTGCCATACATGCGGTCTTAATTTTTTAGCTCGATCAGACGGTGCCTTTTGGTGGGGCCTAAGTACCCGATACACAGTGGGGATTTTCTAAAACAATTCGAAATAATTCTGCAGTTGTTAAACTAGCTGTCCGATTGTTATTAATTTAATACAGCATTTGAGGAGGTTTCACAGAGTTTAGGTCTGGAATTTAGACTATATTGGCCGAATATATAATTAAAAAATGGCATGAAGTGAAAAAATTGAATTACGTGTTGACGAATTCCTCTATAAAATTTTACATGAGAAATCGCCACATAATGTAGTTTTGACACACGATTACATCCTAGCATAATTTTTAATGTAAAATTATTTGGCATTGCACGTTAAGACCATGTTTAATTTTGCCACTTATGCTAACTTCATGCCAATTTTTGATTATACATAATCTATATTATATCTTTAAAAGCTCACGTTTTTGATCAGATAAAAAAGATTTTTGCAAGTAGATTTTTTTTCTATCCAAGAGTTACAAAAAGTCTGCTACATTTATGGGTTTTCGCTTACAGTTTAGGAAATATTCGAGAAAAAATATAAAAAATTGGCTTTTTTACCAACCTTTGTCCACTGTTCTGCTAATGGAGGAGTCAAATGTTGTTAGATTTAGAAAATGAAACTTATTATGAATAAGAGACAAAATTTGTAACATTAAAAAATGGGGTTATTTATTTCGATATTATAAAAAATTTTACAAATAAATATTTTCGGCTAAAGTCTTTCTTAGGTAAAAAATGATGCAATACACAGAAAGTAATAACAAATACAATCCTAAAACTGGGACTTTTCAGTATGTTTGCATTATTCTTCTTATTTTTCGCAGGATGCAAATAAGATTTTTGGATATATGAGAAATTTTTAGATTTAATTGAACTGTAGTGAATTTTAATCAGAAATAATTTCTTATTCGGGCTTAAGTTCAGTAATTTCAATTCTTATTGAATGAAATATTATTATTAATTAATGTGAGTTTTTAAAGAAGGGAAGAAAAATTAAACTAGACTTTATAGCTGGGGGAAATACCGATACTTTTCTGTGCAGCCACGCAGTTCATCAGCACCCTAGTCTATCTACTTGGGTAGAGATACCTATTAACATCAGCTATTTAACTTTTCGATGTAATTTAGGGAAAAAAAAAGATTTTTTGCTTTGTCCACTGTCTGAACTAATAAATTTAGCAGTAATATCGGTATACCGGTATTATAAGCTCGGTAACGGTATGTACCGGTAATACCGATACCGAAATAAAAAAAATACCGTTACCGTTACCGATACCGAAATTTAAAAAAAAGTTGTACCGGTACCAATACCGATACCGTTATTTGTTTCGGTTTCCAACCTTGGTTAATACCATCTTGGGCATATGGTCTTCGTTACTCCGCCCATATTTGTGCAACACCATATTATGCAAATTTACTTTGCATTAATATGTTTAATAAATAAATAAATATAAATAGAAAATGTCCATACTAAATGTTTTAATGGACCTATCAGACGAAATTCGGGATGATAATAAGTGAATTAAATATTTTAAGAGTGCTATAGTAGTATTAGCATGGCTTTTCATAGTTTTTCATGGTTTTCCATCCTTTTTCACTAATGAATTATGTGTGTAAAAAAACTTTTCACATGAAAAGGTTTTGACACTTGTTTACACTTTTTCATAAAACGAGAATCAGTAATAATGTGTAACTGTGAAAATGATTTGTTTCATTCCACTTGTTTTATTTTATATGAAATTATTTCAATTTTGTTTTAATTTTTTTACTGAATTAGAATCAGAAACAGTATGAAAAGATGAAAAAAGTTTTCTTTCACATTATCACAGAACCAGAACCGGCCCCCTGGTGTTAATTGTACCCGCAGACAATCGTAGCAACGTCCATCGTTAAGAAAAATATAGTAAAAACCCTCGCATTAGAGCTAAAACAAAAGTTACGGGTATTACTTTTTTTCATAATTTTTTTTTTTATTTAGATATATTGAATATATAAAAAAGTATTTTTGAAGACAATTAATCTCTCTCCGTATGATCTACAGCCGCACAAATATGGCACTAAAAAAAAGACATTTTAATTGTTTGTATAAACTATTTGTTATTGTTGCATTGAAATTGATGTGGAGTAGGTATTTATTTGCCGAATGAAATAAGTTTCGGTATTTTTAGGACGCACAATTATACCATTATACTGTACTTAAAATTTTTTTCCTACTGCTTTTATATCTAAAGATTTCAAAAACATGTTATTTTTGTGGATGCTGATTGCTTAACAAAAAACTTATACGTACCTAATTTTAAGTAAGTAAGTAATATTTATCGTATAACTAATTCATGGAGTAAACTAAACTTAAAACGCCAAATCGTTAAAATTACACTTCTAATATACATTTCTAATGCGAACTACATAATATGGCATTTTGTGACATCGCAATAGTGTGTACTAGTGGCAACGTTTGTCATTTCCGCTAAATTTCGTTGTGTAGAATTACTTTTCATATAAAAAACATAATTTAAACGGCGTTGCACACATTTTGAAAATGCTACCACAAAATGACAACACAAGAAATGCCAGATGTGTACCGGCAAAAGTGACTTGCAAAACTAAATCGTTTTCTTAAAAAAAGCAATAAAGATACACCATGACTCAAGAAAGTAACTAATGCCCCTATAACGGTTCTCAGCTAAATTCACTTTGGTCGTCCAAGGCCGGGTTTACATCTGTGTGCCAAATGCCACACAAGCGTAAAAAAGCGTAAGCAACTAATTACTAATGAAAAACAATTTGATTCAGACATGTATTTATTAAGTTAAACAGTTTCATTCATAATTAATACACAATTTTATAGAATCCAAAATGATTGCAAACTGTTTAAATCAATAAATATATGTCTGAATCAAACAGTTTTTCATTAGTAATTAGTTGGTTACGTTTTTTGGGCAAATGACACACAAGAAATGCCAGATGTTAACTAAGCCTAACTGTGTTTTAGTATTATGAACCACAACTGGTTTTTAGTTGAAATTGTCATCGCGTTGCCAAGTTAAAATGTCAAGTTTGACAGGAATAAAACAATTTTAGAAAAAGTATTGTTTTTAGTGTTTTAGTTCAAAGAATTCATACCAAATGGATACAAATACATGTGTGTAGATTTATTTTATGACGATGAAAACGAAGTCAAATTATAGACTTGCTACATATCAGAAGAAAAATTCGTGCTGAGTCCAACCCTCTTGAACTACTCAATGCAATGTAAGGAATAAACAAAATAGGAAACGAATTCTTTAGTTATTTTCGGCAAAAACAAAGAAACATTTTGTTATTGTTTTGATCGCCTAAAACCATAAATCCCTGCATCTTTGTATGTGCACGGTATACCCCCGATACTGGAACTGTTAAAAAATTTTGTTATTAAGCATAACAAACATTTTTAGTCACGATTTGTTCACTTTTTCTGCTTTGTATATCGCGCCAACCTGTAACTATAAAAACCCAACCACAGACCCAACTACTAGAAAGCAGTTGTGTATACTCAACGTTTTTCTCAACCAAACTTACGCAGAGTTGTAAATGACAACTGAAAAGACAACTGTGGAGAATGGCAATGCAAATTTATCAATCCCAACCAAAATATTATAAAAGTTGAAAACCGTGATAGGGGCATAAAACTAATTTGACCGTACCAAGGAAACAGTAATTTGTATTAATTTTAGATTTAACAATGCAAGTAGTTTGCGAAAAGCTTTTAAAAGAAAAATGCAAAAACTTTTTAGAAAAGGCAGAGGTAATTCAGAGCCTTTTTGAAGAACCTGGAATATTTGTGTTCGCTCCTTAACAGATTTTTCGTAGAATCTGATCCATTATGACTAGTTTACGCGCTCCCGACAAAATGATAACTCAAGAAAAGGAACTACCACCTGGAATTATATCTATGATAGTATTAGGGTTGTGCCCAAAAAGAACGAACTAGTTCAATTGAACTATTCCCATAAGTGAACGATGTGAACTAGTTCAGACTAGTTGTTAATTTTTGTCTTTGTTGTTCTTTTAATCTTTCTTGTTATTTTGGTCTTTCTTGTTCTCTTGGTCTTTCTTGTTATTTTGGTCTTTCTTGTTCGTTCGATAATTTTTGGTCTTTGTTTTGTTTTTTATCTTATTCTCTGTTCCTGACCAATACACATGCAAAAGATTTAAAGTAAAATATAGTTTCTCGTTTGCATACTGTTAAGAAGATACAAATGTACTGTGCCTATTAAATTATTTAGCACAATAATCAAAACAAACAAAAGAAAATGTATAGGTACTTAGTGAAATATACAAGGGAGTTTTACAAAATTAATAGAAATAATTTGTAGTATTGAACTAAAAAACAGATTGGGAAAAAGATTGTTAAGATTAAAAAAGTAATTATAATTTTTTTTAAACTGATTACGGATTTCATTTTAAAAATTTCAAAATATTAATTTTTACCTTTTACTTACTAAAAGCATACAACAAATAACACTACAAAGCACAAATGAAAATACGTCTAAGCAGGAAAACTTTTACTCAATTAAAAGAAATAATATGTTGTGTTGAATATAAATCAGTATTAAAAAAGTGATTAAAATTAGTTTTCAAATTATCAAACTTCATTTAAAGCATTTCAATAAAAAAATTTACTTAAATAAGGTTATTAAGAATGAAATGAAATTAATTTAGAATATTAACACACGAATAAAAAATTGAAGAGGATTCAATGACTGTATAATCTCTGTTTTGATTTTCACTGAACAACTGACCGAAAAGAACAACTGAACGAAAAGAACGAACTAGTTCCTTTTTTTTGTTGGGAACAAAAAGGAACAATACGCAAAAGGAACAACTATGCCCAACTCTAGATAGTATAACGTTTTAAAAATCAGTAATAAAATTCTTACATTTCGAGCAAGATCTTTTAAAACGGCTTTCTTTCCAGTTGGACGGTATCAGTGTAGGGTACATAAAATCAAAATATTTATGCAGCATACCACTTTCTTAAAAATCTGCTGCGAGTGACCAAATTTTGAATTATTAAAACTTATAGTATGTGTACTAAAGACCTTCAAAAGACGTCTTATAAGAACTTTTAAGACATGAGGGCAATTTCAAATGCTTTACTACAGTGAAATCTTCTGAAACAAACGCCAAACATGTTCGGCAATAAATTTGTTTAACTTATTGCAGGTATAAGAGTAAAGAAGAAAATACTTCGTGGCTGAAGAATTTGTGGTGCATGTGCTTTTTTCTCTCAATGACGCGTTTACTAACGTAATGCATATACATACATACATACCTACCTAATTTTTTTATGCGCTCTTATTTTTCTGCGCACATACACACAAAAAACAAAATAGGTGTAAGTCTACAATATTTGTTCATAAATGAAAAAAAAGCCTAAATATTTTATTTTTGCTATTTATTAATGTTTAAATATAAAAAAAAATATGTAAAAAAATTTTAAATATACATGTATAATATAATCTTTTTTCAATTCATATTTTGTAAATATTTAGTACCATGATAAAATATTTTAGGCTAATACCAATGTTGTTAATATTTTTCCAAAAAAAATATTTTAAGAATTTTCCAGATTCAAAATGTTATGTAAAAGTATTAAAAATATTTATTATCTTTTCCAAAAACCATTACAAAATTGTATATGTTAAAAAGCTTTTAAACACTTTTTTTCATTTATGAACAAATATTGTAGACTTACACCTATTTTGTTTTTATACCAATACTTTTAAAAAATTTAAAAAAAAAAATTATAAGACACAAATTGTTATTTATAATCATAAAAAAATTTTTTTGATTGAAAAGAAAAAAATACGAAAACTAATTATCAAAAAATAAAAACAAGAATAATCCTGAAGAAGTTAACCAAAGGTTAACGAAATATCGACATAAAAATAAAAATATAAAGAAATTTATGAAGTTTACTGACCTAACGCTTAAAAAAATAGTTTCATTGAAAATATATTTTTATTAAAAAAAATTATTTTGCTGATTTTGTTAAAAAAAAAAACAAATTTCAAAGCGCCCCAAAAAATATTATATATTTTTCTGACGGCACAGCTGCTTAATTCAAAAAGAAAAAGAATTTTCTACACCTATGCCATCATGAAGAAGATTTTGTTTGTACTGCTGAATGGCATTTTTTCCCACCAGCCCTTAGAAAATCATATAACCAATCCAAGACAACTAAAGGGTCCGCCATCTAAGGTTTTTTTTAACTAGTGCTTATTTCGTGAATGGTAACACTTAGCTCATGTCTGATTTGACAGATAATTAGTTTTATCCTTCCGCTGAACGACCCAACTGACCATCCAATGTGTTTTCGTTTCGCTAAGTGGGCCTGCGATCGACTTACAGAAGATGCCGATTTTGCCAAAAAAAAATCATCTTTTCAGATGAAGCTCATTTTGATCTTGGCGGGTATGTAAACAAGCAAAATTGTCGCATTTGGGGCACAGAAAACCAGAACGCATACATTGAAAAGCCGACGCTTGCAAAACGAGTCACTGTTCGGTGCGGATTTTGGTCCAGAGGCATAATTTCGAAAATGAGTCAATCGTTATCGGGTCAAAAAAATTGAAGAGGAGGATATTTTCAACATTTGGTTTCAAGAGGACGGCGCTATGTGCGACACAGCCGAAGCTTCAGTAGTTTTTTTATAGCATTTAAAAAAAAAAGTTATCTGGCGGACCCTTTATATGACTCGTGTTGTCAAAATTTAGTAAACTGTAACTTCAAGTTCTTGTCAAACGAAGACCATAAACACGAAGACCAGTTTCTCTATAATCGCTTTAATGTAATAAAAGCAATCCCCTTATTGCGAATGGCGTCTTCGACGTCACATCAAGACGACAGTAAAAATTGGTACTTGTCTGCTCTTTATCGACAATAATTGACCAATATTAATATGTTCCATTTGCTTACAAAGCCTTAGAGATTAGTGACAGATTGTCAATAAGATCCAATTGTTGCCGATAAATAGTATATAAGTGCCAATTTTTACTGTCGCCTTGATGTGACGTCGATGACGGCATTCGCAATAACGGAGAATAAGTGGAACGCAAAAATATCTTGCTTTTTTTCCCGAAGGGAAACGTTAAATAAGGTTAAAACTTTACTCGGAGGATGAAAAAATTTAAGTTGAGAATATATATTACTAAGATTTTACAATATTGTGTTATCAAATCTGCGTGTTAATTTTTTTATTAAGCATATTGTTAAATAAAAAATAAATAAATATATGTATTATTTTTCCTACTTTGCTGAAAGTTTTATTTATATCTCAGAAATCTGTAAAAGTACCATATTGAGATTTGGTGATATCATAGTGAAGGGGGTAAACACTAATATATATATATATATATTTTTTTTTTAAATTTTAAAATTACAATTTTTTTAGTTACAGCATCATAAATGGTGGATTGCAAGAAACCAACATCTAAAATTGTGATGACCTTTTTAGCTTTTACAGCCGTTGAAGCACTATTATAATACCTTTCAAACAAGGTATAAATCATTCGGCTACCCTAGATATTAAAAAAAATTATTTTTTTTAAATACATGTATTTATTTATTGTATCTTCAAATATGAACTAACAATAAATATTCAAATCTTAAATCTTAAATATAATTATTAGGACCGACCACTGTCGGACATAAACTCAAGTGATAGTTATAAATAATATTGGGTGTTTTTTATTGAGGTATAGAACTTTAAGTTGGCATCACTTTTTTAACTGGCGGCCATTTTGTCAGCTGTCAAGTGATTAATATTTAGTTTGGTTTGCCATTTCATCATGAACAGGTTGACAAAAGAACAACGCTTGCAAATCGTGCAAATTTATTTCGAAAATAATGGTTCAGTTCGCGAAGTTCACCGCAAGCTCCGTCCATTTTATGGTCGACATAATCGTCCATCAGAACAATTAATTCGGTTAACCATGGATCGTTTTCGCGCTACGTTTACGCTATGTGATAATACGCATCCGCAGAGACGTCGAACAGTGCGCACCGAAGAAACAATTGCCGCTGTAGAGCAAAGTGTTGAAGAGGACCCGATTTGGAGCAATTGGAGCTTTGTCCAGCAACTTTTGTTCCCGAATTGGATGGCATGAATGTGGATGAGTTGTGGTTCCAACAAGACGGCGCTACATGCCACACAGCGCACGTCACAATCGATTTATTGAAGGAAACATTCGATGAGCGCATAATTTCGCGGAATGGACCTGTCAATTGGCCACCAAGATCGTGTGATTTGACACCATTGGATTATTTTCTTTGGGGATATGTGAAGTCGCTCGTCTACGCCAACAAACCAGAAACGTTAGGGGACTTGGAAGCCAACATTTGTGGCGTTATTGCCAACATACGGCCTCATATACTCGAAAAAGTGGTTGAAAATTGGACCTTAGAATTGGCTTTATTCGAGCCAGCCGCGAGGCCACATTCCCGAAATCATATTTACACATTAATGGCATAAAATTATCCTTCCAATAAAGCCAAATTGATGGACATTAAAACGATTTTCTTGTGTTTTATTTCAATTCGAAGTTCTATACCTCTAAAAAAACACCCTGTACATAAGTAGTGATAATCAAAAAAGGAAATAAGTATTTTCAAGAAATCCCATCTGGAGTGCTGAGTATTAGAGCCCTTGTGTCCCTCTTTTTTAGGCGGATGTGTCCAGTAAAGTTCAAAATATTACGAGCATGCGGATTGGGATGTGACTCGAGTTTTGTTAGGTATTTGCATGCGTATTTTGCAGTTTCTTCAATCACTAGTGGAATATTTAAATCACGATGTAAACTGGAATTTTTTATGTACCATGGAGCCGATGTTATCAAACGTAAAATTTTGTTTTGCCTTCGTTGGATTCTCGATATTCGAAGCTGAAGCAGTGCCCCCTAACTGAATTCCGTAGCACCATATTGGCTTCAAAAGCGACTTGTATAGTAAAATTTTTGCAGTCTAGGCTGAGTGTTGAATTTCTACCAATCAGCCAATCTATCTGAGTTAATTTAAGTTTCATATGTGTTAGCTTTGAGTTAATATGGCGTTTCCATGTAAGTCGTCGATCAAGCTGTATACCAAGGTATTTTAACGGTGAATGCTGAGGAACAACTTGATTGTTGATTCGAATTGGGGAACAAGTATCTCTTCGCAGGGTAAATGTTATCTGAACACACTTGCTCGTTTACTTTAATTCTCCATAAGTTTAACCATAGCTCAAGCTGTGTTATATGTTCCTGAATAATAATACTCATAAATTCTCCTTCCATAACAGAACTTCCGGTCTAAAATTTAACTTTCTAAAAGTGTTAGAATGTTATTTTGTAGATATGTCTTCAATTTTAAAATTAGGCCATCATGCCAAACTTTAACAAATGGCTGAGAAGCAAACTTACTGGCCTATCTGATTCAGCTTTAGTAAGATCTTTTCCCTGCTTTGGAATCATTTTTACTTTAGCAGTCGTAATATGGCATTAAAAATAAACAGCAGGATTCTTATTGAATATGCGCCAAGTTCATCAGCATCTTGTTACTAATTCCATCAATACCTGGAGCTTTCTTTGGCTTGAGTTCAGCAATTAATTACTTTTTGTACATCTCACATATTAAACTTTAAGGGTCGAGGGGGTAGAGCAACTACACTCTGCAAATCAGCTACACCAGTACATGTGTTTGGCGTAAATACGGCTTTCAAGTGCTCAACAAATATTTTACATTTTTTCCGTATCGCTTCTTTCCCAACCTCCGGTAGATGTGCGCAGAGGTGGCATAAACTCAACAGCAGCGCATTAGAATGAGTAATTAGACGCTGGTGTGACATCAATAAGTTAAGAGATGCAGTTTTTTCAGATGCAAGTAACTTTTGGAGTCGTTTAGTACACTCTTTAAGTCTAATTTTATATTGGGGTGATCTGTGCTGTTGCCATTCCCTTCTAGCTCTTCTTTTTTTCACACACAAGATGTTCAATATCCCTGGAATAACTTTTATTAAACCCAGTCTGCGGATGGGAGGTAGTGGCATGTTCAGCAGCATGTTTAATAATTTCGTTAAGATTAGCAATGTCAATGTCAATGTTCAATGTCAATCTAAAATCTAAATCTAATATAGTTTTTGAATCCCAGCCAATTAACACGATTGATCATCTTCATATATGGGTGAGGTAAGTCACTTCTTAGTGGGTGACAGATTGTAACGATAGTGGGGGAGTGATCGGAGGAGAGATCTAGAGAAGTTTCAAGGTTAATTAAATCCCTAGAAATATTTTTCATGACGCCAAAATCAATAACATCCGGAATTTTTCGTAAAAATGTTATAACAATTTATATGAAGGCAGTTTTAAGAAATTTTTTTATATTTGTTTTACATTGTATGCATCATAATTTGGGAACCACTGGCAATATTATTGATGTTATTTGGTAAAAATCTTAGTTGTGCAAACTAACATCGAGTTTGGTTCGATTTGGAAGGGGTCGGTCGCAAAATCTAGATTTTTTGGTTGGTTTTGTATGGAATAAGTCAATAACATAACAAAAATTAAAAATTTTAAAACACCCCCCCCCCCCCCCAAACATCTAGAAAATATATGATATCATGTAAACGGCTGCAGTGATTTTCTTCACACATACCTAAGAACACTCTCCATCAAGTCACCTTTCCGACAGCCAGAACAAAATCAAAATCAGTCCAGCTGCAGGCAATGAATATTAACGATGATCGGCTATTTGTTCACATAAAATCGAAAAATATGCATTTTCATAGATTAAATATGTCGTACCTATTTAAATGGCCATATGTGTGCGTATAAATTTTTATGTCAGATGAATTAGAGTCGTGTGTTCTAAAAAGAACAAAACTTGTGCGGGTTAAAAATTAGTCAAGTGTGTGGAAGGCCAATAACCCAGCCAAAAATTTCAAAAAAGTTAATCAAGTTTGGAATTAAGCATTTTTGGTGAAAGCTGGATTACCAACTTAATGATTTTAACAATGCGTGAGACTAATATAATCGATTCTTGAGAACTACTTATATATTTTATTTGGCAACATATTCATTTAATCTGTGAAAATTGAAAGAATCGTTCTTCTCATCAATCAACTTCTACATAATTTGTTTAAATTTTATTTAAAGTGATTTGTAAGTGAGTTATGAAATTTGGTAATCAGAAAAGTAAGTCATTATATGGCAAGAAGTTCTCATGTTAATGTGAAAATTTGTTTGCTAGGAAGATATCGATTTCTGTACGTATGTACATATTTCGAGCTATTCTTTTCCATGAAAAAATTACTTTTTTATTGAATTAAAAATTTTTTGGGCCTAACCATAGTTTACAACTAACAAAATGGCAAAACTGTAGATAACTTTTAAGATATAGGCTGTACAATTTTATCGTAAGCGACAATTTACGTACAAAAGCAAATTTGAATATTTTAAAAAATCCTCCTGAAAAATTTAATTTTTGTCACTTACGATCAAATTGAAAATAAGGCTGGATATGTTTTGTAGATCTATATATATAAAACAGGATGTGTGTATGTAACGTATGGACTCCAAAACGGCTGGGCCGATTTTGATGAAATTTTTAGGGAATCTTCAGAATATTTAGGCGGATGACAATGTCTGATTTTTGATTTTCGGTCTGCGGGCGTAGGGGCGTGGCAAAATCCGATTTGCATATTGCACCACCAATGCCATGGGGAGAGGTAGCGAAGCATACCGGGTTAAGCTGGTTTATAATAAAATTAATAAAGCATGGACAGTGACTTTCATAATCAAAATACTCCCAAAAAAAGGCAATTTTGAAAATAGAACATTTGATGCGTTTTAGAATATATTACGCCTAAAAAATGCGTCAAAAATTTATACAATGAAACAGAAGAATAAAGTTTATAAGAATCAATTGGAAATTGAACACTGAATGAAAAAGATGATAATTTATTAAATTTGTATAATCCCAGTTCACATCACGGCTGTCATATATAGCGATTTTCAACTCGTTTAGCGTCCATATTTTTGGATTAGCGACATGGCGATTTTTCAGGTGATAAATAAATTGTTGGCGATTTGTATGGCTATTTTTATTTTATATTTAACAACACAACTTTTTTGTACTTCTTGAAATTAATTTTTCAAAGGAGTATACTACTACTACTAAATAAATCCTACAAAAACTTGTCTGCAAGAAATTAAAACAATTGGGTTTTTATGATTTTTCTTATATTAATTATACTAATTAATGCGTTTCGAATTTGTATGTAAAAAATGTACGTGAAATAATTTTTTGCGATTTTATATCTGCTTTTGGCGATTTTCTGTTAAATTTGTAGACGATTATTTTATAAAAATTTATATTAAAAAAAATACAATATAAAAACAAATTTATTATCAAATATATATGTATGTATTAAGATAAACTACATGAACATGGTTATGGCGACTTTTTGGGATTAATTTGGCGAAATAGTTCGGAAAAAATCTGAAACCCCTGGTTCTTTGAACTTTCATCGGCGTTCACACAATGCAAGTTTTATTTTACAGCTTATATTATTTATGCATATAGTATAATTTTGCTCAATATATTCATGTATAAAATGCAGTTATTGAAATTTGTTTTTACAAAGTTTCAAACAAACATGCAAGTTACACGTCGCAATACCAGACAGAATCACAACATGATCATGGCTAGATGTCGTCTTGAGTTATCGAAACAGCGAATATGTTTTGCTGGTGAAAGCTTTTTTCTATTTCCAAACGGTAATCTGTGTGCCTTTCCAAAAGTACAGGGTTTACATTTACATCAATATTCAAATAAATTCAGTAAAGTGCGACTTTGACCCGCGCACGAAGGGTTCCGTACTGGCACGAGATATGAATACGAACTTTAGCCAATATAAACTATAGTTTGGGCACTTTTTTCGTTTTTGGGTTTTTTTTAGTTTGGGGGTTTTTTGAATTTATTGACGCTTTCTGAGTTTTGGCACTTTTTTCACGTTATGGCGATTTTTTTTTGGTTTTTGAAGTTTTTTTAATTTGGGCGATTTTTATTATTTTGGTGTTTTTTTATTTTTGCGATTTTTTTTAATTTTGGAGTTTTTTCCATATAGGTGTTTTTTTTGGTTTTGGCGATTTTTATTAGTTTTGGCACTTTTTTTTTTCGTTTTGAGGATTTTTTTCGGTTTTTGGCGTTTATTTTAAATTTTGGCGATTTTTTCGTTTTGGCGATTTTTTTTAAATTTGTCGATTTTTTTTTAATTTGGCGGTTTTTTTTCATTTTGGCGAATTTCTTCACATAAACAATTATTTTGATTTTGGCGCATTTTTCACGTTTTGGCGATTTTTTTCGGTCTTAGGAGTTTTTTTCATATTGGTTATTTTTTTTCATTTAAACGATTTCTTCGAATTTGGCGATTTATTTTAGTGCTAGAATTTTTTTTTTTCATTTTGTCGATTTGGCAATTTTTTTAAATTTTTGGCGATTTTTTTCAGGTTTTGGCTATTTTTTTCGGTTAGGCGATTTTATAATTTTCGGATTTTTTAGTTTTACCGTTTTTGAAAATTTCTAAAGTTTACCTCTTACGGTCTCCAAGATATAGCAAGTTGTCAAAATTACATAGTCAAAATTGCATTAACTGATGGACCACCCTTTAATTTAAATTTTTTAATATTTTAATGTTTATTGTTGTAGTCTATATAAAAATACACTAATTTTACAAATTTCAAGTGTCAATATACATATGTACATACAATTGTATTTATATTACATGAGATTTTAACATTTTTCGTCGCTAGTTTTGGAGCACCCTTTAATTTCTAATTCTCATGTATTTGTTGTTGTAGTGGCCAAGGTTCTACATACTCTGTCCAAATTTCAGGTCCGTAGCTCTTACGGTTCCTGAGAAAATCCGTGTGACGGACAGACGGACAGCGTAGCAAAAACAATTGGGTTCCTTTTTTCACCTTTGGTGTACGGAACCCTAAAAAGATTTCAGTCTTGATATCCGAAACGTTCATGGTACAATTGCAACAAAGATTTAGCTTCTACAGAGTTAATTTCAGGAAACTTTGCACTGCCTCAATACTTGCTCTATAGATTCATTTTTGATCCCATTTAGCCGGAAGAAAAGTGAGTTTAGCTATTAGCTATTTCTTTAGCCATTTTTATTTTAATCTAGCTATTTTTAAAAAACATGAAATTTTTTGTGATTTTCCATAAAAAGTTAAACTCGCAACAAAGGAACATTTATTAACTACCAAAAAACAGAGTACACAATATGTTATTGTTTTCGCATTAATATCAATGAAACACGGTTCAAATTTGTAATTTTTGTTGTAGCAGTCTAAAGGCGCTTTTATGAAAGAGATGGCTAAATTGGTAATAATAAGATTTGCTATTCCGTTCTTATAATCGTTTCAATATTGTTGTAAGTTGTCTGGTCTAATTTGTGGTTTATGAAATCAATCAAACAAGGGTAATTTTTATTTAAAACGAGTGAAAATAAACTAAAGTTTAAATAAAACTTAAAAAATAGAAAATGAATTAAAATTATTAACAAAAATTTCACAAGGAATGGATTAGTAACCCAAAAATTAAAAGGCTGAATAGCAGAATGTACAAATGAGAAGAAGGCGCACTGCAAGTTTGCACTATATGCGGAGTTGTTTGATTACCTGAAGAAAAATTATTTTATTTATTACTTGAATTTATTGTTTTTATTTATTTACACTTTAAAATACTTCCCGATTTGATTAAAAAAATATATGAAATCCCTTCTTGTTTTTGATAAAGTTCAAGATTTTTTAATTCGACTGCGCTTAGCCATTTTTTAGCTAGTTTTTAGCTATTTTTTGTATACTATACATTTAGCCATTTTTGGTGAAGGAATTCTGGCATCACTGTATAGAGTGAACCTCAAGCTACACTAGAACCAGTTAATAATGTTTTATTATTTGCTTTAAATGAACGATGTGTTGCTTTTAAATTCACTGTTTTTCCGATTATCGTGAGCCATTAGGTCCGAAAACAAATTTCTATTAATTTGAGGTACATACCACACGTTACATAAATCAATTAAAAAAGTATTTCTAGGAAATTAATTCACGTTGAAGCTTCGCTAGATCTCTCGTCCGATCACTATCCCACGATCTTTACAATATGTAGCCCACTGAGAAGCGCTTTGCCTCACCCAAATGTAAATATGATAAATCGTGTTAATTGGCTGGGATTTAAAAAAATATCTTAGTAGTCATTGCACGGAAAATATTACGCTAAGAACACCCAATGATATTGAATCTAACATTGCCAATCTTAACGAGAATATTAAACAAGCTTCTGAACATGCCACTACTTCCCATCCGCATACTGGGTTCAATAAAATTTATTCTACAGACGTTCAACGTCTCGTACGTGAAAAAAGAAGAGCTAGAAGGGAATGGCAACAGCACAGATCACCTCAACACAAAATCAGATTTAAAAAGTGCACTAAACGACTCCAGTTTTTTCAGTTGCTTGCATCTGAAAAAACTGCATCTTTTAAAAATTATCTGGAAGGTCTTGATGTCACACCAGCATCTAATTACTCTTTGTGGCGCGCTGCTAAAAAGCTTAAAACACCCGTTGAGTTTAATCCACCTCTGCGCACATCTACCGGAGGTTGGGCAAGAAACGATACTGAAAAAGGTAACATATTTGCTGAGAATTTAAAATCCGTATTTACACCAAATACATGTACCGGTGTTGCTGATTTGCCGAGTGTAGTTGCTCTAGCACCTCGACCCTTAAAATTTACGATGTGTGATGTACAAAAACTAATTGCTGAACTCAACCCGAAAAAGCTCCCGGTATGGATGGAATTAGTAACCAGTTGCTGATTAAGTTACCTCGTACTGCCTGGTTCCTGGTTCTGGGCAGAATGCTGAGATTGTTCTTTTTTAAGATTAAAAAGGGCAAAATCATTAGAATTTCCTAATGGCACACCACAGATTTCTTTTTCGAAAGTTTGTAATGCAAAGCATTCTCCGCTTTCCTCCGGAACATATTTTCTTCGGCTGGAATAATTGCTACAGTCATCCAATTACCTTCGGAACTTTCATCAATATTAACTCTTTCACAGTTTTCCATTGCAAACAATGAATTTTTTTAAATACTTTTCACTATATATGAGGTGTACACGTTAACAACAATAGCGAAACTAAAAGAAATTACCACATTCGGACATATTTAAGTACGTCAGACTTGTTTTAAGAATTATAAGTTTTAAAATAAAATTTACACTCTTGATATAATCTAAAAACAAGAATTTCATTCTTAATTTAAGATTTATTTCTAGTTTTAAGATTTTCATTTTGTTTTAAGATTGCGGTTCTTATTTTGAGGTTTTTTTAAGACTGTGAAGACTTGATTTTTGGAAAATTAAACAACTCTAAAATCAAGCACGACACAGCTTAATTTTAGCCCGCAACTTTTCCCTGAGTGTAGACTTTATACATTTTTCAAAACTCTTGAAAAGCTTAAAGTTGTTACGTACATGACGTGTCGCTCCATTGTCTATCCCCCAAAAATTTTAATTAGCATCTTGAGTCTCATTCATTTCATCACATAATTGCAACGTTTCGTGTACTAATTAAATTTCTCCAGTTTCAACTATTCCTGGCTTACCATTGTTTAACCATTTTCGACAGTCTCGTACCCCATGTCCTCTCTTCTTGCAATAATGTCATGCATCTAACTTTTTATTTTGATATGTGTTGTTGTGTTGCCATTTATTCAAATGTCTTCTATTCATTCTTTGAAATTAACATCTAACTGGATTTAAACCAGTGATTTCAAAAATAAAACTATAGTTGTATGTGTGAGGAAAGTTGTCTCATTCGTCTTTGAAGTACATGGAAAAAAATAAATATTTGGAAAAAATTCAGTTTAGTAAGCTGCTCAAAACAAATTAAAAAGAGCCTATGTGATAGAAAATTAAAAAATAAGGAATTAAAATTAAAGAAAAAAACTTGGGCGTGACCCATATTTTACGACTTATGGGGCTGTGAACTTTTCATAGAAAACTGAAAAATTTCCAAAAATAAATGTTTAAATAACTTATCTGATAGAAACTTGAAAAATAAGAAGAAAAAATTAAACAAAAAATTGGCTATGACAAATATATCCTGAGTTATGGGTCTTTTTAAGCTTTGATATTAAATGTAGTTTAGTGAAACTGCTCCAAAAAAATCCCAACGTCTTTTTAATACATATTGTTATTTATTGTTGTTGAATTCAATGTTACGTAAATGTTTCTTGGTATACTTATACTTTGTATTTGTTTTTTTAAAAGAAATTTAATTTTGCTTGAAATTATTTTTTGAATTTGTATTTGAAAACTTTGTCGACATAATTTTTCATTAGTTGAAAAACTTTTTGAGAGAGACAAACAAAATTGTAAGTTAAAAACTTTGTACTTATTTTATTAAATAATAGTTGATTAATTTGTGTAAATTTCAGTGAATAAACATTTGTCAACAATTTAAAAATTGGTTTATTCGATAAACATCTGGTTTTTCAACCCATATTCATTTTTTCCTTAAAATTTTTGTAATATAAAACACATTGAATGTTGCGAAAAGCTTTACTGATCGTAGAATATTTTCGAATACCACTTTTTTTCTTTCTCTGTATCCTATAAAAAATTTAATACACCCGCTACGCATGTGTTATCGTCGCTGTCTTATTGACGACTAAATGAAAGAGAATAAGAATATGTCTGATTTTATTTTGCACAATTGTGCCAAGAAACGTACATCATTAGCGGAAATCATCCTTTGTTGCACATCTGCAATTTTAGCAAACATAGCATGATTTTTTGCTACTAAGGGGTTAGTGTTTTTTTGCAGTTTTCAGAAATTTAATTAATTAATTTGTGGCGGCTCTGCAGTCGTAAAATTTTTTAAACGCAGGGACTTACTTGTTTTTATTGCAAAAAAAAAAACGAAAAACACAGCTGTTTTAGCATTGAAAACATTTGCAATTTTCAATATGCAATTGTTTTTGGTTATGCATATTTATTCAAGTGATGCAAATCTCAGTTGCATGTACTTTGTTGTTGTGGTCTTGCAGAATATAGCACGATGCTACATTTGCAATATCTGCAGGACTTGCAACGGCAATATGCAATGAAGAGTGATTTCCGCTATTGATTTAAACGTTTCAAACTGATTATACAATGGTGGTATTCAATGTTTAATGCAAAATGGTCTTGCGTAAGTGTAAATGCAAAATTTCGATCTTTTCTTTGAAATCCAACAACAAATACACACACAATCAAAAGAAAACCTACGATATTTTGCATTTGCACTTACGTATTACCGTTTGCATCAAACATCGAATACCGCCAATATTTTAGAATATAATGAGGAAAATTACCAAACAAATACCTCCAATTTTATGTAACAAAATAATATTTACATATATTAAATTATTTCATCCACATACAGTATACATAGCATAGCTGTAATAAGTGAATGAATGGATTGAAAAACAAAAATATTTTTATTTCATTTATAGTTATTATTTATGTGAAAATCCAACACAATTTATTTATGTAACAACGATTGAAATTTTTATAAATTTATACATTGCTCAAATTAATTTTTTAGAGTAATAAATCAATTTACAATAATCGAAATACAATTTTGTTCGTATTTTTAAAACAAAAGAAAATTTTTTAAATTTGAATATCCAAAATTTGAATAAAATTCATTTCAATATTATTTGACTACAAAAAAATCAGAATTTAATTTTTAAAAAACACCAGAAATTAATTAAATCAGGCTGTTATTTCTTGAATAGAAATTATTTCTAAAAAACAAAAAGAAATATTTATTCAATTCATAAATATATAACAATCATTTATTTAAAAAAATTGTATCTCATTCTATCAAACTTTTACGAATTACGGTATTTAGTTTTTCGGCATTATGCGAAAAGTATATTGCAGAAATGTTAAAGGTGGATTCGGGTGATTAAAAAATAAGGAAAATTACAATTTCATAAAAAATCAAAAAATCTCAGGCGATTCTGAAGAGACAATCACTACTCTTATTCCAGCTTGCTTCCGATTTTGCAACTTCTCGGGAATTTTTGCACACTTCGCGATAAAAACGACTTTTTGCATGCTTTAATTTTCCTAACAGTTCTCGCGCTGTTAGTAGCTTTTTGCGAATTTTCGCGATTTTTATTGAATTTTTTGCATTCCTTACATTTTTAGTGATTTTTAATCAATATTATGGCTGGTTTAAAATTTTGCAAATTATAGCGATTTCGTGCAAAGTTCGCGATAAAAGAGACTTTTGTATGCTTCCAGACTCCTAACAGTTTTGCCGATTTTTAAAAAATTTTAGATAGATTTTTATTGATATCTTTGCATTCTTTACATTTTTGGCGATTTTTTATCAATATTATGGCTTGTTTAAAATTTTGCAACTTCTCGCGGTTTTGTGCAAATATCGCGATAAAAGCGACTTTTTATATGTCCTCAGATTTTTGGTAGTTTTGCTGATTAAAAAAAATATCATCCCGCTGTTAATAAGTTTTTGCAAAATTTGCGTAATTTTCGCGGTTCTTGCTGAATATTTTGCATTGCTTACAGTTTTAACGATTTTTAGTCTATATTATAGCTTGTTTAAAATTTTGCCAATTTTCGCGATTTTTTGCAAAGTTTGCAATAAAATCGGATTTTTGCATGGTTTCTAGTGTCCTAATAAAGTTTTTGTTGAATAATATAAATTTGACTTATTAACAAAAAATTATTTGAATTTCAAACACTCAAATGAAATAAAGTCAAATTTTATTCAAACTATAGAAATATAATTTAAAAACATTTCAGTCGCTTTATTCAAATAAAGCATTAATTTGTTATACATATTACTATTTGAAATTCTGAAGGCATACATTTTTTAAAATTTTCTGGCAAAAAATAAATTTATATTTGAAAAATTTTATTTCAAATCAATAACAACAAATTTTAATTCGTATCATGAGGAATGTGAATGATTTTAATAAATTATATTCCTTTAACAGAAATAAAATTTAAGTTTAATTTAATTTTGTAGAAAAATTCAAATAAAAAAAATCACAGTGAACGCTATGATATATAGGCAAAATAAATCTAAAAAAAATAAAAAAAACTACATTTATTATTTGAACGGGCTAAAGTTCGTATCGCTTTTTAAGCCAAATTACATATGATAATTATTAATGAACAAAAAACTTAAAAGTTAGTTGTAAATATTCTGACAACACATAGTTGAACGGAACAGCCAGCCGTTGTCGAAGTCCACTAAACCTTCATCATCAGCGTTCTTCTGTGTTGGTCCACTGTGTGTGGTGTCAGTTGATGTAAATTTCTGCGTTATATACGAAACTTTCTTGCAAATGGAATACGTGAATTGTAAATGATGGTAAATTTGGGCATTCAATTCAAAACACGTTTCAGCAAAATTGAAATACGATGAATCAAAACAATTCACGTATTCCATTTGCAAGAAAGTTTCGTATATAACGCAGAAATTTACATCAACTGACACCACACACAGTGGACCAACACAGAAGAACGCTGATGATGAAGGTTTAGTGGACTTCGACAACGGCTGGCTGTTCCGTTCAACTATGTGTTGTCAGAATATTTACAACTAACTTTTAAGTTATTTGTTCATTAATAATTATCATATGTAATTTGGCTTAAAAAGCGATACGAACTTTAGCCCGTTCAAATAATAAATATAGAAACAAATTAAGTTCGAAAAATAATAATTAAAATTAACTAAAAAAAACTGCATTGAATATATGGGCACCCCCTAAAACAGAGCTTATCGGTATGAAATTTTTTTTTAAATTTTTTTTTACATAAAACTGAATTGATTTGGGGGGTGAGAGTAGAAATCAAAAAACGTAAAATAACGGTCACCCTAATGTACATATGTATATACATATGTAGATATGCCCATACATATTTAGCACATACATATGCATGCATTTATACATTTCATAATTTGTGAAGAGTATATAAGATTCGGCACAGCCGAATATAGAACTCTTACTAGTTTGGCTTCATTTAAGCAGTTTTAGACACACACAAGTTATTTGTTTATGTTATGTATTGTTAACATTGTTTTATTACAAATTATATGTACCTTTTTTATACATATTTTTCAATCTAGATAACATATAGTTTATTGTAACTATTATTTTTTCACTTTTTATTAAATACAGTTAGTTTAATAAAAAACTTTTACTCTAAAAGGTTATGAACCCAGATAGTTGTCTTTGAAAAATAAATTTAATAAAAGTAATGGATTTTTCAAAATTTTTAAAGCCATTGCAAGAAGAAGCATACTGACCGATGTGGAAGAGAAAAATTCGTGATATTCTTGACTATCACGAAGGAGCTGTAGACGTTATTGATTGGGTTTTATTGAAGCCAGCTGATTTACAAGAAAATGCAAATGCGGAAGTTAGAAAAGAGCATACAATAAGGAACGATCCTTACAGAAAGGATAAAGGTAGAATTAGCCGAACGTCCACGTAAGCTAACGAAACAGCTGATCGTTTTTGTTGATTGAAAACAATGCAAATGCTTACCGAAATTTGCTGTAACGTTCACGACACGTCTCAATCTGCATAAAATAGAATTTCCTAACGTTGTTAAGTGACGTTGATGGTAATATTGTATGTAAAATCGAATGGGGTATTTTGGCTCTGTTTTTCGGTACTTTTATTAATAATAATATCTGCGCAAAAAAAAACAACTTAAAATAATACATAAATATATGCATGTGAATACCTATACATATATAAATAAATACAAATTTATATGTATATACATTAGGGTGGCCGTTATTTTTTTTTAATTTTTCTACTCTCACCCCCCAAATCGGTTCAGTTTAATGTAAAAAAATACAAAAATATTTCATACCGATAAGTTGTGTTTTAGGGTGTGCGTCTGGCCCTCAAAGTTGGCCCTCCAGAACATATGTATGCATGTATATTCTACGAATTTTTTTTTTGGTTTAGTTTTATTTTCACTATATGTATATGTATGAAATAATTCAATATAATATAAGCTGTTATTGTGCACGCTTAAAATAAAAAATTTCCATATAATTATAATTAAAATTATAGAAATAATTGTTGTTTTCCGATTTTTATTTTTTGGAGAAAAAATAAAACTAATTTATGATTTGTACTTTTTCGAACAGAAATTAAATTTAGTTCCACTGTGGCAAAAAATACATATGTATACATACATACATACTATGTACTAGTGATGTAACGAATGTCAAATTTTTATATCCGCCAATACGAATATTTGAAACGGTATTCGCGAATACGAATAGGAATATGAAAAAATTGTTAGAAAATATAACTTTATACTTCTGTTGGCGTACTTTAAAGTTAATTAAAACTACCTAAAATTTTAATGATCGTCATTAAATAGCATTTGAAAATGATACAAAGCAAAAATTTCTATAAATTTCGTTTAGAAATTATGCATTTAATTCGTATTCGAATTTCCGAACATTCGGCTATTTTTAGATATTCGTATTCGCCAAATTCAGGCGAATATGAATGTGAATGTTTCAAATAAAAATAATATATAAATAAATGCATAAATCCTACACGAAATTTAAATAAATGGATAAAAATATTAGTTTGTTCGAATTTATAGAAATTTGTGTTTTGTATTCAAATATTATTCAATCACGATCATTAAAATGTTGCGTAGTTTTTAATTAACTTTAAAGTATACCAACAGCGTGTGTTCGTATGAGTTTATAATGTCTGGGTTTCCAAATTTTTAGCATAGGAACATTTCAGGGAAGCAAGTTAAGTGAACAAATTTTTAACAGAATAATTAACAAATTTAAATGCCTATTCACAGAAAAAGTCTTAAGCCAGTCACAACTTTTGTTATGATTGAGTTCCATATTTATTCTTGTGACTCCGTCTTAATTTTGTACTGTCCTAAAGCCCATTTGACACTTAATTTTTCTTTCATTTATCAAGTTTTCGAGAAAAGTTCAAACATATTGTAATAGGAAAATTCAACAGGTGCAAAGGGTTCAGCTATATTAAGAAAAATGAAATAATGTCAACAACTTAACTAAAGTTATCGATAACAAATGAAGATCTGTCAAAAAAAATTTAAATTTTTAAAGTTATGACTATTTTTCAGTTACAATACTTTCTGTGAATAGGGTTGTTAAGCTAGAGATCACACTATGGGCACAATGTACCGATTTTCGCCAGCTCACTGAAATACAGTCATAAGTAAGTAAGCTAATTTGGCCTTAATTCTCAACTGATTGAAATATAAGGACATAATTGCACCACACTACATTTGTAATAGAGCCATTAAGGCTTATCCCGGAATTAATAGAGAAATAAGGTTATTTTGGTTTATTACTTGTGACTTTATTGCAGTGAGCTGACGAAAATCGGTACATTGTGCCGATAGTGTGATCTCGGCTTTATACTGCAAATTGATTTAATAAATAATAAATCATATTTAATTACATGATTTTACTTTTTATATTATTTTGTCTATATAAATTGAAATAATATTTTAAAAATTATTCCATGTAAGCTATCCAATAAAAGTAAATCCTTAAAGGGTAACACTGTTTTTTTTAATTTTGACAATTCTCGTAACGTGCAAGTAAAAGAATCACTTGTAATGAAAATCTATTGCCAGTGAGCCTAAAATGTGTAGCATTATGATTGCATTACTAAAAATATGTCGATGTTTGAGTTACTTGCACTTGTACTTGCATGTGTAAAGGGTAAGTATGAAAGCGTATATTTATACATAAGTATGTACATATGTACAAATTAGTGATGCACGAATATTCGTATTCGTATTCGATTTGTCGAATATTCGGCCAAATTCAGGCGAATGCGAATATTTTTCCAAAGAAATTAAATAAATAAATGCATAAATCCTAAACGAAATTTAAATAAATGACTAAAAATCTTAGTTTGGACAAATACATTAATTTTTTATAGAAATTTGTGCTTTGCATCATATTCAAATATTATTCAATGACGATCATTAAAATTTTGGGTACTTTTTATTAACCTTAAAGTACGCCAACAAGAGTGTAGTCATTTTTCATAAAAATTTTTTAATATTTTATATTGCATATAATATTTGTACTCGTATTCGCGAATATCGTTTCAAATATTCGTATTTGTATTCGCGAATATCGTTTGAAATATTCGTATCGTATTCGCGCATATCAAAAATTGACATTCGTTACAACACTAATACGAATGTTTATACCCAGCAGTCAGACTGGGGCCAAATGTCCCCAGCAAAAAATAAATGAACGCGTTCAAAATGAAGTAGTGTTTCATGATTTCTTAAGCATGTGTTTCTGCGAATGCGTTCTGAACGCATGGGACGAACGCATGCAAGCATGCATGCAAAAACAGAATTAAATCATGACATTGACACATTTTCATAAAACAAGTTTTATCTCCAACAAATATCAGGAGTGCAATAGCTCAGTGGCACAGAGTATGCCTTAACAGTCAAAACAACACGGTTCGTATCCTGGCTGCGATTTTTTTTCGTTTTGTATTTACGTGAAAAAACCGAATTATGCGTTCTTGCATGGGTTCTAAACACTAATTCGATTGATGAGCATTCTTGCTTAATCATGCGTTCTGCACCTAAGTTGAACCCATGCATTAACTATTTCTTTTGCATGTCTTTCTTTGCTGGGTCTAGGTAGTAGTTACATCGTCTACAATTCTCTGCTATTCGTCAGCATAAAAGAGAGAGAGGAAAAATATGTGGTGTATTTCTGGTGGATTTTTCATTAACTTGTCAATATAAGTGAAATTGTATGTACTTAAGGAATAGAAATGTACCAGAAAATGGGTTATACCAACCTCCATGTTCCCATAAGAACTATGTAGTCACTACCTAGTCAATTGTTTTAGTGTTACTAGTAGATTTTCAATGACAAGCACAGGCTAGATGTCTAAGCACAAAGTATTATATGGGGGATAATTGTAGAGTAGTACTGGTGACAAAGTCAAAAGCGAATAATTACATTTTCACCGTCGACATTTCCTTCAGGGTACCTATAGTTTTTTTATAACACTACACATTCAGTGCAAACACATTCGTATGCATGCCCACAAATAAGAATGTTCCAAGCAAAGCACAAAGCAAATGCCTATGTATGTCGTGATGACAAAAAGAGGTTTTATAGGAAACAATCCTTATTAAAGAAAATTTTTAAATAAAGTGAATATAAACTTAATTCAAGCAAGCCTTAGCAGCTGATGAAACTATTTATATAGAACTTTCGGAGAACCGATTATTTATTTTTGTTGATTTTTATAACCTATTGTGCTAAAACAAGTGCGGTCGTTTCAGTTCAACTTCGAGCTCTCTAAAAAACGCATTTCAGGCGACCCATAGAAAATCCGTACATACAGACGGACGTTACTTTGTGATGTAGTTTGTTTTGCAAAGAAAAACTAATGTTTTATATAATTTTTTCCATGTTGGTGTAGAGCGCAATTAGGTCTACATTCGATAAAAACTAGAAAGCAATCGAACAGCATAGCTCTAAAATATAAGCTAAATTGCATGGTGACGTAACGTGACAAAAAGTGGAATTTTCTGTGGAAATGCCCATATACCCTTTCCAATTTTTGGTGAATGGCATAAAAAGTAGGGAAGTAACGAATACGAATACCGATTCCGATATATCGGCGATATTTCTGATTTGCCGATATATCGATATCGGCGATATTTTACTGTCGCTATGGCGATACTTCTTAAATTTTTTAGAGCTGTTTTGAACAAACAATTAAATTTTCAACGATTTTTTTTATAAAAACGAAGAGAAATAACATATTAAAAGCAGAACATAAAGTCTAAACAGAAAATTTAAAAGTTTCTTTGCTTTGCCTTGCACCATAGTTGTGAAATGGTCTCTCAAATAGAGACGATCGAAACTGTGATTTTTAATAATGTGGCTCCTTGTGAATGTGATTTCTAAATCGCTGTTCTTTTAAACTGTGACACACTGTGTCACAGTTTAGCTGTATTTAGTTTGTAGCAGTACTGTTATTTTGAAAAAGTCTAATAAGAAGAGCAGCAGTGAAATCTGTGATCACGGTTTAACACATTTCAGCTCTTCTGCTTTAAAAGAATTTATTAGTATTGGTGTCTTGATAAATACTAATAAGAAGACCGAAAACAACAAACAATTACCCCCATACAGAAACCGGGTTAACATACACTTCAAGCATGCGTTAATTTGTTTGCATGTGGGCGTTAGAAATTAACCCCGTCCAAATATTGAGAATTGTCGTATAAGACGTAGAGAGACAATAAAATTGTACATATGAAAATGTAAGCTGTTCATAGTTGCAAGAAAAGACGATTTGACACTATTTGACGATTTTTCCTTCACAAAAGATGAAGGCATAAAAAAATTAATGTGGTAGCTTTATTTACTGTAAAGTAAGCATACAAGAACAATCACAGTTTGCAGGAAAGAACTATATTTTCAAAACATGTTCCTTGATAAATTCAGTCACAGTTGTGATTAGTGATTTTTCAATCGCTGTGAAAAAGTAACAGGTTTAAAAATATCGCTCAACTCTACTCTCAATGCTAAATCATGTACAGTTAGTGCCATTAATATTCGGTTTTGTTCATGACATATATTCAAGCACATTTTTTTAAGTCGTATTTGTTTATTTTTATACTATTTTTGCATTAATTAAGAACTTATTTAGTAATTTTGGATTTCACATTTTTATAAAAAAAAACAATAAAAATTCGATAAAAAAAATTTTATTAATTCAAGTAACACAATATATTACGAGTCAATAATATTCGGTTTTCATTTACTACTGCCAAATAGCACATTTTAAAAAACTTTAATACTCAAATTTAATATTTTGCAGGGTAACCTTTTTGCTTAATAACTTCGCCTAGACGGTTTGGCATGTTTTTGACTACGCTAGCTGTATAAGCTACCGGAATTCTGTCCCATTCTTCTTGAAGCTTCGATTTCAGCTCACATATTGACGTTATTGTGTATTTGCGGATGCGCCGGTCCAACTCATTTTGAATCAAACGCGATTTGTGCTTTGGGTCGTTATTCTGGTAGAATTTAAACGATTCCAAAACACCCATCTTAGCAGCACTATCTTTTAAGTTTTGCCGAAGAATATGCAAATATGATTCCTTATTCATAATTCTGTCAATAAACACTAATTTTCCAACCCCTTTTTCTCCCATACAACCCCACACCATAACGTGTCCATTTCCATGTTTTACGGTTGGTCTTAAATTTTGTGGTTGTAGTTCCTCGTTCGGTTTCCGCACACCATTACACTTCCATCGGATCCAAATACGTTGTATTTGCTCTCATCCGCAAAAATAACATTATCCCACCAAGTTTCAGGCTTATGAAGGTACTCCCTGCCAAAACTCAAACGAGCTCTTCGGTTGCGTAAATTAACCAATGGCTTCCGACGTGCTAATCGACCATGGAAACCTTTTGCCCTTATGGTTCTTCGAATGGTAGATGCTGATACTTTTTTCTGGAAATCAGTTAAAACCTCTGTTACTAGTTTTGGTGCACTCAACCTCGGGTTTGCTTTAATTAGAACAATCGAGTTTTCTTCACGCGCGGTAAATTTTTTTGGCTTGCCTGTCTGCTTTATGAAGTGTATTCTTCCTTAATTTTTGTGTCTTCGGACTATGTCTCCAACCGTATTTGTCTTCATATTGACAATTTCAGCAATTTGTTTGTAGGTTTTACCTCTTTCATAATGAAAAACCACAAGTTTTCTCTGTTCCAAAGAAGTATTTTTTCCTTTGCGTCCCATTTGTTTACTTTTCAACCAAATATGATTTTCGTAAGATAATACAGAAACTATTATGCACTTTTAACTAAACATATTCTTATATTGCAGTAAAATTACTTTATTTAGCTGTTTTTTGCAATCCCTTTATGAAATGACGGAAAACCGAATATTAATGACGCGCAATAAATAGGGTTGACACACTTTCATCAGTGCAGGGTTAGCAACGAGCCATTTTTTACATATTTCCTAAATCTTACACTGTCAAGTTGTTTTTAGCATTTTTGCTGTTTTTGATAGCAACACCCTTTCAGCTAATACCAGGTTGTTCATATCGATAAAGTAAAAAGCCGAATATTAATGACACTAACTGTATGTATTTAAAAATAAGTTAAGCTTAAGTTTACGGGTCAAAATTATTGGGAAAACTTACAGGTTTGTGTAAGTATAAATTTCTATACAATTGATTGTAAAAATGCACAATTGCACAGTTTCCAAGACTTTTGAATATTCTCATGAAAACCCTTATTATGTTTTCATTTTATCACAAAAAACGACCCAATAAGCACTCAAAAAATTAAAATTCAAGCACTTGAAATTTAACTGGAAACAAAGTTGAACAAAGCATTTTTTCTAGTAGTTTTCAAGTTTGAAAATATTTTGAAATACAAAATCAAACAACATACAATATGTACAAACCTTGTCAAATACGTAATTTATTTATCATTAGAACTGAAATTGTGTTGAAAATATGGAAAATAAAAAAGTGAACTTGGAAAACAAACGTGCGTAAAATCGTGAAAACAATAGCGAAGGCAGATGTGCAGGTAATTATTATTAGAAAACACAGGAATTGCATTTTGCTTTCTATTTTAAAAGCATAACTTTTGAAGCTTGAAATATACTTGAATTCAATTGTAAGACAAGGTTGAATTACAGTATAATTCAAGGCTTGAGTTACACTTTACTACAACTGAATTGTTCGAATTGAATTCAAGCTCCCATTTCACTGGAGAATGCTATTGAAATAAAGTGTAAATCAAGTATAATTCAACACTTGACAATTGAATTTGTGGCTTGAATAACACTTGTTTTATTTACACTTGATTTCAAGCAAAATTGCTTATTGGGGAATATTTTCCAAATTTAAACTAAAAAATCAAACTAATAGAGGAGTGCTACGCGTACAAGAAATACACCAATATACTCTTTGTTACATAGACTAATCTATAGATGCATTGATTTTTTGTTTGTTTAATTATTATTAAAAAACTCAGCTTCAGCGATTTTTTTATTTTTATTTATTCTTCAGAAAATAAAACTAACCCCCTGTTTCTACAACCTAGACGGACGACTTGAGTATAAAATTTATATGGAAAGCACTCATATTTTTGAGTGATTTTCATAAAAATTTTCTAGACGAGTCGTCTGTCTCACTTGTAGAAACTACATATTAACTTCTGGGGGCAAATTATGGCACTCGTTACTGAACGAAATTATGAAATATTTCAATAGAGTTTATATGGAAATATTTTAAAATTTCGAAACGAATCGAATGCCGTAATTTGCCCCCTGAGTTTTATTTATTCCTCAGGAAATAAAACTTATTTTTTGAGTTTTATTTTTCGTTTAAAAAATAATAATTACTTATTTATTTATAATTTTTTTTTTTTGTTAAAAAAGGTAGTTTTAAACTTTATAAAGCTTAAAAATGAATTGAATTAATATTATTAATTTAAATTATTTAAGTAAAAAATAAAAATCAAAAAGTAACTTTTATTTTCTTAGCACAAAATAAAACTCAAAAAATAACTTTTATTTCCTGAGGAATAAATAAAGCTCAAAAAAATAACTTAGAAATTATAAAAATTGAAGAATTATTTCTTAAGTAAATCTTATAACTTTTAAAAACCACAGAATATATTTAGAAAAGATGTGGCAGCCTCTAAACGGCTGCAGCGTTTTTCTTAAGAATCCTTTCGATCGTCACCTTTCAAACAGAAACCTAAATCAAAATCAGTCCAGCTGTTTGGTATGTACGTGGACACAGACACACATATTCAGATACACAGAGCTGGCCATATACATGTATTCATTAATATAGGAAGTCGATTGATTTTCGGCGCTCTGGTGCTACTTTGGGCAGCTCAGAGATACACGGACACACACTACAAACTTATAACACCCATTATTCACTCGGAGGTTGAAAACCAGATGCGTTGCGTTTAATGTTTTTTTAATAAAATATGGAGAACATTATTTTTTTTGTTTAATCACCATGTTGTTTGGCGTTTAATTTCAATATGGTTTAATATAATTTGTTTTTTGTTTAATTTAATTTGCGTTTATTTTAATTTAATTTCTGTTTAGTTTAATTTATTTTGCGCTTAGTTTAATTTAATTTGCATTTAGTTCAATTTCATTTGCGTTTAGTTCAATTTGATTTGCGTTAAGTTTAATTTAATTTGCCTTTGGTTTAACTCGATTTGCGTTTGGTTTAAATAAATGTGCGAATGCTATATATATATATATATATGTACATGTATATTTATTTATTTATGTGTCGTATTTTATATGAATTAAACAATTTGGTAAAAATTAAAAATTATTATTGTGTTCTTACTTTTAAAATAATTATAAGCGCTAAAAGTTATTTCCACCTCAGCATTTGAACATGGTAATGTCAGTAGTCCTCGAGCAAATATTGACCGTTTTAGAAATGGATTATCATTAGTTAAAATAATTATAAACTTCAATTCAAAATTTATCAGTTCCATTTATGTAGCCTTAAATTTATTTCTTTAAGTCCACCATCCCAGCAAAAGTTATCTCTTTCTGGAAAAGTTTTTGAGAGCCAGTACTAAAGCCTTACTAAATCGTTTCACAAAAGTAATATGCTCTTATGCAAAAACGGTTGTTAAAGTTGAAGCATGCTTTAAAACCGGTTTTGCCATACAAAATTCGTTTCTTAAACCAACTTTAAATTTATCATTCGTTTTTTACGTAAGGTGGATAGTGTATAGTTTTTGTGTTCTCAGATGCAAAATTTTTACTGGTTTACATGTTTCCACTTTGTTAGAGAGCCCGTTTTACGTTAGTGCTTTTCAGAAGCATTTTTCGAAGCTTTTGTTATCAATACAGCACAACATTGCTTCCCTCAGTTGTCAGTGCTTCCAAATTAGAATTATGTTGCTGGGATTATTGTAATTAAGTAATTTGTATGGTATCCTCTGTTTTTTCTTCCTCTGTATTTAATACAGCTGAATTAACATTCTGCAAAGGAAACTTTGCGTGTCTAAAAGGAGTGCAATCAGATAGTTTTTGAAAAGTGGAAAACTTTTATTGATGTTTTTTATAACGTCACCAAACTATCACAAGTTAATATTTAGTAGATTTTTAAAACGCACTAAATTCACTAAAATCAAAGGTGAAAAATCACCAATTTAGTTAGTGCTTTTAAAAAAATAAATTCAGTGAAGTGCGACTTTGACCCGCGCACGAAGGGTTCCGTACGAACACGAGATATGTAATTTAATACGAACTTTAGCCAATATAAACTATAGTTTTGGCGTTTTTTTCGTTTTTGGGGTTTTTTTAATCTGGGGGTTTTTGAATTTATTGGCGCTTTCTGAGTTTTGGCACTTTTTTCACGTTTTGGCGATTTTTTTTTTGGTTTTTGAAGTTTTTTTTAATTTTGGCGATTTTTATTATTTTGGCGATTTTTTTAATTTTTGGCGTTTTTTTCATTAGGTGATTTTTTTTGGTTTTGGCGATTTTTTTTTTTTGGTTTTGGCACTTTTTTTCGTTTTGAGGACTGTTTTTGGCGTTTATTTTAAATTTTGGCGATTTTTTTCGTTTTGGCGATTTTTTGAAATTTTGCTATTTTTTTTTAATTTTGGCGATTTTTTCACATAAACAATTATTTTGGTTTTGGCGCATTCTTCGCGTTTTGGCGATTTTTTTCGGTTTTTGAAGTTTTTTTCATATTGGCGATTTGTTTTCATTTAAACGTTTTTTTCGAATTTGGCAATTTATTTAAGTGCTAGAATTTTTTATTTTAATTTTGTCGATTTTTTTCGATTTGGCGATTTTTTTTAAATTTTTGCCGATTTCTTTCAGGTTTTGGCGATTTTTTTCGGTTTGGCGATTTTATAATTTTCGGATCTTTTGACCGTTTTTTGAAAATTTCAAGAGTTTACCTCTTACGGTCTCCAAGATATAGCAATTTGTCAAAATTACATAGTCAAAATTGCATTAACTGAAGGACTACCCTTTAATTTAAATTTTTTAATATTTATTGTTGTAGTCTATATAAAAATACACTAATTTTACAAATTTCAAGTGTCAATATACATATACAATTGTACAGGGTGGCCCAGAAAGACCGAAGTGGTGTGAATTCCTTATAACTTTTTATGTAAGACATATTTTTTTAATTTTTTGTTTTTTAAATGCAGTAAATTTATAGGGAATATTTTTAAATTAGTTATTAAAAATGATATCCCGCAAGTGGTGGACATTTTCTGCTTCGCACAAATGTGTTCTTTCCATTTCCATTATTCATAACTTAGTTATGAGTGACGAAGCCTCGTTAACAAACAAAACTTTAGGATATGGGATATTGAAAACCCGAGAGGACTTCATCAACGACAATTACACCCAGTTAAGTATACTGTTTGATGCGGTGTTTCTTCAGAAAGGATCATTGGCCCATATTTTTTTGAAAATGAACGAGGTGTCGCCATTTCCATCAATGGTGATCGATATCAGGCCATGTTGGAAAATTTGGTAAAGCCAACCGTGGAAAACCATCCGCAAATATGGTTCCAACAGGATGGACCCACAGCGCACACTTCCAGGGCCACAATGGCTCTTTTACGCGACATCTTTGGTGAAAAAATAATTTCGCGTAGAAGCAATTTTAATTGGCCTCCGCGTTCCCCGGATTTAACTGCTCCAGACTGTTTCCTTGGAGTTATTTAAAAAGGAAAGTTTATCTTAATAAGCCTAGGACTATTGAGGAATTAAAAACCAATATTCGAGACGAAATTAACAACATAACACCGGAAGTTTTGCGAAAGGTCATTGAAAATGTGTTGGAAAGAGCACATTTGTGCGAAGCAGAAAATGGCCACCACTTGCGGGATATAATTTTTAATAACTAATCTTAAAATATTCCCTATAAATTTAATGTATTTAAAAAACAAAAAACTAAAAAAATATGTCTTAAATAAAAAGTTATAAGGATTTCACACCACTTCGGTCTTTCTGGGCCACCCTGTATGTATATTACATGAGATTTTAACATTTTTCGTCGCTCGTTTTGGGGCACCCTTTAATTTCTAATTTTCATGTATTTGTTGTTGTAGTGGCCAAGGTTCTACATACTCTGTCCAAATTTCAGGTCCGTAGCTGTTACGGTTCCTGAGAAAATACCGTGTGACGGACAGACGAACAGCGTAGCGAAAACAATAGGGTCTTTTTTCACCTTTGGTGTACGGAACCCTAAAAACATGTTGAAAAATTCCGCACTGTAAAGAATTAAATAGCATAAATCGAGGGCTAAAAGCACTAAATCTAGGTCGAAAAGCACTAAATTGACACGCTGCACACGAACCACAAACAGCAATATTTATAACCAAGATTCATAGAGAGCGAACCAGGTGATTCAACTCGTTGTCTAAACTTAACTACTAAAATTGATTATAATTTAAGTGATATACATTTAACACAGTGTGACAAAAAAAAACCTGCTAAGTGTTATTATTTTTCTGGTAGGTATTATCGAGTATAACAACAATCTGTATTTGAAATTTTCCAAACACATGTACAATCTTGAGTTACGTGTAAAAACCCGTGAGCACTTATCAACATCTAACTAATTTAAATATCAACCGATTTTAAAATTAAAAACGGATATACAAAGAATAGTCTAAGACCATTTGAACTATATATATAAATTTGGGGCTATTCTGGAAAACGCGTCGAAGAAGTGAAACTTTACATTCAAACAAAAACAAATTTTTAAACATTGTTTTTGTTTGCCATGTATTTCTTAAATGAAATAAACGTGATAATTTCAACGCGTTACTCTTTCTTTTAAAAACGGTTAATTTTGTATGAGAAACAAAAACAAAGTTTTTACATTTACACAGATTTGTTTTTGTTTTCTATGTAAGTTTCACCAAGTCGACGCGTATTTCAGAATAGACACCATTGTTTTCGGTTTTTGTCGACACTTCTGCTTTGGAATCGTTCTTAGGCACCATTTTTGTAGTGGAACTTTTCTGTTTTTAACTTTATTTATAAAACATAATTGAGTAAGAGCAATTTTCATTTTTGTTTAAAAAAATTCCCTCGAAATTGACTGAGTTATTTATATACATTTTATTAGAAGACTTTTTGTTAAAAAAGCTACGTGTGTATTTCGGATTCTAGGATGATGAAAGTACAATTTAGTAGACATATATCAAAAATGAGTGTTAAATTTTTACAACAGTGGTCGCCAACCTTTTTTTATTGAGAACCACATTTTTCACATAATGAATATCAATATCAAAAATATTGCTGATAACAATTTTGAAAATGGTGATTTCAAGAAAATTACACAAAATAAAGGGCTTGACAAAAATAAAAAATGAAATGAAACTTGAAATTTGAAACGCTCAACGATATTTATTAAGTAGAACTTTTTCATTTCACATTTTATCTTCCAAAAAATAGTAACATTTCCTTACGTAAATCTTTCGAAAAAATTGCACAGTGGCGAGCTAAACTTTTTAGATAAAAATGTACAAGGAAGAAGAGAATATTTTCTGTGAACAAGAAAACGTGTTTGTGCAGAGAATTCTACGCGATCTGAAAAAATAAGTTGGATCTTAAATTAGTATTTTTATTAAAAAACCTTGAAAAGTTTACTAACATAACTTAATTACTTAAGTGTAGTTACGTCTTCTTATTTCAGAAAAAATCAAGGGAAACGGACGTAATTAACATAAAAGCTTAAATATTGTTACGTTTAAATTTTATTAAACGTGTGAGTTCTTTTGATTGCTCAAAAATAAAAATAACAACACGATTTTCTTATTTGCAACTGAACTTCCTTTTATTCTTGACTAAACCAATTACAACTTGTCTATTCTTATTTACTTCTTAACGTTATTATCCACCGCACGAGGTCTTTTACTTTCAACAGACTTGTTCGTTCACAACACAACTGAACTTCACAACTGACTTATTCACGACTGACTTGCCATTGGTTGCATCGCGCTTTTTTATACTGTGCACCAATACCACCAGAAGCTTCAAGCATAGTCCAGACGATCATTATCATCTTAAATGTTGTTTACTAAGTGCCCAATTAAGTTCATGTGGTAACTATGTACATACATGTGTATATGCATACGTGTGTACATCATTAACTAAGCAATGTGTGGTGGTTGTTTACCTTTTGCCTTTCGTTTGAATTAGCATGTATGTATGTGTGTGTAAATATGCGAATCTTCTTAATAAGCAGACGCTTTTTGTTGTTGCTTTTGCTTGTTTACGTGTTACGCATGCTTATTTAGTTCTTTGCTACAGTGTTTGCACGCGAATATGTGTGTACGTTTGTTGCTTTAGTTAAATACTTCTAGATAGTTCTTTGCATTAACCCTGTAGGAATCTTTTTACGTAACAATATATATAAAAAGGAAGTAAGGGTTAAAAAATATATAAGTATCCATACTCAGTAAATTTCGAACAAAATTGTTAAGAATGCTTTATTGTAATGTTTTTTGCTTCTCCTACAAAAAATATAAAAGTGTAGTTACGTCCGTTTGCATTTAAAGAGACGATATGTAAAGAACAGGATGTACTAAAAATGGTAAAAGAAAACACATACCAAAAGAAGATAAGCGATTTATTTCTGTAAAAACTAATAGGTCTTTAAAGGGATTTTTTTTTTATAATTTTTAGCCATTTTTATTCACTAGCTAAGAATTACAGGTACTAAGTACATACATATCGTTACCTTAATATAGAAAAGCCCTAACTCGTTATTTTTTTAAATAGAGTCATGTATATTTCGTTTAGGGTTTGCACAGCGATTATAATCGTAATCGTAATCGCTATTAATCGCACCTTTTAATCGTAATCGTAATCGCACAAATTAATCGGTCGATTACGATTAAAAATTTCTCTCTTTTTTAAGCAAAGAATTTATGCCAAATTTGCATACAGTTCAAATAAAAAACATAAAAAACAAACATAAAAAATTAAAATTAATATTTTTAATACAAACTACATATACATATGTATTTATAGTCGTATGTTTGTATTTCATTGTCGCTTTAACAAATCATCACTAGACTTCAACCATCTTATAAAAAATTTTCAAACCTCTTATCTTATGCACATACTTTCAAAAATAAGCTTTTTGTAAAATCCAAGAGAATAAGCGAGTAGGCTCAGAAACTTAAAGAAAACACAAGAATCGATTTATATCGATTATGAATCTATTTTATTTTCCTACACCTTAATATAATAAAAATATTATAATTCAAAACGATAATTAAAATCCAAATTAAGGACTTATTAAATTTAGGATTTTATTTTACTATATTCTCCCAATTTTATTTCAAAAGCGTCGTAATATCTAAAAATCTTGAGATCTCGCATTATTACAACAAAAAACATAGAAATACTAAAAAAGGTTATAGTTATAATTGAGTGCCCACACGTGATGAATTTATATCTAATGAATGAACAACTTCGTATAAAAAAACGGTATAAATAATACTGTTTTTATATGAACTTGTTCATTCATTCGGCCTTGTCACAGAGTTCCGTTCTGAGACGGAATTCAATCCAACCCATTTTTGTAGAAGATAGGTGTCTAAAAAAACTAAAATACGCAAATTTGTCAGGTGTGTCCAGACTGTTGGGGGCGCTGATATGCTGGGTAAGGGTTTGACATCTTGAAGTGGATTCAATTCCATTTGCGAACGGAATCAACGGATTTCAAGATTGTTTATGTCAAGATAAACATGACAGTTGTGCTGATATAAACCATATTAAAATATATATTTGAAAGCTGAATTCTATTAAAAGGTCTTATACGAGAATGCCTAAATTCTTATCTGTCAAATGCAAGCATAGTTTTAAACAATTTCCGTTTTTACTCGCTCTCTTGAATTCAATCTGGTAGCTGTAAGACTTGTTAATCTGCGTATTCCTCAATAAACCGATATCCAAAAAATTTAAATTTCTATTATTGTTAATTTCTGTATGGTTACTTCTGCTGGATGGTTTGCTTTGGAGATGAGTTTGGAAAACATTTACAGGAGCAACAAAGATTACAATCCTAAATGCCATCTTAATAAGGAATAAGATTTTATTCTTGAATCAAGAATGTTCGGATTTACCAGATTATTAAGATTGAAATTATTTGATTTTGAACGTAAGATCTTGATAATAGCACGTCCCTTCGTGTATTATTTTTGATACTAATAAGTTCTGATTTACGAACTTCATTTTACGTGCTTGACAATTTTCTCAAAATAAAAATACAATTTAATTGAAAAATTAAATTAAAACGCTAACTAAAGACAAAATAAATTAATTTTTTTGGCTTAACCCATACAGTTCGGCTAAAACTCATGACGCAATTTATTTTAGTCTTAGAAAAAATTATAATAGTATATATTCTTGATTAATCGCATATTTTTTAATCGTAATCGCGATTATGAAAATCTGCGATTATTTGCAAACCCTAATTTCGATAGAAGAACATCTACGGCCATGTTCTGAAAACCATTTCGTTTTGAAATCGTAAAGTTTCAAAAACGAAAAACATTGTTCTCATTATCATAATTTAGTGCATTCGAAATTAAGTACGTATAAAATATCTCAAGCCCCAGTAAAAAAAGAGACTCCAAAAAAGTCATGAAAATGTAGAGTTTACGATGCGGAAGTAGTGCAAATTTCGATCCGATGTAATGATTTTTACATATGGTTGTCATTGCAAGAAGTTCTCTTTTTCGATGCCTGGTCACTGAATTGGAAGCGATATTAAGAAAAATTCCCTTTTTTGTGTTCTATGATAATATTTACATCTAGGAAAAATGGTAAATACTTGCCTTTTTAACAATTCGTTTCTTTTTATACGAATTTAAGCCCGAAACAGTGTTTTCATGTAAATTTAAGCAAATAACTTATATTTTAGACTAAAAATAGTTCATAAATTTCTTTAAGAAAATAATTTTTTTTTAAATTCTGGTGAGTATTTTCTAGCACTATGGAGGAGTTACAAGGTTTTGTGTGACTAAAATAAGCTTCTACATGGTTTTTTGCTCACTCTCGGCAAATTAAAAATATCGATTTTTTGGAAGCAATGAAAATGTACTTCCGCTAGAATGACTTCCATTTATTTCACAAAATAAATTTAAATAAAATTAGTTTTTTTTTCCTAAAATTTTTCGATTTCAAAACGAAATGGTTTTTAGAACCTGGCCGCTAATGTATTGAAAAATTTAAAAATATCGATTTAAAAAAAAAATAATGATTTAAGGGCTAGCTATCTATATTAAGGTATTGATATACATATACAAATTTAATTTTTTTTTTTGCTATTTTAGAAATGAAAACGTGTAGAAATTTTATTTCGTTTTTATAAGGTGAATAAATTTTGAAATTAGTATATTCATATTTCTAATATCTTATTTGAAGTTATTAGTTGGAGGTAAACTGTAACTTGTGAACGTGAACAAATTTGAAAACGTCAACACCCCGGGCTAAAATCAGTTTACGTTTTACGATTTCACTGTACTGTTATTCATAAATATCCTTAGATGACACTGGAGATGACTATATCAATGTCCAGATTATTTATCTTTTTGGGGAAATTTCAAGAACATATTCTGTAAAGGCCATGGTACAATATCATACAAAGTCGTGCGATCTACGAAAAAATACAACCCTGGTATGATGAAGTTTATGAAAATTTTCAAAAGACAATAACAATTAACCACACCAGAGTTATATTTTTTCGTAGATTGCACGACTTTGTATGATAGTAAGTCATGGCCTTAACAAATAGAATAGCTTTTATTAATGTAATTTATAAAAAAATTAATGAAAACCAAATCAAATTATCAAAAAGTGAAAAAGACATTTAAATTAATTACAAAATACCTTCTTTATATAAAATCTCTAAAATTTATGTTCTAATTTAAAAACATTTTTTAGGAATTTGTTGAAAAATGTTTGAAACCTACATGGGATTGGATGTTCTCCGTGATGGATAGCACAGAAGCTCAGCTCAAGTTTGGAGCATACTTAACTAATTACACAGATCCAGCTCATCCACTACATCCCCTAAATTTGACCGCTCAAACTAATAGTAATCACCAGAGCAGCACTGGAGGTAATACAGCAACTTCAGTAGGAATTAATATAATTGGTATGTACATTTTAATTAACATTTTTAAAAATTTTTTCGTGCTTCTACGCATTACAAATATGTACATACATATCGCTCATTTGCTTCAATAGTGGCACAACTCAAAAAAACCAGTTTTGCAGAAAACGCGTTTTAAGTTTTCAATTTGCATACAACTCAATGGAGAAACGAAAAAAAAATATTCTCTCAGGAGGTGATGGTACAAGCTATTTGCATGAAATTTTTACACAAGATAAAATACGAAATGCCGAATCTTTCTGCATTATTAACTCAAAAAACCCATTTTTTGAGTTATGCCACTATTGAAGTAAATGAGCGATATGTATATTATACTGTTCACCAAAAATGGTAAATGGTATATGTAAATAGGTTTGTCATCACGTGTGTAATTTCTACAACATTAATATGCGACATATAAGGTATATATACACATATGTATGGTCAAAATAATAAGCACACAACGATGTGTACCATGTACATATATGTATGTAAACATGGTTTTTAAAAGCTTCAACTGCTTCTACTGCGCTCGTAAATCGTTGACCACGCAGTTTTCCTTTGATGTTCGGAACAAAAAGAAGTACGGACTGTACGGAGGACGAGTCATCTATTCGATGTTTTGATTCCTAAAAAAATTTCATTAGTTTGACAAGATGTGTGAGAGCTCGCATTGTCATGATGAAAAATGATTCCTCTTCGGGGGTTAATTTTACGAATTTCTGTAATTTAAGGGTTTGATCATTGGTTTGTGTCAAAAACAAGCTACTGAAAGAGTTCGATACAAGTATAGTGGCCACATAATCCACATGACACATTGTCGACCATTTGCTTCTCTGTGCTTCTTTCACGAACAACTTTTGTTGGACTTAGCTCGTCTAGGCATACCCGCACGGTCGATTGATTCGTCACCTGTCACGATTTTATTACGTCTTTCGAAGCACCACCGTTGAACTTTTTAACAGGGTAGGAAGAGTGCTCGAATTAATTTCTTTCGCAAACGAATTTAATTCGAACGAATTTTATTTTCCATATTGTAAAGAATTAATTTTTTTAATTCGCAAATTTTATAAATAAAATAAAATGAAAACCAATTATAAATAAAATTTGCGAACGAAAAGAAAAACCAAGAATGCAAAATAAAATTCCTCGCAAATTTAAAAATAAAATTCGCAAACGAAAAGAAAATAGAATTCGCGATTAAATTAAAAATACAAATAATCCAAAGTAAATACCACAGAGGATATACAGAGATGTCACGGACGGAAGATAATTTGTGTTTTCGGAGGTCCCGCTCACTCTGTCACTGCGCATTCTTTAAACCTTTTTTCGTGGTGGTATTTTTTAGCTTAATTTCATTTTACGCTTTGTAACCTCATTCGCTTGGCGATTTTTGCAAATAAATGGTAAAAATTTATATTTTTAAATGAAAATTATTCAAATAAGATATGCAATCATTTTGAAAAATTTTTTAATTGCTTTTTTAATAGTAATAAGCTATTTGGCATTTTGTTTTTTGATTCAACACAACAAAATCTTTCATTTAATTTTGTAAAATTGTGTACTTCGTTTACTTGTTCAAATGTATTTTCAGTTTATGCTTGTGATCTCATTTGCTGTGTGATTTTTGTAAACAAAAGGTAAAAATTAAAATTGTTCAATGAAAATGCTTAAAGTTAAATCAGTAATCATTTGTAAACAAATTCAAATCACTTTTTAATACCATTAATCTATTTCACATTCTATTTTCTACACGTGTTCGTTTCACAAAATACAGATTTTCTCTTGTTTGTTTTGATTATTTTGTTAACATCTTAATAACAAATATACTACAGTTGTCCCTTTCTCGCAATGACTGCACCACAAATGATTTTAGCTTTTTTCATACGTCAGTTTTTACAACTCTGGTCTACTTTGTGGTAAATACTTTAAATTTTTAAAAGGAGATTTTATTATTAACGACTATAGCTAGCTGAAATTTAGTGTGTAGGTTCCTCTTCCGATGTATATAAAAAGGGATTTTTGGAAAATCAAACGCGAAAAGGGGTAAAAGAGGGTAAAATTAGTATCTTTATATCTCAGAAACTACATTAGATAGACTAAAAATTTTAAAAGCATACGAAGCTTCACTTATTTGGTATTTTTTCAATATGTGTACTTTTAGGGATTAACATGGTAAAAATTTAATTTTGGTACCTTTTTTATTGCATTTGACATCTTTAAAATTATTCAACGTAGCATTAGCATTAAAGAGTTAAAATGTACTTCTTAGAAAAAGGTACTTTTTACAAAAAGGTACTCTTTAGGAAAAGTACTTTTTAGAAAAAGGTACTTTTTGAGAAAAGTTCTTTTTAGCAAAAGTACCTTTTAGGGAAAGTTCTTTTTAGAAAAAGGTGCTTTTTGGGAAAGTACTTTTTAAAAAAAGTACTTCTTGGGAAAAGTAGTTTTTAGAAAAAGCTACTTTTTGGGAAAGTACTTTTAGGAAAAGTAATTTTTAGGGTAATAAAGTAATTTTTGCTAAAAAGTACTTTTACCAAAAAGTACCTTTTTTAAAAAGTACTTTTCCCAAAGAAACCTTTTTCCAAAAAGTACCTTTGACTAAAAACTAATTTTTGGGAAAAGTACTTTCTAAAAAGTACTTTTCCCGAAAAGTACCTTTTTTAAAAAGTACTTTTCCGAAAAAGTAATTTTCCTAAAAGGTACCTTTTTCAAAATGAACTTTTCCCAAAAAGTTCCTTTTTTTGTAAAAAGGACTTTTTCTAAAGAGTACATTTTTGTAAAAAGTATTTGTCCAAAAAAGTACCTGTTTCTATTTTATTTTTAATTTTAACAAATTAGGGGTGACTCAACCCATTTACCCATTAATATCACACTTTGCTATCATTTTGATGTTAGCAAGTTATTGCAAATTTTTGGCATTCATTATACTCGTAATTTCACATAAACAATTTTAGGGCTTGTTTTCGATTTTAAAATTTGTCGCCAATTTTCGTTATTTTCGCCATAAAAGTTATTTTAAGCCAAATCTTCCCTTTTTACCATTTTACCGATTTTTATTAATCCATCTATCTATTTGATGTTACCAATTTGGTGAGAATTTTTCTTATAATCTTAATCTTATATCTTTAGGTATTTCTTAGTAATTTTAGGACTTGTTTGCAATTTTGCAATTTATCGCGAATTTTCTTTAATATCGCAAAAAAATTTATTGTTCCCAATTCTTTTTTTTCTGCAGTTTTAACTATTAGACTTTGATATCCTTTTGATGTTACCAAGATTTTGTGAATTTTCCTAATTTTTTGCGAATTTTTACAAGTTTTTTGCTTTTCTTTTAATTTTAGCGCTTAAAAAAATGTTAAGGTTTTTTTCAATTAAAAAATGATTCGCAAATTTTCGCAATTTTTTTGTAGATGAGATTATTTTTGATTCTTAAAATCTATTGAGTTTGCTCGTTTACAGTTTTTACGGCTTTGGAAATTTTTTGCAGATATTAACAGTTTTGCAAGATTTCGCGATTAACATACATATACATACATATATAAGTTGTAAGCCTATTCTCGAGTTATTAAGTTTTTACGATCTATATAATCAGTTTTGGGAGATATTTTCCATTATTTTAATCCCTTGCGACTTTGTATATTTTTTGCAATATACTTATAATGTTTTTAATAGAAATTTGCTAAAGAAAAACGCCACGTATTTAAACATAATTGGACATTTTGTCGAAAAAAGTAAAATACAAAACAATTATTATATTTATGAAATTGATAAATGTTTCTTATAAAACTGCCTGTTTTGTCAACTTTGCCAAAGATATTTAAATTTATTATCTTGCATACCTTTTAAAAATTCAACTTTAAATTCTTTGGATAAAAAATTTTTTTTGGTTGCTATAATAGTTATTCGTAACAAAAATAAAATATTTTCCACTCAAATTGGTTACAATAACCAACATGAAATATCTCTTGCGATAATGGTTAAAAATAACCCAACCGAAATAAAGGGGCCCATACACACATACTGCTCATGCTCATGCGATAAGCATGTGTTGGTAAATTTTAAATTTTTGTTAATGTATTTGTCACACAGACAATGCAGTATGAAAAATCAAAATAGTTTTGATATTGAAATGAACTCATACTGCTGACAGTTTTTCAAATGAACAAAAAATGAATTTATTCATTCTTCTGATATGTATTTTTTTTAAATTTGAAGTTTTACTGAAAAAAAGAAAGTGAAACAAACAAAAAATAAGTACTGAAAAAATAACGTGTAAAGAAAATACGTTTTTAATTAATTTCTTCAATTCTATAAATAATTTTTTTTTTGTTGTCAAACGCATGTTTATTTTATAAATTTTTATTTTAAATGATGATTGATATGATTGATGGTAAAATATCAATCACACACGTATACCAAGGGTTCATCGGCAGTAGCTGCAAGCAGTATGTGTGTATGGGCCCCTTAAACCACATTTTGCAGTAACCTTTTCATTTCAAATTACAAAATAACTATTATTTTCGGTCTCTGATTAAAAGCAATAAATATAATTAAATCAATACAGAATATTTATTTATTTAAAAATGAAAGCATTAAGAACATTAATCGACCATAACATTCATGATTCTTTCTTCTTCTAGAAACTTAATTTGTTATACATTTTTTCAACTTCATCTTTTTAGGCAGGCTGCTTTGCATTTTTATGTAAATACCTACAACAATTAAAATACAACCGTGTTACATACACAAAACCTAGATGTTGTAAACCATAATCGCCAAATGGATTAATGTTGTGTTCTAGCCCAGACAACACAAAATTTTTGTGACGTAAACCGTAATAGGGGCATTAAATAATTATATTGGTCGTCCTACTTTACACAGGGTTACTCGCATAAACACTTATATAAAATTACAAAAAAATATCAACAAATTCAGTTTTTTTTTCTTATCCAGCCTGTGTTTCACAGAATGATAAAAATTTGTTAGACTCGAAAAGTTCTCATATTCCTTACAGCACGAAGCACAAGCAAACGAGAGACGATGCACTATTAAAAACTATGAGAATTTGAGTATAAACAGCCGACAAACTTTCTGGTGTTTGTGTTAAATTTCGTCATTCACGTACAGAGAGGATGCAATTTGTGCTTTTCTGCGCTTAGAGAAGCGCTTCTTTTTGTCTTAATGCTTAGTTGTACCAAATTTATTTTTGCTGAGTATATTGCTCTATGTCAAAAAGTTTGCGGCACGTGTGTAATGGTATTTCATACCAAGTGTTTTGAACAAAAATTCCAAAGAATTTTCTTTAGGTTGAAAAATATGCTTTGATATCATTTCCTTCCCAAATGTTTTCAATAAAGTTTATGTCCCAGGAATGACTTTGCAAGCAGGATAACGCAATAGGTTTGAAACCAATCCTTAAAATAGCATGTTGTGTGTTTCGGGTCGTTATTCTGCTGAAGGAGCAATCGAAGCGGCATATTTTCTTAAGCATACGGACAAGCTACCCAGCCGTATAGCTAGAAAGGGTACAAGGAGAACTAATATCAATAGCTAAAATCTGGCAACACCATAATGAAGTTTCAAATTTTTAGCGCAAACGTACGCATAACGTTTTGATGTACGAGTGCTATTTTGTGGTTGTTTACAGGGAGGTCAAAAAATCAATTTGACAAAAAATTTAAATTAGATGGATATCGTTGGATTATTTTCCACAGCTTTCAACGTGGCAACAAGGCACCATAAAAACCACAGTATATCGCTGATATAATGAATTCAATCGTAGTCGTAGTGCCGTCGCCGACGAATTCCGTGAAGGTCGTCCAAAATCGGTTGTTGTGCCACAAAACGTCGATGCAGTGCGTGAACTGATACTGCAAGATCGTCATATGACACATTCATCCTTATAGGGCTTAAAAGGCGAACCTTTTATTCCGTGAAATATTTCCCATGAACAAAAAATGGTGAACAAAATTAGAATATAGTATACTGACATAACCACAACGCAAACATTGGCGATCACAATTTTAGGAAAAGGGAACACATTTCACGTGAACTTTTATTAGATAGAGATAGAGAGGCATCCATGCACGTTATTTCCACTTCAATACATTCGATTTTGCATCAACACTTATTTGTAAAAAATGTGTTTTTGTTCGTTTTAAAATTTTTTTTAGGAATTTTAAAAATAAAATTCGGAAAAGAGTGTGTGTTCGTAAATGCATCTCTGCTCTGCATCATACGTGCAAACTTTTATTTAAAATGCAATACAAGTTCACTGATAAACCGTTTTTGTAGTAATCATGTTTGTACAACGTATTTGATATTTATTTATGCGTTATTATCTACTTCAGTGAACCAGTTTAGAACAGTTAAATTTTCATTTGCAGCGCAGTGATGCATTTACAAACACAACCAGAATTCCATTTTAAATTCTTGGGTTTTTTCGTTCTCCTCGCAATCGAATAAAATAAACAAAAGTTGATTTAATTCGTTTGCGAGAATTTAAAATAGAATTCTTTTCCGAATTTTATTTTATAATTCTAAAGAACGAATGCAAAAGAATTATTCGCATAAACATTTAAGTTAGGCAGCATGTTGAGTTCTTTTTAATATATCATCACCCAGCCCAAACCAATATAGCTATAGAGCTAAAATTTGGTGTGTAGATTCCTCTCCCGATGTGTAAATCCACTAATTTTTGGACATCCAAACGCGAAAAGGGGTAAAAAGGGTAAAATTGGTATCTTTATATATCGGAAACTACATTAGATAGACTAAAAATTCTAAAAGCATACGAATGCTGCAAAAAAAAAATAAGCCGACCCGACTTTTAGGGAATAAAATGGGGTCAAAACAGAATTTTGGTACCTTTTTTGCACTCGACATATCTTCTAACTTATTCAACGTAGCAGAAAGCCTTTTAGGGATTAAAATGGGGTAAAAATTTATTTTTGGTACCTTTTTTGCATTTGACATATCTTTACAATTATTCAACGTAGCATTAGCATTAAAGAGTTTAAATGTACTTCTTAGAAACAGGTACTTTTTTGGACAAATACTTTTTACAAAAATGTACTCTTTAGAAAAAGTCCTTTTTACAAAAAAAGGAACTTTTTGGGAAAAGTACTTTTCCCGAAACTCAATAGATTTTAAGAATCAAAAATAATCTCATGTACAAAAAAATTGCGAAAATTTGCGAATAATTTTTTAATTGAAAAAAACCTTAACATTTTTTTTAAGCGCTAAAATTAAAAGAAATGCAAAAAACTTGTAAAAATTCGCAAAAATTAGGAAAATTCACAAAATCTTGGTAACATCAAAAAGATAACAAAGTCTAATAGTTAAAACTGCAGAAAAAAAAAAGAATTGGTAAATATAAATTTTTTTGCGATATTAAAGAAAATTCGCGATAAATTGCAAAATTGCAAACAAGTCCTAAAATTACTAAAAAATACCTAAAGATATAAGAAATAAAACAAAATCGGAAAATATTGCCAAAATTATAAAAATTCTCACCAAATTGGTAACATCAAATAGATAGATGGATTAATAAAAATCGGTAAAATGGTAAAAAGGGAAGATTTGGCTTAAAATAACTTTTATGGCGAAAATAACGAAAATTGGCGACAAATTTTAAAATCGAAAACAAGCCCTAAAATTTTTTATGTGAAATTACGAGTATAATGAATGCCAAAAATTTGCAATAACTTGCTAACATCAAAATGATAGCAAAGTGTGATATTAATGGGTAAATGGGTTGAGTCACCCCTAATTTGTTAAAATTATGCACAAGAACAATAAGTTTAATTAAAAATTACCTGAATCGCAAAACTTACTAAAATTTGCAAATAAGTCCTAAAGCCCTAAAATTTTAAAAGAATAAATAAATGCTCGAAAAAATTTTGTTCACATATTGCAAAAATTACTAAAACTCGCAAATAATTTTCGGATACATAAATAATTTATTCATAATTTTGTATTTTCGTACCAAATATTATTTTGCATACTTATACTAAAGTACCGTATTTTAAATAACCAAAAAATAAAAATTCTTTAGATAATAGTTATTGATAACCAAAAAATATTTTTGGTTGCTATAATAGGAACTCAAACCCATTTGTAAGTACCTTCAAATTGGTTTTTTAGTAACCGCAACTGGTTGATTAAGTGACTTTTTTCCTTGTCGCCGACTCACTATTTTAACATAGGCATGTCATAGGCGGTAGTCAATTGACCATCTCTGCATGACTTTTAAATTGACTACTAACTACTTATTTTTCAAATAATTTATAGTTAATTAATATTATAGTAAAAAATATATATGTATATTTATATTACATATATTATATATATACATACATGTACATATATATACATATATATATATATATCTATGTAAAATTATAAATACATATACATATGTACATATGTAGAGGGTGTTTTTTATAGAGGTATAGAACTTCGAATTGAAATAAAACACAAGAAAATCGTTTTAATGTCCATCAATTTGGCTTTATTGGAAGGATAATTTTATGCCATTAATGTTTAAATATGATTTCGGGCATGTGGCCGCCGCGGCTGGCTCGAATAAAGCCAATTCTACAGGTCCAATTTTCAACCACTTTTTCTGGGGCCGTATGTTGGCAATAACGCCACGAATGTTGGTTTCCAAGTCCCCTAACGTTTCTGGTTTGTTGGCGTAGACGAGCGACTTCACATATCCCCAAAGAAAATAATCCAATGGTGTCAAATCACACGATCTTGGTGGCCAATTGACAGGTCCATTCCGCGAAATTATGCGCTCATCGAATGTTTCCTTCAATAAATCGATTGTGACGTGCGCTGTGTGGCATGTAACACCGTCTTGTTGGAACCACAACTCATCCACATTCATGCCATCCAATTCGGGAACAAAATAGTCGGTTATCATGGCTCTATACCGGTCTCCGGTGACGAATCGATTCATTCGGGTCCTCTTCAACACTTTGCTCTACAGCGGCAATTGTTTCTTCGGTGCGCACTGTTCGACGTCTCTGCGGATGCGTATTATCACATAGAGTAAACGTAGTGCGAAAACGATCCATGGTTAACGGAATTAATTGCTCTGATGGACGATTATGTCGACCATAAAATGGACGGAGCTTGCGGTAAACTTCCCGAACTGAACCATTATTTTCGAAATAAATTTGCACGATTTGCAAGCGTTGTTCTTTTGTCAACCTGTTCATGATGAAATGGCAAACCAAACTAAATATTAATCACTTGACAGCTGACAAAATGGCCGCCAGTTAAAAAAGTGATGCCAACTTAAAGTTCTATACCTCAATAAAAAACACCCAATATATATAAATATTTATTACTATTTTATTCACTAAAAAATACGAACCGCTCATAGAAAATATACATATTAAGTATTGAAATTATTTATTTATTTTTTTTTCTTTTCATTTACTTATGTTGCTGTTACTTATTTCTTACGTGTGTTTCTATTCAATATGTTTGGTTGATATCTGCATGAGATTTAAACCAATTTGTAGTCACTTGCAAAATAATTAATTTATAAGTTAGTGTTTTTTGTCAATTGATTATTTTATTTACTACAGGGTATTTATAATGATAACCAATTTTTTTTTTTTTTTTTTTTTTTTTTTTTTTTTTTTTTTTTTTTTTTTTTTTTTTTAATACATGTATTTATTTATTGTATCTTCAAATATGAACTAACAAGAAGTATTCAAATCTTAAATCTAAAATATAATTATTAGGACCGACCACTGTCGGACATAAACTTGTTAATAGTTATAAATAATACATAAGTAGTGATAATCAAAAAAGAAAAAAAATTATAAAAAAGTATAAAAAAAGTATTTTCAAGAAATCCCATTTGGCGTGTTGAGTAATAGAGCCCTTGTGTCCCTCTTTTTTAAGCGGATGTGTCCAGTAAAGTTCAAAATATTACGAGCAAGCGGATTAGGATGTGACTCGAGTTTTGTTAAATATTTGCCTGCGTATTTTGCAATTTCTTCAGTCACTAGTGGCATATTTAAATCACGATGTATATTAGAATTTTTGATGTACCATGGAGCCGATGTTATTAACCGTAAAATATTGTTTTGCCTTCGTTGGATTCTCTCTACATTGGAAGCTGAAGCAGTGCCCCATAACTGGATACCGTAACACCATATTGGCTTTAAAAGCGACTTGTATAATAAAAGTTTACAGTCCATGCTAAGTGTTGAATTTCTGCCAATCAACCAGTGTATTTGAGATAACTTAATTTTCATCTGAGTTAGCTTAAAGTCAATATGATGTTTCCATGTAAGCCTTCGATCAAGGTGTATACCAAGGTATTTCACTTGGGAGTGTTGAGGAATATTTTGATTATTGATTCGAATTGGGGAACAAGTATCTCTTCTTAGGGTAAACGTTATATGGACACACTTTTGTTCATTTACCTTAATTCTCCATAAGTTCAACCACATTTCCAATTGTGTAATATGTTCTTGTAAATATCGGGAAGCCTCGTGAGGGTTTTCATGCATACTAAGGCAGGCTGTATCATCGGCAAACGTAGATGTATGGATATTGCTGCTCAAAGGCATATCACAAGTATAGATCAAATACAAAACTGGCCCCAGAATGCTCCCCTGTGGCACACCGGATGATATAGATTCGGGCACACTCATGAATTCTCCTTCCACAACCGTGAACTTCCGGGTAGTAATGTAACTTTCTAATAAATTCACTAAATTTATTGGTAGATATGATTTTAATTTTAGAATTAGACCTTCATGCCACACTTTATCAAATGCCTGAGAAACGTCAATAAACAGGGCAGAACAATACTTCTTTTCCTCAAATGTTTTTCTTATAAATTGAACCAATCTATGAGTTTGTTCAATGGTGCTATGCTGACTTCTAAAACCAAATTGGTGGTCTGGGATGCACCCACTATCAGTTAAGGTTGGGGACAATTTTGTCATGAGCAGCTTTTCGTAGAGTTTTGACATAGTTGACAGCAAACTTATTGGCCTATATGACTCAGCTTTAGTAAGATCTTTGCCCGGCTTTGGAATCATTTTGATTTTTGCAAGCTTACAGAGTTGTGGATAATACTCCAGTCGTAATATGGCATTAGAAATAAACAGCAAGATTCTTATTGCAATATGCGGCAAGTTCATCAGCATCTTGTTACTAATTCCATCAATACCTGGAGCTTTCTTTGGCTTGAGTTCAGCAATTACTTTATGTACATCACGCATCTTAAACTTTAAGGCTCGAGGGGGTAGAGCAACTACATTCGGCAAATCAGCAACACCAGTACATGTATTTGAGGTAAATACGGATTTTAAATGCTCAGCAAATATTTTGCATTTTGCCGTATCGCTTCTTGTCCAATCTCCGGTAGATGTGCGCAGAGGTGGCTAAAACTCAACGGGTGTTTTAAGCTTTCTAGCAGCGCGCCACAAAGAGTAATTAGATGTCGGTGTGACATCAAGACCTTCCAAATAATTTCTAAGAGATGCAGTTTTTTCAGATGCAAGCAACTCTTGAAGTCGTTTAGAACATTCTTTAAGTCTGAGTTTATGTTGGGGTGATCTGTGCTGTTGCCATTCCCTTCTAGCTCTTCTTTTTTCACATACGAGGTGTTCAATATCCCTGGAATAAATTTTATTAAACCCAGACTGCGGATGGGAGGTAGTGGCATGTTCAGCAGCCTGTTTAATAATTTCGTTAAGATTGGCAATGTTAGTTTCAATGTCATTGGGCGTTCTTAACGCAATATTTTCCGTGCAATGACTACTAAGATACTTTTTGAATCCCAGCCAATTAACACGATTGGTCATCTTCGTATATGGGTGAGGTAAGTCACTTCTTAGTGGGTTACAAATTGTAACGATAGTGGGGGAGTGGTCGGAGGAGAGATCTAGAGAAGTTTCAACACTAATTAAATCCCTAGAAATATTTTTCATTACGCCAAAATCAATAACATCTGGAATTTTTCGTACGTCAGTAGGCCAATAAGTGGGCTCCCCACTCGAAATAACATCTAAGCCCATTTTTGAAATTGTATTAAACAAAGCTCGACCTCTAGGTGTTAAAAGGCGCGATCCCCAGTACGTATGCTTTGCATTGTAGTCTCCAGCTGCCACGAAACAAGATCCAAGCGATTTGTAGAACTTCTCATACTGATCTTCGGTAACTGAAAATGTGGGAGGTGAGTAAATTGATGATATTACGAAATTAGAACAAAAATTTTCTACAAAAATATTCGTAGCTTGCATATATTCTTCACTAACGTTGTCAAAGATATAGTGCTTGAGTCTTGACCAATATGAAATATATCTTACGATAATCGTTGATTATAACCATTATTTGAATTAATCAATTTTAATGGTTAAATATAACCTTTTTGTCATTTCTCTGTTATGTTATTATTATTATATACAGTTATATTAACTGTTATGTCCCTGCATTTAATTCATGGAAATATGTATATTAACAGCCATATTTATAAAAATTACTGAGGCTTTATAAATACTTTTTATAAATAACAAAAATTAAAAATTTTAAAAACCCCGAATATATCTAGAAAAGATGCGATATCTTCTAAACGGCTGAACCGACTTTCTTCAAACATGGCTAAGAACCCTCTCGATCTAGTCACCTTTCAAATAGAAAAAGAACAAGGGAAACTTAAATAGATGAAGTATGAAAAAAATCTACGTTATTAAAATAAATTTTTAATACTTTTGATCAAATACATATGTATGTATATTATCGGTCTAACTCATAAATGATTATTAACAGTTCAATAACACATTAATAGTCAAAAATCGCTAAATGTGTATTCATAAATGATTAATAGCCTATTAGACGTTTAATAAACGTTTCTAAACTCAGAGATTTTTAATGTAGCCTCCATGCTACTTTAAGCGTTTGATAAACAATTATAAATATTTTCTTGATTTTTTTATCCCTTATGTGAGATTTTCTGTGGTTACTCACTTTTATGTTTCTTGTTTATTCTTTTGCATGTCTCCTGAATAATGTTCTTGCGCAAATGTATTAATTTATGTAAGTTCCCTGCAGTCAGACTGGGGCCAAATGTCTCTTTGTCAACACTAAAATTCTAGTAGTAGTTACACTGTCTACAATTTCTCTCCTATATGTCAGTATAAAAGAAATAGGGAAAATATATGTGGTGTATTTCTGGTGGATTTTGCAACAACTTGTAAACATACATAAATTTGTATGTACGTAAGGTATAGAAATGTACCAGTAAATGTCTGGTTGGTATGTCTCCATGTTCCCATAAGAACTATGTAGTCACTACCTAGTCAATTCTTTTAGCGTTACTAGTAGCTTTTCAATGACAAACACAGGCTAAATGTCTACAGCAGAAAGTATTGTATGGAGGATAATTGTAGAGTAGTACTGGTGACAAAGTCAAAAGCGACTCGGTACATTTTCACCATCGACATTTCCTTCAGGGTTGGTACATGTATGTATGTATGTATGCATAATTGTACAAAAAGAAAAATACATACATATAAACATTGTTGAAAATTAATTAAACCCCATTCATTGGCAAAAAGAAAAATAGAATTATAAACATAAGGGCATACGTAAGTACAACCATACGTATGTATGTATTGTAGTGAAAATGCGCAATATATAAGTCATGTGTCACTCAACAGGTTATTTACCTGCACATACCATGGAATCGTATTATTAGCTGACTTACTTAAAGTACAGGTTATTTACCTGCAAATACTTAGGAGTCATATTATTGGCAAGTAATTGGGTATTCTCTCTACACATCCATATTTGCTTAGGTTTAAGTTTTATTGTTCAAGTATTAACTATAAGTATTTTAATTTTTAGATTATAAGAGACAGTTGTAAACAGACAAGAAAATAAATGAGTTGAAACAACTTAACATGGCGACCGTGACCGCGAAGACTGCGAAATAATAAAAATTAGAAGTGACTAAATAAAAAAACTGGCTTAAACTATTGAAAACATAAGATAAGTGAAATAAGTGAGAAAAAATAAAATTTTTAATAACAATGGGCTGGTGGACAAAAATCCTCCAAACAGTATCTGTACTCTTTGCAGGATACGAGGTAGGAAAAAACCTAAATGAAGAGGAAAGTAGTGAAAATAAACAAGTAATAATTAAAGTAAACCAAGATGAACAAACCAACACACATCTAATTATCGAAATAACGTTGGGAGCACTGCTACTAATAGCCGTAATCTCAATATTGTTAAAAAAATTACTAAAAACAGCAATAAACAATCTTCCCCAGACCCGAATATAAGATCAATTACAAACAAAAAAAAAAAATTATTTTACAAACAATCAATTGTGTCAGTGTTAATGTGCAACACACCATCTCGTATACATAATCATCATCTATCTACACTTAACTTCTGGACAACACACCACCTTATTTTTACAATCATCATAAAAACATAAAAACATTAAACTTTAATATAAAAAAAAGCGAACACAAGTTAAAGTGATGACGATTCATTTTTGTTAAAGTGCAAAAACTGAAAATTGGAAACAAACAACAAGTACATAAATTCAAAAAAAAAAAAAACAATATGAAACAATTACAGCTATTAACTTAAACCTATTGAAAAAATAAATCAACAAAAGAGTTCAAATAACAAAGTTCGCTGGACATAAAATATAATAAAAAGCGTTTTTTTTTACGGAAGACTTGATGAAAATCATTAAAAACAAAAAAAATCTCTGGATTTTAAAACAACGTCAAGTTAAAATGGTGTGGTGGGAACAAATTTTTATCAACTATTCCACTCCTGGTCGCAGGTTACGAAGTCAGACCAAGCTGATGAAAGCCAGAAGTGTTGCCCAACAAAAACATATATAACAACTATAATTCATCTGTAAACACTATCAGTATATTGTAAGTTTATTTTTAAAATGTCTAAAATTATAAATAAAATAAATAATTGTAAATTTTAAATATATGTACGTATTATGCAATGGGAAAATATCATAGACAGTCTAAGCCCTTTTCAAATTAAGTTTGAACAATCATATAAATGTTTAAACCAAAATCGGACAATAAAACAAGATACCTTAGACAAACACGCACAAAATTTAATTGAAAACTATAATTCAATTAGGGCAACATTACATAGAAACTACGACAGATACACTACCCCACACAAAGAAAAAGCGAACGAGATCTTTCTGACGTTAAGAGATAAATTGATAAAAGTCTTTCATCGACATAATATTAATACTAAGGTACCGCTCGCATTAGGATTTGAGGTAGTTAGGGAAATTACTGAAACAGAAGAAAACGAAGATTTTAAAACGGAAACAAACATGACACGAACAGAGGACGACATTATAGACAAGACAACTAAAATTGTCCCTGTATTTGACGGTAACGTTAATGAGCTGCAAAGTTTTCTTGACGCGTTGACTCTGATTGACAGAATTAAAGAAACACACGAGGTAGTCGCTATAGAGGTAATTAAAACGAAACTGAAAGGCCAGGCAAGAAACTTAATTACAGATGAAAACTCTATTCAGGCTATTAAAAGTAGACTACAGACTTCCATAAAGGGTGAATCGTCGGAATTATTATGTTCGAAGTTAATGAACATAAAACAAAATTCAAAATCAGCTACCGCATATGCGGATGAGATCCAAGAGATTACGAAGAAACTAGGTGGGGCCTATATAAGAGAAGGCTACCCTCAAGATATTGCTGATAAATTAATAAGACAAAATACGGCTAAAGCCATTTCGCGAAACGCCTCAAATGATGAGGTAAAACTTATCATTAAAACTGGAAACTTCTCGTCCTTGAATGAAGTCGTTTCGAAATTCGTAGAAGCTAGTACCGAAGCTTCAACTTCAAATTCTGCAGTTTTCTACTTTAAACGCCGTGGATCTGGTAATTTCAATAACAGATTCAATAATTATCGCATGCGCGGCCAAGGCTGGCGTTCGAACAATAACTTTAATCACAACAGGTATAATAATAACAATTTTAATAATAATAATTGGCGACGTGGAAGCCAAAATAATAACTTTAGAAACCAGGCCAACCGTCCACCGAATAGAGGTCGCATAAGATTGGCACATGAAGTCTCGGAAAACGAGATTTCCCCCCAAAACGAGGGGGGCCATCATCAAAACTAGCATTTAGTACTGTATCAATATTCCACTTGAACCTCAACTTAAGTAGTTTTATTGAGATTCATCTATCAACTAATGAATATATAAATACATTTCTTGTAGACACCGGAGCAGATGTTTCATTAATCAAAATCAGTACGCTTAATTCATTGAAATTTAACGTGAAAGACATTATTCAAATATCTGGAATAGGAAAAGGAAATATTTTATCCTTGGGAACGGTTCAAATTGATTTAATGGTGAGAAAATTTTTGATTCCTCATAAATTTCACGTAGTTTCGGATACATTCCCAATGCCATTTCAAGGTATATTGGGCCTAGATTTCTTAAAAACATATAATGCTATTATTCAATATGGACATGATATAAACTCGAATTTACTTTCATTGAGACCATATAATCTAAGTAACCCTATAGATATTCCGTTACTTGAAAGTCTAAATGATGGTCATATAACACTACTACACTAGCTCGAGCCGAGGTTTTCAGAGCCATAAAAATTGACAACGACGTTTCTGATTTGGTGGTTCCAAGTCAAACAATTGAAGATGGAGTGTATGTAGCGGGATGCATAATATCCAGAAAATTTCCTTACGTAAGAATAGTGAACACAAATTGTGAGAATAAATTTTTAAACAATGTATCAATTGATTATGAGAAATTGTCTGATTATGAAGTTCTTGATATGACCAATGTCGATAAAATAAGAACACAGAAGATTTTAGGCAGATTGAGAAAAAATTTCCCTGAGATAGCTAAATCGGAATTGCTTGAACTATGTTCCAAATATATTGATATTTTTGCTTTGGAAAGTGACAAAATAAGTACAAACAATTTCTACACACAGAAATTAAGAGTGTCAGACCACGATCCAGTGTACATTAAAAACTATCGTACACCACACTCCCAAAAGGAAGAAATAGCGAGGCAAGTTGAAAAGCTTCAGCGGGATGATATCGTCGAACCATCTGCTTCCAACTATAATAGCCCTATTATGCTGGTACCAAAGAAAGCATTGCCAAATAACCCTAACAAGCGATGGCGTTTAGTAGTTGATTACCGACAAATTAATAAAAAGTTAACAGCAGATAAATTTCCACTGCCCAGAATAGAGGATATTTTGGACCAGTTGGGTAGAGCAAAATTTTTGTGTTGTCTGGATCTAACTTCTGGATTTCATCAGATAGCATTAGATGAAAAATCAAGGGACATTACTTCCTTTTCGACGGAGAATGGTTCATTTCGTTTCACGCGTTTACCATATGGCTTGAAAGTTGCTCCAAATTCTTTCCAAAGGATGATGAATTTGGCTTTTACAGGTTTAACACCTTCTAAGGCCTTTATTTATATGGATGATGTCATTGTGACAGGATGCTCAGTAAAGCATATGCTTAAGAATTTGGAAACAGTTTTTCAAAGATGCAGGGAATGCAACTTAAAATTACATCCGGACAAATGTAACTTTTTCAGATCTGAGGTTACATATTTGGGTCATAGGTGTACTGACAAAGGTATTTTACCAGATAGTAGCAAATATGATTCAGTTAAAAACTATCCCAAACCGACGAATGGCGATGAAGTTCGCCGATTTGTAGCTTTCTGTAATTATTACAGACGTTTCGTACCAAATTTTGCATACTATTCTGTGCATTTAACTAGACTAACTAGAAAGAAAGAACCTTTTATATGGACTGAAGATTGTGAACAGGCTTTTCAGAGTCTTAAGACTGCATTAACATCCCCACAAATCCTTCAATATCCTGTTTTTGACAAACCTTTTTATATAACCACCGATGCAAGTAAAATCGCCTGCGGTGCAATATTATCCCAGGACAAAGATGGTATACAGTTGCCGATTGCTTATGCGTCACGTGCACTAACCAAGGGAGAATCGAACAAAGCGCCAATAGAACAGGAATTAATTGCTATACAATGGGCAATTAATCACTTTCGACCATACGTGTATGGTAACAAATTTATTGTGCGTACTGATCATAAACCATTGACATACTTATATTCTTTAAAAAATCCATCTAGTAGATTAACAAGAATACGTATGGATCTGGAGGAATATGATTTTGTTATAGAACACATTAGAGGAAAAGACAATTCAGGAGCGGACGCGCTATCTCGAATTGACTTTAGTGATATTAAATCAATTCCTTCTAGCAACAATGTTCTAATGGTAACAACACGAGCTCAGTCAGGAAACAGGAATAAAAATAAAATTCAGAAAACGAATAATCAAACGATTCACGAAAAGCCCAAAGTTTTTGAAACTATCGGGTTTGATTGCGTAAAGAAATGGGTAAGGCTTAGAATGGATACTAACGGAAAAATACCTATTATTTCTTTTAAAAGAGGCAAACAAGTGCTAGCACCTAAAGTTAATATAGGAAATATTATTGCTAATGGAAACATTGATTTAGATCAATTTTTTCCAATTCTTGAAAGAGAAGCAATAATTAGAAATTTAAACAAAATTCAAATTAATCTAAATGATCATTTATTTAGCCTCGTAACTATAGAACAATTCAAACAAAAAGCAAATCAGCATATAAATAAATTACAAATAGCGCTCACACCCAGAATAAGCATCGTATCAGATAGGGAAGAACAAAAATTTTTATTGAAAAAATTTCATGATGATCCTATATTTGGCGGACATCCTGGAACAAACAGACTACTTAAGAAACTACGTCAATTTTATTATTGGAAGAACATCACCAAAGATGTTAACCAATATGTAAAGAAATGTCTTCAATGTCAAACTAATAAAACTACAAAACACATAAAACCAAATATGATTATAACACCAACACCCCAGAAACCCTTCCAAACGGTAATAATAGACACTGTAGGACCCCTACCTATTTCTGAAATGGGAAATCAATATATTGTTACAATAATATGTGACCTAACCAAATACCTTGTAGCGGTGCCCGTAACTGATAAGACTGCTAAGACGATTGCAAAGGCATTAGTAGAACATTTTATATTAATTTATGGACCTATGAATACAATAGTTAGTGACATGGGTACGGAATACAACAATCAAGTACTTTCAGAACTTCTTACACTACTAAACATAAAAAGATCAATGTCAGCCCCTTACCATCACCAAACACTAGGAACAGTTGAAAGATCCCACCGTACATTTAATGAATACATACGTTCATACATTCACACATCTAAAAACGATTGGGATAAATGGATAAGGTATTTCACATATGCTTTTAACACAACACCCTCAACTGTACATGGATATTGTCCATTTGAATTGATTTTTCCGAACGTTCCAAATCATAATCCACTAATACCATCTGAGAAAGTAGATACTGTATATAATTTTAATAACTATTCAAACGAGGTAAAATTCAGACTGCAAACTGCATTGAAAAGAGCAGAACATCTAATAAACAAAGCAAAACTAAATCAAAATAATTCACATGACCAAAACCTCAATAACATTAACATTACCGTAGGTCAAGAAGTATTCATAAAAAATAACACAGCACACAAACTAGAATCAATTTACAAGGGACCATATAGAGTCATTGACGTTGACGACAAAAATAATATTACTGTAAAAATAAAGGGGAAGAATCAGAAAATTAACAAACAGAATGTGAAAACCTTTTAATAATTTATTTGTATACTTGATACATTGTATTTGTCATATATTTTTTTTTTATTTTTAATTAATTTTTTTATATTCATAATAATCATATTACAACATGCATTTTAGTATAAGTTGAATTAATAGTTCTTATAATATATTGAATAATATATTAAAATTTATATATACCTAAAACTATTATCAATAACATTTGTAAAGAAAGTTCTTATCGACATCACTTGATCAATGATCTCTATAAGAACTTTCTCTTTAAAAGGGGAGGTGTAGTGAAAATGCGCAATATATAAGTCATGTGTCACTCAACAGGTTATTTACCTGCACATACCATGGAATCGTATTATTAGCTGACTTACTTAAAGTACAGGTTATTTACCTGCAAATACTTAGGAGTCATATTATTGGCAAGTAATTGGGTATTCTCTCTACACATCCATATTTGCTTAGGTTTAAGTTTTATTGTTCAAGTATTAACTATAAGTATTTTAATTTTTAGATTATAAGAGACAGTTGTAAACAGACAAGAAAATAAATGAGTTGAAACAACTTAACAGTATGTATGTACAATAACATTTTAAAAATACAACAAAATAGTGATGCATAATCGACCGCTATAAAATGGGTATTTGCCTACCTCTGTACTGAGCCGAATACTTAAATACTTGCTTAAATACAATTTTGTGTAACATATAAATATTTGTTGGTTTATTTATTAATAAAAAGTGAAACGCCTACTTTTTAAGTTATTTTTTAATAACATTATGCGTTATGATTTACTTTTTTTCGACTCAAACAGACTACCTAAATTGAGAGCGAAAGTGACATGATATTGCCAACATAAAATCACAAAAGAAGCAAAATCGTTTAATAGTTAATTCACTGATATTAATCAGTTATGAATACAAATTTTTATTAAAGCTTAATAAAGCAAAATCTGGGGGGTTACTCTCTATTGCGATGCGAAAGCAATTACGATGCGAAAGCTAAATGCGATGAGATGCCAATTTGGTACTCTCTATTACTTTCGCAAGTCCTTTCGCAAAATTGTTTGATAAAGTGGCAACATTGACTTTGCAAAAGAAAATATGGCAAAGATTGACAGTAATGAAGTGTCAAAATATGTAAAAAAAGGAAAGTTAAGAAAAAGTGAAGATTTTTTAATTGAAAGTAAAATAGTGAGTAGTCTGTAGCGTTCCGTTTAAAAAAGGAAGCATTTCTTTATGTTCTAAAAGCTATTCAACACTAGCTAAGAGATCCACAGCAATTCCAACTACTATAAAACTTGCCGCCGCATTAAAATTACTTTGCCAAGGCATGTACCAACATCAAATTGGCCAGGACCATATCTTAGGAATATCGCAGCAATCAATGTCACATTGCATTGAGAGAATATTATGTTCGAAGCATATCAAATTTGATTTAGTTGCAGAAAGGGCACAATAAGTCAAAAAAGCTTTTACAACATGGTAGTCACATACAAACGGTTAGATAAGCCTAAAACAAGCACTTGTTGAAAATTGCAGCACAGTATGAACGCTATGGTTTGGTTCATTATATTTCACCTTTATTTTACATTTTTAGGTACATATGTATGTATGTGATTACAAAATTTAATGTAATTTTTATTTGCTTTTACTCAAAAAATAATTTTAATATCCAATATAAATATTTTTTCAACGTACTCACATGTTTTTCTCCCTTTGCGTTTGCTATTTAGCTATCGCAAGATATTTGCGATTATCGAACGATTTTGACAGCCACTTTCGCATTACAGAGTGCGGTGATACCAGGCTTGCGAACGAAAAAAAAACAGATGCGAAAAGCAAATGCGCAAACGCATTAGAGAGTACCATTCGTTCGATTTCGTAGCATTTTTCTTTCGCATCGCAATAGAGAGTAACCCCCCTGTTTCATAAGTAATGTACAGATTAAAGCTGAAATAAGGAATTTTTATGAATTAGACCGTATAAAGATACCTATATGCTCGTCACAGCGCCTTCATTCTCTTATTTATTTCCAAGCGTTCTAGCGTATCCCTGATCTCCTACTCAGTTTTTAATATTTCTAACCGATCCTCTTCCAGCTTAGTTTTTGATCGTCTGCTACTTCAGAAAACGGTGAATTCTCTGCAGCTTGGAATATATATTCCGCCTTATCGGATTATATTGGGACATTTTCTGTAAAAAGCTTCTCTAGTGAGTTCAGGACCTAGTTTCATAAGCTCCACAAGATTTTCCATTTGTTTTAATTTTTTTTCTAATAAATATTTTTTTTCTAAAAACATTTACATTCTAAAATTAAATCTTCAACCTGCTGGTGGTGGTCCATCCACAGAAATAAGTTTGAACTCACTAGAGAAGCTCTTTGTGGAAAATGTCCCAATATAGTCCAATGATTCGGAACCTACTTACATTCCAAGTTGAGGACCATTCACTGATTGCTAAAGTAGCAGACGATAAAAAAATAAGTAGACGATCGGTTAGAAATTTTAAAAACTGAGGAGGAGATCTAGGACACAATACAACAATTGGAAAGAAATTAACAAAAAACTATAAAATAAACAAAAAAAAAATCTTATAGATTACACTATGCAACAAAAAAATGAAAAACTAAAATAAGATGTTTTCTCAGCTAATTTAGGGTTGCTGAACACGAATATGACACTCATTTATTTTTCTTAAGAAGCGTTTTCGAGATATTCGCGAAAAACGTGTTTTTGCAGTTTACAAAGATATTCCCAAAAATCTTGAGAAAATATATGTTTTTCTTTTAACAGCCAATATTTTTAGTGTGTTGATCGGATAAAAATTCACTGATAATAATTCACAGACCTTTAGATTTAAAAAAAATAAAGTTTTTATGATTTTTTTAATTCGGTATTTTAAGTTGTGCCCTTAAGCCAAAAAAAGTTCTTACATTTATTTTAAACATGTACCTTAAATAAAATGTTACAGTTCATTTATTAAGCGTAAAATTATTATTTGGCAAAAAATTAAAAACTTACGACATATTTACTAAATATATCCGACTTTGCATTTTCGGATGTTTTCAGTAAAAATTTAAAATTTTTTTAATCTAAAGGGCCATAACTCAGTGAACACATTTTACATATGGGGTGATAAAAGAAAGACATATCTTTTCAGCAGTGTAAAATTTGCGTTATTTAGATAAACAGTTCTCAAGATTTTCAGAAATATCTTTGCAAAACTAACTGGTTTTTCGCGAATATCTCGAAAACGCTTCTCAAGGAAAATTAATAAGGACCATATTCGTTGTCAAAAGCCCAAATTTAGTTTAAAAAAACATTTAATTTTAGAGGTTGATTTTTTTTGTGGCAGCCAGCAGTAGTCACCCATCATGGATATTTTCACTAAATATGTCTTAACCCAATAAGCACTCAAAAAAAAAAAAAAAATTCAAGCACTTGAAATTTAACTGGAAACAAAGTTGAATTCAAAAAATTTTTCAAGTAATATTCAATTTTGAAAATATTTGGAAATAAAAAATCAAACAAAATACAACATGTTCAAACCTTGTCAAATAAGTAATTTATTTTTTTATAAAATTTAAATTATGATGAAAAATATCAAAAATATACAAAAAAGTGCTTTTTTAAATAACAAAAAGGTGTTCAAAATCGTGAAAACAGTAGTGAAGGTAAATATGCATAAAGTAATTATAAGAAAACTTGTCGATTGCATTGAAGCTTGAATTATACTTGAATTCAATTGTATTACAAGGTTGAATTACAGTATAATAATATAATTTTGTGTCCTCTGATAACAATTTAACGTTTAATAGGTTGGATATAAGATTTTTTTTAAGATGCAGGCTTAAGATAAATTTTAGAATTTTTTTTGGCACCCATAGTGCAACTTAAAATACTGAATTTAAAAAAACAAAATTTAAAAACTTAAAATTTTTTTGAATCTAAAGGGCCGTAACTCAATGACATTTTATCCGATCAATACATTGAAGATATGGGCTGATTAAAGAAAAACATATCTTTGCAAATGATATTAAATTTGTCAAATTTTAATAAACAGTTCTCAAGATGTTTGGAAATATCTTTGCAAACTACAAAAAAAAATCAAGTTTTTCGCGAATATCTCGAAAACGCTTCTTAAGAAAAATAAATGAGTGCCATATTCGTGTTCAGCGACCTTAAATTAGCTAAGAAAACATCTAATTTTTGAGGTTATGGCAAAAAGATGAAAATTTGTTGCATAGTGTTATTTAAAAAGCAAAAATTAGATCTCTTAACTCGAACTGACAAAAAGGGAACGCAGGAGATGTGACGAGTGTATGCGTATCTTTATATTATATGAGACCACCACCACTTTGCAATATTATTATTTGTGCAAAAAACTTTTTTCAGCTCCATTTTCTTTAGAATACCAAAATGCGGTTTTCTCTTAAATTGGTTGATAGTTGGTAACGTAAATTATATATATATTTTTTTTAATAAAGAGAAGTTACACTCAGGCAATGAATGCCTACTACTATTACTAGGTGTTACCTTCTTTAGGAAAGGTATAATGATAGTGAAGAGATAGAGAAAAGCTTCATTATTTTACAACTCTTTTTTTTTTTTGCACGTTTTTTAATCATGCAGTGTTAATGCCTCTGGTGTTAAATGTGGCGTATTAAATTTGATTGAAGCTAGTAGCTATTTTATCAGTTAAAAACAAAAAACACTCGTCCACTGACACGATGCGACGCTGTCGTGAAAAAATCCTCAAACTTCGTTCTTGGCTTGCTCTTCGCTCAACCAACGACCAGTGTTGCCAAAACGGCGGTTTTCCCGCTATATATGACTTATTTTGTTGTCATTAGCGGTAAGTCTATTTAAAAAACCACCAGCGGGAATTTTAGCGGAAGAATTTCTTAGTTGACGGATTTTCAGCGTTTTTCTGAAACTTATAAAGAAAGGTATTGAATCAAAATAAAGTATATCTAACGCATCTATGCGACACGTACCTTTGTATTTACATATGTTGAGTTTTTTTCGATAGAAACACGTACAGCGAAAAGAAACTAACGTTACTTTTTTGCTAATAAAAAATTTACATTGTGGTCGTGTAGTATAATGTGAAAATTTAAGAGGTTAAAAATAATAACATATGAGTATAAATGTGAACAATGCTCAGTTTTAGTGAATAAAATTTAATTCGAGATTAAAATTATATTACAAACCAATTTAATCATTCGTTTCGTATTAAAAAAATAGTAAATAAATCTGAAAACAAACCGAAAACTGGGTGATTGGACCACTGAGTATGAGGAAAACGAATATCAACCAAAATCTCTCAAAACAATAACTTTTTCTGAATAATTTGATTTTGATTAGACTTTTTTTATTGAAATTATCCTTCGAAACTAAACTTCAAGCCAATGTGAATTGAGCCACAGAGTTTATTATATTAACACTATTTTTTAATTTCAGATAGTCAGGAAATTTTAACAATATTTTACAAATACCTTAAGCAAAACGGCAAGATATTATATATATATTATATTATATTATTCCACACGTCATCCTGTGTGAAACACAAGATGACTAACGAAAAATTTAGTTGCTCATGTTTCTTTTAAGCTTATTTCAGGTTGTATATAAATCAGCCTGTGAAAAACAGGACAACCAATGTAATTTTTTAATTTTTCTCGACGCGAAAACTTCTCGCAAGTTACAGAACACAGGTACTGGTTCGATGTTTGTGTATGGAAACTCTGCAGGAATTAAAATACCTACTCAAAGAGTAGGCTGAGTTTTGCTTACAAATATTGGGGAATTATGAGATTCCAACATACATACATCTATCCAAGTAGATAGGTAATGGTGGCCTGAGTCCGGTTTTGGGAATTAAAAACCGGAAAACAGGACTCAGACCACCATTAATACAAAAATGGGGGGATTTTGGGGATTTTCATGCCGAGATTTTATGTCTGTGTGTGGTTGTGTGTGTGTGTGGTTGTGTGTGTGTGGTTGTGTGTGTGTGTGGTTGTGTGTGTGTGTGTGTGTGTGGTTGTGCGTGTGTGGTTGTGTGTGTGTGTGTGGTTGTGCGTGTATGGTTGTGTGTGTGTGTGTGTGTGTGTGTGTGTGTGTGTACACTTGTGTGTACAGCTTATGTTATTATTGTAAAGAAACGTTGTGCTTACAGTTCATGGATGTATGTATATGTGGGTGTTTGTATTTGTATATATATATATATATATATATATATATATATATATATATATATATATATATATTTATATATATATATATATATATATTAGACTGGCCGTAATTTTTTTTTTTTAGAAATTTAAATTTTATTTTTTCTTAAAATGTTTGTTTTGATATAAAAACAAACTCCAGAAATTTTCAGCCAAATCCGATGATGCCTAGTAGTGCCTAGTTGACCTTGAAGTTTACAATATGTGCATTATAGGGAAACCTACATAAAGAAATAACGTTTTCAACAATAAACGGTAGATTTTAGAAATATGTATTTATTTTAGTTATGTATATTAAAATACCTGGTTTACAAGGGAGCTTTTCGTGTGAGACGGATATATTTTCCTATAATGTTCCACCACTTGCAACAGATATTGCTTGTCTTCCTCGTCATACGTTAGCGCTCGATTAAAATCTGTTATCAATTTAAATCCCCTTTCGGCTGCATCGTTGACAACGGCCAAATTTTCGCAAATAATTTTTCCAGCGCAAAAATCATCTCTATCTTTCCACGTTACCGGATCCGAATGCAAGAAACTCCAATCAATTTGCAATCGAGTGAAGAATCTTTTTGTTTTTGCAGACACGAAATCGCTCAAATTTTTTTCAGTATACGCTCTGACATCTTCTATTGTAGTTTTAATTTTTTTCGAAATATCTTCTTCATATAATTCTGCAATGTTACCAAGGGCATTAACCATTTTTAGTTTTATATCGTAAGGGATTTGGTCATCAAAGAAAGACAGAGCAACAGCTTCTTCACTCAAATACCATAAATGATTGATAATTTTTTTTAACAAAATGATGGAAATATTTGTATCATATTATGCAGTTACATCATTTATAAGTTGCAAATCTAATCTTGGTGCATTCACAGATTTGACACATCCAAACCAATACGGAACGAAAATTCGCGTCAAAAATACACAAATGTTACGAAAGCTATTTAATTCCGCTGTCGTTAGTTTAAATTGCTCACGAAACAGAAACACTTTAAAGCAGTATATATTTTTCGACATAAATCGAGCATGCGTTGTTGCACCAGGTGCACGGAATCCCGAAAAGCCTGGTGCTTTTTCACCAATAAAAAGCAATGAAACTTGCAATACTTCTTTATAATCTGCCCGAACGTATTGAGATTTCAATGCCTCAAGGCAAAATATTTTGTGGTATTCTAATTCACCCACCGTAAAAAGTTTTTCTACATCCTCATCCGATATTCCACTCTTAAAATTAATTTGGTTAATATTTGGCCAAAACTTGGAGAAGCGATTAAAAATAAGAACTTCTGGTGCAGCAGTTTTACCAAAATTTAGTTCGAAGACAGCTCTTATCAACAATTCACTAATGTGATGACGACATGGAAGAAACAGCAAGTCCCTTTTTAATTTCTTTTCTAATAAGTAGGCTGCACCCTTATTAATGCCAGTGTTACTTGCTGTTGTGTCAAAAGATATTATTTCGACTAAATTGTCCATTTTCCATTTTATCAAGAAGTTAAAGGTTGTATCAGCTATACTTTCACCAGAGGAGTCTTGCATTTTTGGAATTCCAAGCAGTTTCTCCTTATTTTTGCCAGTCACAACTAGAGCTAGTCGCTCTGATTTTTCTTTGCCTTTTACTTCTGGAAGTAGTTTGCCATCCCAATGAAGGACAAATACTTCAGGTATCTTGAATCAGAAAAATTAAAAAAAAATATTATTTTTATACAACTAGTCACAAAAATAGATTTTTTAGTATTTACATTGAAACTTTCCAGAATCTGCTGAGCTTGTTTGCGGCGATAATCCCTCCTCATCGCCTGAATAGTGGTTCGATTGAGGACTAAAGCGTCCAATTTTATTGCTGTGGAAGTTGGATTGACTCCATCAATTTTTCGTAGTAGTGCAGCTGCTGTTGCAGTAATTAAATGCATGGCATCTCTCGTACTAATTTTGCATTTGTCCATACTTGCCAGCATTCTATCATCAATAAAATGGATATTTCCACGCGATTGTTGACCTTGTGTTACGACGGTCGGTTCATCGTCTGCTATATCAATTGATACATTTTGATCAACCACAGAATACGCCATTTCGCTACTTTCAGTACTACCTGAAATATCCATAGCAGATATTTGCTCTGATATTTCAAGAAAAAATAAATAAACTAATTTGCATGATAATTCAATAAAAATCTCAATTACCTAAATAAACATTTTTCTCGCGCATTTTTAATATATCAGAACGCTTTTCTTTTCGTTTCTGTTTTTCCACCATTTTTACATCTACACCAGACATACTTCCTGGTCGACCTCTTTGCCTTTGAAGAACAAGAAAGTCTTTATCCTGTTGGATCTTCATTACCGCAAGTGCATCTGACGTTGCAATGTCAAATATATAATTTTTAATGCGATCCACAAATTCCTCTTCGTTTTTCCGGTGCTTCTCATACTTGGACTTGGCATTCTTCTGCAAATTTCTCCATTTCTCATATATTCTCTCCAAGGCTTTAATAGAGTTTTGTTCTGACATTATCGGAATGTTGGCTCTTTTCCAAAAATCAGAAACAACTGCAATTGTCAATTTTGCACTGCTTTTTAAAGAATAGTTTTCCATACGTATTTTATAAAAAAAAATTGAAGAACCTGCTTCACTGACGGTAATTTTGCACCCAAAATTTCATTTTTACATTTTCCTATGAACAATACTAAATCATCTCCAGATCTCAGTTGTTTTTTTAATGCCATTATTTGTTATTTTTTTATTCTTTACTATTTTTTTTAATTTTCACTTATATTCACTGTCACTTAACAGACTCTACTTAGTAATGAAACGCAAAGCTTACATGCTTGTTAAGATCATCTAAATAACGGTAATCAGTTCTTTTAGACTTTGTATTTCTTTTTTGCAGCATGTTTCTCATCACCTCAACTTGCTTTAATGTCCCGTTAGATTTGCTCTTCTGTAGCATGTAGCAATTGTATCAAATAAGTTTTTAAGCAAATAATTTTTTTTAACAATTATGTATTATTTTTTTTGAAGCGAAAGAGAGAGTAATGTAAAGAGAATAGAAAAAAGCTATTCCTTGAATGAATTATATGTATATAACAAATTTAATAGTAATAATATAATAAAATTAAATCTGTTGCACATTTTTTTAGTCAAAGTAGAACAAACTTTGTGCAACGCATAAGAAAAAATACTTTTTGGCGTAGTAAACTTCAAGGTCAACTAGGCACCACTAGGCATCATCGGATTTGGCTGAAAATTTCTGGAGTTTGTTTTTATATCAAAACAAACATTTTAAGAAAAAATAAAATTTTATTTTCCAAAAACAAAAACAAGCCATACATCGTACGGCCAGTCTAATATATATATATATATATATGTGTGTGTGTGTGTGTGTGTGTGTGCATATGTGTGTGTGTGTGTGTTTATGTATTTAATTGTGAGTCTGCCGGTGTCGGATACTTTTGTTGTAGTGGTAGACAAATATTATACCCCTGTAAGAAATATAGATTTTGAAAAATGTATTGACTCGCTTTCGACTTGTCACCAGTACTACTCTAGAATTATCACCCATACAATACTTTGTGGTATAGACATCTAGCATGTGTCATTGAAACCCTACAAATAACACTGAAACAATTAAGTAGGTATTGACTACGAAATTCTTATGAGACACGGAGACATACCAACCAAACAGTTAGTTCCAGTAATTTGTGTACATACAAATGCATATAAGCATATAGACAAGTTGTTGACAATTCCACCACAAATATACCATATTTGTTTTCTATATTTCTTTTATAATGAGGGATAGAACAAACTTATTATATCAAAATTGCCACTAGAATTTTAATGTTGCTACAAAGACATTTGGTTCCCAGTCTGACTGTAGGGTAGTGACAAGAAATTTGTGTGTATGTAGTAATTGTGATTTGATTGATTTTGGTTTGCTGTTGTGAGTTCTCGTTGCTATGCGTATGTATGGTTATTGTATGTATGTATTAATAATCTAATAGGTGCAGAGAGTGGCAACCCTGTTGTAAATGGCAGTGGATAGGGAATGTACTTGGTAATGTATGTTTATGTTGTTGGATTTGAAGAATATCATTGCTTGTGGGAATTATATCATCACTTTTTCATACATATTTACAAATGAAAGTAAATATGTTTTCAAGGCTATTGACGTTGCTATTCTTATGGAGATAGAAAATATTGTGTTGACATAGGCTTTATGATACGAAGAGCTTTTGACTAGGGGTAATGTTATTTTTTTTTTTCAATATATTTTACTTTAATGAAACAATTATATAAAATAGCTTTTAGAGCAATATATCAAAAACTGCTCGTACCTTTGTATTACAAACTGATGCTAGCGATTTTGTTTTTCTGGTTGTTGCTGTGTATATGAATTTCATCATATACCGTAATAAATTAGATTTGATGACTACTACGCGATTCGAATATAAAGTATATAAGTAGAAGAAATAATGTAGATTGTTATCAGTCTGCTCTGAAATCTCAACAAGTGACAACCTATTTTCCCAACAAAAATTTCTAAAGTGTTTAAAATCCAAAAACTATAAAAGTGCTAGAACTAACTACTGTTTGATAAACAAGCTTATAGTGTATAAAAAATAATTAAATAAATTGTTTATAGCTGAAATAAATTGTTTATAAATAAAATAAAATAATTAAATTAACTAATAAAACAAATAAATAATTAAATAAAATGAATACTACAAGTTGTGTCATCTGCAATAGTCTTTATGACTCAAACAAAACTAAATCAGCATATGGAAACGCACTCATATGCTAACCAATCAAAGGCTCTCCTTGGAAATAATAAGCTAAATCTTCAAAACAAATATTGTGAGGATTGTGATGACATGATCCCATCAAATGGTTATATGGCTCATGTCAGAACCACAAAACATAAAAACAGTTGTCACCAAGAACGGATTGGTGATTTTCTCACTAAAAGAGTAAGCAACCTCAATGGAAGGATCGAGACATATATCCTCCTCAACAAAAATGTGGCTATCTTGTTTCCAGAGGAGTTTCTGAAATCTGCCAAGAGCTCCATAGTACAACAACTCAATGAATGTAGTAGGATACATACTACATTTAAATTTAATATGGAGCTCACATGTGATTATATGAAGATGGTGAATGATGAGATGAATGTTTCCCAACTTGTACATATTTCGAAAATGATGTTGGTGACTTTGTCTGATGACATAGAAGTCATGTACAAGAAACAGACGGAGGAGCTTAGAGCCAAAATGGAAGAATTTCAAGAGAGGGATAGCGAGTGGACTTTGACTTCAATAAATTTCCTTGAAGTTAATATAAACAAGGCGTCCATAATAAGAGGATCGAGCTTTATCCCCCTCCCAAAAAATATTGCAGCAAAACATGCATGCATAAATGTTGAGAATAATGACATTTATTGCTTTAAATGGTATCTCATTGCTGCTTTGAATGTAAATAGTGGCCTGAGTCCTAAACAACGGAAAAACTGTAGAAATTACAATATTGCAAACATTTGTGATGAGAATATTATTATAGGGTAAATTGTATTAAATTTTGAAGGCCTAGAGTTTCCACTCCCATTGAAGCAGATAAAACAATTCGAGAATCAAAATGATATGAGCATAAATGTATTTGGTCACAATGGAATATCGCTTATAGGACCATACTACATAACAAAAGGAGAAAAACACATTCATATTAATCTATTATTGCTCCAGTCCAATGAGAACTTCCACTATGTGCTAATCAAAGATATATCAAAGTAAGTTTCATTAGTGCATTTATGCAAAATGTGTTCCCTATTTAAAAAGCTACTTCTTATTGTTATATTAATTTACATATTATTTTATTTTCCTCTTTTCCTTAGACTCCTTCGTTCCAACATGACGTCACACAGATGTAAGATTAATATCTGTAACACCTGCCTTTATCATACACATGATGCTTATGTGTACAGTCAACATAAAAATTTTTGTGGTAAAAAAGTCATCAGGATGCCTGAAGATGGATGTATTATTAAGTACAAAAACTACTACAAACAGCTAGATGTACCATTTGTCATCTACGCAGACTTCGAGTCTATTTTAGAAAAACTCCATGATCCTGTAAGTAAAAGCAGAAACACCATGCGTGTGCATTCGGCTATTTTATTACTTGTAGTTTTAAGAAGGAAAATAACTCATATAGACATTATTTTGGTGAAGATTCGGCAAATGTATTTATCAAAAAAATAGTTGAAGATTGTACAGACATCTATTTAAATTATTTACTAAAAGTTAAGAAAATGTTCATGACCCCAATAGAAATAGTTCAATATAACAATGCAAAAAGTTGTCATATATGTAAGAAAATATTAAATAACGATAAAGTTAGAGATCATTGTCATCTTACGGGCAATTATCGTGGGGCGGCTCATAGCGAATGTAATTTAAATTATAAAACACCTCAGTTTATTCCGGTTATTTTCCATAATCTTTCTGCATATGATATGCACCTATTTTTCAAAGAACTTTCTACTATAAAAAATGCCACAATAAAAGTGATTCCCCAGAACACAGAACGTTATATTTCTCTTTCAATTTTTATCAGATTATATGAAAAACATGGATTCGAAATAAGATTTATAGACTCGTTTAGATTTATGGCTTCGAGTTTAGATACCTTAGCAAAAAATCTTGATAGCAATGATTTTAATACTATTCGATCATGTTTCGTTGATGAAGCTCATTTCAACCTGATTAGAAAAAAGGGTGTATTTCCGTACTCTTACATGGATTCCATGACTAAGTTTAAGGAAATTAAACTCCCTAGTAGAGAAGAGTTCTTCAATATTCTAACGAATGAAGAATGTGATGTTGTCGAGTATGAACATGCTCAAAATATATGGAGAGAGTTTAACTGTAAAACCCTCCTTGACTATACTGAACTCTACTTAAAGACAGATGTTCTTCTTCTAACTGACGTGTTTGAAAATTTTAGAAAAATTTGTAGAGGTATATACGATTTGGATCCCTGTCATTATTATACAGCACCAGGCTTATCCTGGGATGCAATGTTAAAAACCACAGAAGTTTCACTGGAACAGTTCACTGATTCCGAAATGTATATGTTTATGCAAAACGGAATTAGAGGTGGACTAGTTCAATGCTCGCAAAGATATTCGAAAGCGAATAACAAATATTTGGAAGATTTTGATGCATCAAAACCATCAGAATTTCTTGTCTACTTAGACGCAAATAACCTTTACGGTTGGGCGATGTCGGAATATCTTCCTTGCGGTGAATTTGAGTGGGTATGTGATACTGATTTTGATGTTATGAAAATTTCTGATACTGCAGAGTATGGGTACATTTTGGAAGTGGATATAGATTATCCCGATTCATTGCATGATCTACATAATGATTTGCCATTTTGTCCCCAAAATAAGCCAGTGGGGGGATCCAAAATCAAAAAATTAGTTGCAGACTTACACGCAAAAACAAATTACACCATGCACTATAGAGTTTTAAAACAAGCCATTTCAAATGGCCTCATCTTAAAACAAATCCATAGAATACTCAGATTTAAGCAATCCCCTTGGCTTAAAAAATATATTGACTTAAACACATTCCATAGGACAAATGCTTAAAATAATTTTGATAAAGATTTCTTCAAACTTTTAAACAACACTGTTTATGGGAAGACAATGAAAAACATTGAAAAACGTAGGGACATTAGAATTGCTTCATCTTGGGAAACAACAAACAGGAATCATTTAGGTCTCAGAGCATTAATTGCGAAACCAAATTTTATGGAGTTGACAACATTTTCTGATGATATGTATGCGGTAGAGTTAAAAATAATGAAACCACTATATGATAAGCCCATATATGTCGGCTTAAGAGTACTGGAGTTATCCAAGCGGAGAATGTATGACTTCCATTATGGCTTCATGAAGCTTAAATTTGGAGAGAACATTTCTCTCAACTATATGGATACTGACTCCTTTATTTATTCAATTAAAACTGATGATTTTTACGATGACATCCGTAATGATATTATTTTGAATTTTCGTCAATCAATTTCGTTTGCCGCTGCTCAATAAGAAGGTTTTAGGTATGATGAAAGATGAAAACAGTGGGGATATAATGACAGAGTTTGTTGGTTTAAGAGCAAAAATGTATTCTCTGTCGACTCTTCTCTCGGAAGCTGTTAAAAAATCTAAAGGGATCAAAAAGTCTGTAATTAAAAAGTTGTCCATTAATGATTACAAAAGTTGCTTATTTGAATCCAAAATTATCTCAGATGAAATGTTTTTGTTTAGGTCTAAAACACATCAACTATATACTCAAAAACTAAATAAAATAGCTCTTAGCTTTTCTGATGATAAAAGAAATATAATGAAAGATAAAATAAAAACGCGTGCATGGGGGCATTACATAGACCGAAGTAATGAAACAATGGATGTAGAATAGAATGCTTCCTACTAAATTGCATGTAAGATGACAACAAGAATTTAATTTTGTACCAATTATACTTATTTAATTATTTATTAATTTATTTATTATTTACTTATTTGTATATTAATTTATTTATGTATTTATTTCTGTATTTATTTCTGTATTAATTTATTTATTGGTTATATATATATATATATATATATATATATATATATCTTTGTTTATGAATGTATCTATTAATTTTAGTATTTTATTCACACAAAAGCATGTTAAAATTTAATGGTCTAAAACTTTTATCTTTTTTGTCTGTACCTAAATTATTTGTAAATAAGAATCAAATATTAGATTAATGATCTTTTTTTTCTCTCTCTTATTATATCATATATTTTTATATATACATAGAGTTAAATTTGTATTAGTACTAAGATTTGTAATAAAAAATTAGAAATAAAATATTGAAAAAAGAATTAAATATGTGAATGGTTTTCATTTCTTTATTGGCTTTACTTCGTTGGATCAAAAAATTTTTGCTTTTTCCATATATGCAAATTTCTGTTTTTATATTGCTTAAACATGCACAGTCTTGTTTTCAGGTTACTTAAAACATGCGCAATCATGTTTACTTTGAGAGGTTCTATACAAGAGGAATTGAATTCCACAATATTATGAAATTCCATTAAATTTCATCAGATATTTTCTTATCGACATTAACTGCTTTAACACCATATCATTATTCTTTGCTAACAGAAAATAGCAGAACAGGTATCAGCTATCAGATCAGCTTTTTCAGCTATTAGATCAGCTTTTCAGGACCTGATCTGGTTTTCAGATCAGCTTTTCAGGACCTGGTCTGGTTTTCAGATCAGCTTTTTAGGACCTGGTCTGGTTTTCAGATCAGCTTTTCAGGACCTGGTCTGGTTATCAGATCAGCTTTTTAGCACCTGGTCTGGTTATCAGATCAGTTTTTTAGGACCTGGTCTGGTTATCAGATCAGGCTATCTGATTCAGATTGAATTATCAGTTTTCAAGTAGCTACTAGGCATTTATATAATTTATATGAATGAAGTTTCAGGTCAGATGAATCAACTAAAGTCAATCTTTTATTAGCAGTAATTTTTTTATGAAAACATATAAAACCTTTAGAACCTTAAGAAAATATTATATTATTTTTCCCTCCAACACTCTCTACAAACTTCTTAAGACTTTTCAAAATTCATATTACATACAACATGATGCCTATAAACGTGCTTAATTTTTTTCTCATCTTGCATAAACATTATAATTACGATTGCATTGTCTCTTATTAAATGTTTACAAACATATTCATAAAAATATTAAACAGCATTTCGAATATTGTTTAAGTAAAATTCAATAAAATTGTATTCATAATAGAAATTTAGCTTAAAAAACATCTTTTAAACCTTATATAAATCACATAATTTTAAAATTGACTGCACTCATATTTAAAATAATTTTGAGTTGACCTTGGTATAATTTTGCTTCATGTTTATTTGTATATTTAACTTTGCCTGTATGAATGTGCGTATGTATACATGTATGTATTAGGAATAATGCTACAAGTTTCGCCCAAGTAGAATGATGACTCATTCTACTTGTGCCCCCATACAAAAATATACACGTACATATATGTATGTATATTATTCTGCTTTTCAGATGCAACATCAGCAAATATCATAATTAAAATGCTTTAAGCTTTATTATAATATCTCATTCTTTTAAAAATGAAATTAACTTCTTCGGATATTCATATTTGACTTGATATAGATAATTTGAGTATAAATAGAAATATTCGGACTTGATTAGTAGTAGTGAACTGGGATTCGGCGCCGATTAAAATTGTTAAATTGTGGCTGAAATTGTTAAATTGTTGGTGAAATTGTTAAATTTGGGTAATTAAAATTTGAAAATTGTTAAATTCTTGGAAATTTGTGAAATTTGATACCTGCGAGGGTGGTTCAATAAGTCCGTCCAAATATTTTTTATTTTTCCTAATGCCAACGGAAAATCCTGAAAATGATTTTTTGTAATGTGGACGGAAAAAAAGTGAAAAAAAAAATTTAGTAATGCCGACGGGAAAAACGCGAAAAAAAATATTTTTCCTAATGCCAACGGAAAATCCTGAAAATGATTTTTCGTAATGTGGACCAGGAAAAAAGTGAAAAAAATATTTAGTAATGCCGACGGCAAAAACGTGAAAAAAAATATTTTTGTAATGACGACGGGCAAAACGTGAAAAAAAAATATTTTTCCTAATGCCAACGGAAAATCCTAAAAATGATTTTTCGTAATGTGGACGTAAAACGTAAACAATTTTAATCAGCGCCGGATGCCCATTCCACTACTACTAATCAAGTCTGAATATTTCTATTTATACTCAAATTATCTATATCAAGCCAAATATGAATATCCGAAGAAGTTAATTTCATTTTTAAAAGAATGAGATATTATAATAAAGCTTAAAGCATTTTAATTATGATATTTGCTGATGTTGCATCTGAAAATCAGAATAATATACATACATACTTGTACGTGTATATTTTTGTATGGGGCACAAGTAGAATGAGTCATCATTGTACTTGTGCCAAACTTGTAGCATTATTCCTAATACATACATGTATACATACGCACATTCATACAGGCAAAGTTAAATATACAAATAAACATGAAGCAAAATTATACCAAGGTCAACTCAAAATTATTTTAAATATGAGTGCAGTCAATTTTAAAATTATGTGATTTATATAAGGTTTAAAAGATGTTTTTTAAGCTAAATTTCTATTATGAATACAATTTTAGTGAATTTTGCTTAAACAATATTCGAAATGCTGTTTAATATTTTTATGAATATGTTTGTAAACATTTAATAAGAGACAATGCAAATGTAATTATAATGTTTATGCAAGATGAGAAAAAAATTAAGCACGTTTATAGGCATCATGTTGTATGTAATATGAATTTTTTAAAGTTTTAAGAAGTTTGTAGAGAGTATTGGAAGGAAAAATAATATAATATTTTCTTAAGGTTCTTCAGGTTTTATATGTTTTCATAAAAAAATTACTGCTAATAAAAGATTGACTTTAGTTGATTTATCTAACTTTAAACTTCATTCATATAAATGTTATAAATGTCTAGCTACTTGTAAACTGATAATTCAATCTGAATCAGATAGCCTGATCTGAAAACCAGACCAGTTACCTGATAAGCTGATTTGATATCTGATAAGCTGATCTGAAAACCAGACCAGCTCCTGAAAAGCTGATCTGATAACCAGACCAGGTCCTAAAAAGCTGATCTGAAAACCAGACCAGGTCCTGAAAAGCTGATCTGATAACCAGACCAGGTCCTGAAAAGCTGATCTGGAAACCAGACCAGGTCCTGAAAAGCTGATCTGAAAACCAGACCAGCTCCTAAAAAGCTGATCTGAAAGCTGAAAAAGCTGATCTGATAGCTGACACCTGTTCTGCTATTTTCTGTTAGCAAACAATAATGAGATGGTGTTAAAGCAGTTAGTGTCGATAAGAAAATATCTGATGAAATTTAATGGAATTTAATAATATTGTGAAATTCAATTCCTCTTGTATAGAACCTCTCAAAGAAAACATGATTGCGCATGTTTATGCAATATAAAAACAGAAATTTGCACACAAGGAAAAACAAAAAATTTATGATCCAACGAAGTAAAGCCAATAAAGAAATAAAAATCATTCACATATTTAATTCTTTTTGCAAAATTTTATTTAAAATTTTTTCTTAAAAATCTTAGTACTAATACAAATTTAACTCTATGTAGGTATATATAAAAAAAAATAAAAATATGATATAAAAAGAAAGAGAAAAAAAAGATCATTAATCTAATATTTGATTCTTATTTACAAATAATTTAGGTATAGGCAAAAAGATAAAAGTTTAAGACCATTCAATTTTAACATGTTTTTGTGTGAATAAAATACAAAAATTAATAGATACATTCATAAACAAATATATATATAACCAATAAATAAATTAATAAATAAATACAGCAATAAATACTTAAATAAATTAATATACAAATAAGTAAGCAATAAATAAATTAATAAATAATTAAATAAGTATAATTAGCACAAAATTAAATTCTTGCTGTCATCTTACATGCAATTTAGTAGGAAGCATTCTATTCTACATCCATTGTTTCATTACTTCGGTCTATGTAATGCCCCCATGCACGCGTTTTTATTTTATCTTTCATTATATTTCTTTTATCATCAGAAAAGCTAAGAGCTATTTTATTTAGTTTTTGAGTATATAGTTGATGTGTTTTAGACCTAAACAAAAACATTTCATCTGAGATAATTTTGGATTCAAATAAGCAACTTTTGTAATCATTAATGGACAACTTTTTAATTACAGACTTTTTGACCCCCTTAGATTTTTTAACAGCTTCCGAGCGAAGAGTCGGCAGGGAATACATTTTTGCTCTTAAACCAACAAACTCTGTCATTATATCCCCACTGTTTTCATCTTTCATCATACCTAAAACCTTCTTATTGAGTAGCGGCAAACGAAATTGATTATCTATAGGATATTCTGACGTATCAAAATTCAAAATTATATCATTACGGATGTCATCGTAAAAATCATCAGTTTTAATTGAATAAATAAAGGAGTCAGTATCCATATAGTTGAGAGAAATGTTCTCTCCAAATTTAAGCTTCATGAAGCCATAATGGAAGTCATACATTCTCCGCTTGGATAACTCCAGTACTCTTAAGCCGACATATATGGGCTTATCATATAGTGGTTTCATTATTTTTAACTCTACCGCATACATATCATCAGAAAATGTTGTCAACTCCATAAAATTTGGTTTCGCAATTAATGCTCTGAGACCTAAATGATTCCTGTTTGTTGTTTCCCAAGATGAAGCAATTCTAATGTCCCTACGTTTTTCAATGTTTTTCATTGTCTTCCCATAAACAGTGTTGTTTAAAAGTTTGAAGAAATCTTTATCAAAATTATTTTAAGCATTTGTCCTATGGAATGTGTTTAAGTCAATATATTTTTTAAGCCAAGGGGATTGCTTAAATCTGAGTATTCTATGGATTTGTTTTAAGATGAGGCCATTTGAAATGGCTTGTTTTAAAACTCTATAGTGCATGGTGTAATTTGTTTTTGCGTGTAAGTCTGCAACTAATTTTTTGATTTTGGATCCCCCCACTGGCTTATTTTGGGGACAAAATGGCAAATCATTATGTAGATCATGCAATGAATCGGGATAATCTATATCCACTTCCAAAATGTACCCATACTCTGCAGTATCAGAAATTTTCATAACATCAAAATCAGTATCACATACCCACTCAAATTCACCGCAAGGAAGATATTCCGACATCGCCCAACCGTAAAGGTTATTTGCGTCTAAGTAGACAAGAAATTCTGATGGTTTTGATGCATCAAAATCTTCCAAATATTTGTTATTCGCTTTCGAATATCTTTGCGAGCATTGAACTAGTCCACCTCTAATTCCGTTTTGCATAAACATATACATTTCGGAATCAGTGAACTGTTCCAGTGAAACTTCTGTGGTTTTTAACATTGCATCCCAGGATAAGCCTGGTGCTGTATAATAATGACAGGGATCCAAATCGTATATACCTCTACAAATTTTCCTAAAATTTTCAAACACGTCAGTTAGAAGAAGAACATCTGTCTTTAAGTAGAGTTCAGTATAGTCAAGGAGGGTTTTACAGTTAAACTCTCTCCATATATTTTGAGCATGTTCATACTCGACAACATCACATTCTTCATTCGTTAGAATATTGAAGAACTCTTCTCTACTAGGGAGTTTAATTTCCTTAAACTTAGTCATGGAATCCATGTAAGAGTACGGAAATACACCCTTTTTTCTAATCAGGTTGAAATGAGCTTCATCAACGAAACATGATCGAATAGTATTAAAATCATTGCTATCAAGATTTTTTGCTAAGGTATCTAAACTCGAAGCCATAAATCTAAACGAGTCTATAAATCTTATTTCGAATCCATGTTTTTCATATAATCTGATAAAAATTGAAAGAGAAATATAACGTTCTGTGTTCTGGGGAATCACTTTTATTGTGGCATTTTTTATAGTAGAAAGTTCTTTGAAAAATAGGTGCATATCATATGCAGAAAGATTATGGAAAATAACCGGAATAAACTGAGGTGTTTTATAATTTAAATTACATTCGCTATGAGCCGCCCCACGATAATTGCCCGTAAGATGACAATGATCTCTAACTTTATCGTTATTTAATATTTTCTTACATATATGACAACTTTTTGCATTGTTATATTGAACTATTTCTATTGGGGTCATGAACATTTTCTTAACTTTTAGTAAATAATTTAAATAGATGTCTGTACAATCTTCAACTATTTTTTTGATAAATACATTTGCCGAATCTTCACCAAAATAATGTCTATATGAGTTATTTTCCTTCTTAAAACTACAAGTAATAAGATAGCCGAATGCACACGCATGGTGTTTCTGTACATTTGTAGTGCTTTTACTTACAGGATCATGGAGTTTTTCTAAAATAGACTCGAAGTCTGCGTAGATGACAAATGGTACATCTAGCTGTTTGTAGTAGTTTTTGTACTTAATAATACATCCATCTTCAGGCATCCTGATGACTTTTTTACCACAAAAATTTTTATGTTGACTGTACACATAAGCATCATGTGTATGATAAAGGCAGGTGTTACAGATATTAATCTTACATCTGTGTGACGTCATGTTGGAACGAAGGAGTCTAAGGAAAAGAGGAAAATAAAATAATATGTAAATTAATATAACAATAAGAAGTAGCTTTTTAAATAGGGAACACATTTTGCATAAATGCACTAATGAAACTTACTTTGATATATCTTTGATTAGCACATAGTGGAAGTTCTCATTGGACTGGAGCAATAATAGATTAATATGAATGTGTTTTTCTCCTTTTGTTATGTAGTATGGTCCTATAAGCGATATTCCATTGTGACCAAATACATTTATGCTCATATCATTTTGATTCTCGAATTGTTTTATCTGCTTCAATGGGAGTGGAAACTCTAGGCCTTCAAAATTTAATACAATTTACCCTATAATAATATTCTCATCACAAATGTTTGCAATATTGTAATTTCTACAGTTTTTCCGTTGTTTAGGACTCAGGCCACTATTTACATTCAAAGCAGCAATGAGATACCATTTAAAGCAATAAATGTCATTATTCTCAACATTTATGCATGCATGTTTTGCTGCAATATTTTTTGGGAGGGGGATAAAGCTCGATCCTCTTATTATGGACGCCTTGTTTATATTAACTTCAAGGAAATTTATTGAAGTCAAAGTCCACTCGCTATCCCTCTCTTGAAATTCTTCCATTTTGGCTCTAAGCTCCTCCGTCTGTTTCTTGTACATGACTTCTATGTCATCAGACAAAGTCACCAACATCATTTTCGAAATATGTACAAGTTGGGAAACATTCATCTCATCATTCACCATCTTCATATAATCACATGTGAGCTCCATATTAAATTTAAATGTAGTATGTATCCTACTACATTCATTGAGTTGTTGTACTATGGAGCTCTTGGCAGATTTCAGAAACTCCTCTGGAAACAAGATAGCCACATTTTTGTTGAGGAGGATATATGTCTCGATCCTTCCATTGAGGTTGCTTACTCTTTTAGTGAGAAAATCACCAATCCGTTCTTGGTGACAACTGTTTTTATGTTTTGTGGTTCTGACATGAGCCATATAACCATTTGATGGGATCATGTCATCACAATCCTCACAATATTTGTTTTGAAGATTTAGCTTATTATTTCCAAGGAGAGCCTTTGATTGGTTAGCATATGAGTGCGTTTCCATATGCTGATTTAGTTTTGTTTGAGTCATAAAGACTATTGCAGATGACACAACTTGTAGTATTCATTTTATTTAATTATTTATTTGTTTTATTAGTTAATTTAATTATTTTATTTTATTTATAAACAATTTATTTCAGCTATAAACAATTTATTTAATTATTTTTTATACACTATAAGCTTGTTTATCAAACAGTAGTTAGTTCTAGCACTTTTATAGTTTTTGGATTTTAAACACTTTAGAAATTTTTGTTGGGAAAATAGGTTGTCACTTGTTGAGATTTCAGAGCAGACTGATAACAATCTACATTATTTCTTCTACTTATATACTTTATATTCGAATCGCGTAGTAGTCATCAAATCTAATTTATTACGGTATATGATGAAATTCATATACACAGCAACAACCAGAAAAATAAAATCGCTAGCATCAGTTTGTAATACAAAGGTACGAGCAGTTTTTGATATATTGCTCTAAAAGCTATTTTATATAATTGTTTCATTAAAGTAAAATATATTGAAAAAAAAAATAACATTACCCCTAGTCAAAAGCTCTTCGTATCATAAAGCCTATGTCAACACAATATTTTCTATCTCCATAAGAATAGCAACGTCAATAGCCTTGAAAACATATTTACTTTCATTTGTAAATATGTATGAAAAAGTGATGATATAATTCCCACAAGCAATGATATTCTTCAAATCCAACAACATAAACATACATTACCAAGTACATTCCCTATCCACTGCCATTTACAACAGGGTTGCCACTCTCTGCACCTATTAGATTATTAATACATACATACAATAACCATACATACGCATAGCAACGAGAACTCACAACAGCAAACCAAAATCAATCAAATCACAATTACTACATACACACAAATTTCTTGTCACTACCCTACAGTCAGACTGGGAACCAAATGTCTTTGTAGCAACATTAAAATTCTAGTGGCAATTTTGATATAATAAGTTTGTTCTATCCCTCATTATAAAAGAAATATAGAAAACAAATATGGTATATTTGTGGTGGAATTGTCAACAACTTGTCTATATGCTTATATGCATTTGTATGTACACAAATTACTGGAACTAACTGTTTGGTTGGTATGTCTCCGTGTCTCATAAGAATTTCGTAGTCAATACCTACTTAATTGTTTCAGTGTTATTTGTAGGGTTTCAATGACACATGCTAGATGTCTATACCACAAAGTATTGTATGGGTGATAATTCTAGAGTAGTACTGGTGACAAGTCGAAAGCGAGTCAATACATTTTTCAAAATCTATATTTCTTACAGGGGTATAATATTTGTCTACCACTACAACAAAAGTATCCGACACCGGCAGACTCACAATTAAATACATAAACACACACACACACATATGCACACACACACACACACACACACATAATATATATATATATATATATATATATATATATATATATATATATATATATATATATATATATATATATATATATATATATACAAATACAAACACCCACATATACATACATCCATGAACTGTAAGCACAACGTTTCTTTACAATAATAACATAAGCTGTACACACAAGTGTACACACACACACACACACACACACACACAACCATACACGCACAACCACACACACACACAACCACACACACACACACAACCACTCACGCACAACCACACACAACCACACACACACACAACCACACACACACACAACCACACACACACAACCACACACACACATAACCACACACAGACATAAAATCTCGGCATGAAAATCCCCAAAATCCCCCCATTTTTGTATTAATGGGGGTCTGAGTCCTGTTTCCCGGTTTTTAATTCCCAAAACAGGACTCAGGCCACCATTACCTATCTACTTATCCATATGTATACATATTTTATAAAATTTATATTATTCTTTTTTTTGTACCAATAAACCATAAAAAAAGACATATGTTGGTTATAAAAAATTCAGCGGTTATATTAGCGTTTATTTTTATTCAGATAGCGGTTTTTAGCGGGTTTTCGGGTGCTATATGGTGGGAAATGCCTGCAAAATGTTGGCAACACTGCCAACGACCGTTGTTGTTCGATAGCTCGGCTCATGACCTTTATTTCGTAAAATCTCGGCAAACGGTCTTTTGAGCATGTATGTGTGTTGCGAGTGTCGATCTTGTACACATATCTGTCTTTTATTTTACATTTACACTTCGTTGACAAATTGCTTGATTTACAGTTATTTTTATTGTTATTTATTATTATATTCTACCTTCCTCTTTAATGACGAAATATCTAAGGCAACAACATAAAGCAAACGCAACAACAAAAATAAAGACCTCTTTTGCGAACACTGCTTGTTTTGCTCACTTACTGCCCCTCAGTAGTTGAGCAACGAACGATTTTGTTCATATCATGCGGTCAGTTAGAGACCGATTCGTGTGTTACGCTTAATATATAACACGCGAGCGAGATTACGATTGAAATGAAAAAGAGGGTTGTTGTTCAGACACTGAGTGATTCCGTCTCATTTTTTAGGTCTTTTAGTGAGAAGACCGCACGGAGAAATTTGGTTGAGCATATTTTGTGAGCTCTGGTTATTTTACTTCGCCGATTATTCTGCTACACAACGATGTTAGAAGTCGGTACAGTTCAGTGACCAGTGACTATGCCTTCATCACTTTAACTTTCTTACAACAACTGACACAAGGGACACTAATGCACATCAGAAAATTGCGTAGTGTTTTTTTTTAATGACTGTTGGATACAGAGATTGAACCCAGAACCTTCGGTTTTGTAGTCAAAAGTGCTAACTACTTCATCCAACGCCACCCTCACCAGAACAGCAACAAAACATCGAATGTGGGTTACACCACTTCTGTGCTGATAGCCTAATATGTATTTGGTCAAAATTCTTAATACAATTTATTTAAATCACTTAATTTTGTTTTTCATATTTTTAAGTTTTTCTTGTTCTTTTATGTATGTTTATTTATTACACATGCTTGTATTTCCATAAATTAAAAGCAATAAATATAAACATAAATATGTACAGATAAACATTCACGATTCTTTCTTGTTCTATCAACAAACATTGTGCACTGTTGCCAGAAAATTTTACTAAAAATCTGCACAAATTGGCTAAAAAATCTGAAAAATAATAGTGTCTATTGTGAAATACGCGTCGACTTGGTGAAAGTTACATGCAAAACAAAAATAAAACTGTGGAAATGTATAAAATTTGTTTTTGTTTCTCACACGAAAACATTATTATTAAACATTATTAAACTTCAATCAGAAATAATTTCTTATTCGGGCGTAAGTTCAGTAATTTCAATTCTTATTGAATGAAATATTTTTATTAATTAATGTGACTTTTTAAAGAAGAGAAGAACAAATAAACTAGACTTTATAGCAGCCACATCAAGTATTTAACGTAAATTTTTTATGAAACGGAATATGAGAAATTATTGTTGTGTATACAATTGATTTACCTTTGGTAAACACATTTATCAGTAATAGCAAGTAATAAGGAAAAGAAAAAAATTCTAATTGGAAAAGGGAGAAATTTCGCGTTAAACTTTATTTATGTTAGCCCTGAATAATTTGGGATTATTAGTGCGTTAACAAATGTTAAAATTAAATTGTAACAATTCCCATAAAAACAATAAATATGTTTTCTCCTTTTAATTAAATATATTTAATTTTTAGGGAGATCTTTACTCAAAGCTTTTTTTTATGCTTTGATATGACAATATAATTCAACGATAAACATACATAAGTATGCACTCATTAGCCTCACCAAGATTCGTGATATGTTGCTTATTATGCTCTCAGCACAATTATGCTTCAAGTCGATTGTCATACGATGACAGCTTGCAACGAGTTCCTATTAATTTTTAGTAAATGGTGATAAAATACTCGTAAAATATATTGCTAATAGTCTTTTTACACTGACGCACATCTACTATCAATTTGGCGAAAATGTTAACATCTAATACACAGTACTAAAAATCAACATCTTTCTACATCTTTAAAAAATGCTTCTATCGCATTTTGTTCCATCTAGCATATTTCATTAATTTTAGTGCCATCACTAGAAAAATAATAAATAAGTTCGATAATATAATAATCACTAGTAAAATAACATTGTTGTGTCAAAAACTAAGAAAAAACTACATTTGTATGTACATTGGAGTGGGTAATTTCTTTGATCTAGAGGCGTCTAGCAAAAATGAAATCTACACAAAAATTCTAAGAATTTTACCCTAAGAAACTAGGGGTCTGAAATCAAAACGTAGCTCCCGCCAAGAGGCATCAAAATTAAAGATTTTTTTGGGTAAAAACATTCGAACTTCGCATGCGAACCAGAGTAGCAAGCCGAGCAAAAAATTTCGGCGGCGGCTGAAAGACAAATATTTTCGGCGGCTGAACGGCTTAACGCCGATTTGTTTAAGCATTTCAAAAAAAGTTTTATAACAGTCTGTTTTTAGAAAAATACGTGAATATTGAATCACCACTTGTAACATTATTTATTTTGCAATAGTTTGAATATTGCAGTAATTGATATCCTAAAAAATAGCTTCGTAAATTATTTGTTAAACCATAGAAACATATTCTAGACTATCAGGGCAATTATGAATATTTCGCGAGAAATTTTTAATTTTTCAAATTAGAATTTTTTCCCTATTACTTGCTATTAGTTGCAATTTTTCCCCGAGAAAAATTTCTCGCGGAATTTTATTCATGATTGCCTTCTATATAAATTTGTTTTAAGCTTTCCGATTAAATTAAAAATTAATTACTTTATTGGAACACTGCTACGGATCAACAAACAAAAAGCTTTGAACAATTAATTATCAAAAAGTCGCCTGACTGCTTAAACAAAAAAGTATATATAAACGTGCATGTATTTAAGAAGGGACTCCAAAAGAGAAGGTAAGTGTTGTTGCAGCTACGTTATCGTTCTTATAAACATTTTCTTTTTATGTGTAAGCAAAAACAACTATCTTTCCGGGACGAAATTAGTAAAAGTATACAAAATAAAAGACAAAATATCGGCGGAGTACTAAGCCGCCGATAAGCCGAGTGTTTCGGCGGCGGCTTGGCTTGTCGAAAAAAATCGGCTGACTGGCTAACCGCCAGCCGCGCCGGTGCGGCTTGCTACTCTGATGCGAACATTAAAGTTCTCATTATTAGGTTGTGTTTGCTCTGGGGTGTTACTCAATAATGCGATGAGATGCCAATTTAGTACTCTCTATTAGTTTCGCAAATTCCTTTGCAAATTTTTTTGATAAAGTGGCAACACTGACTGCAAAAGAAAATATGGCAAAGAATAACAATAATGAAGTGTCAAAATATGTAAAAAATTTATTTTCAAAAAAGGAAAGTTAAGAAAAAGTGAAGAATTTTTAATTCAAAGCAAAATAGTGAAGAGTATGTAGCGTTATGATTTGATGAGGAAAACGACCGTACAGAACGAGTCTTAAGAAATATGTAGGTCCGATATACTCTCTTCAAAATTTCCGTTTCAGTAATGAATCATTTCTTTATGTTCTAAACGCTATTTAACACGAGCTAAGAATTTTAAGGAGATCCACAGCAATTACAACTATTATAAAACTAGCTGTCGCATTAAAATTACTTTGCCAAGGCAGATACCAACATCAAATTGGCCAGGACCATACCTTAGGAGTATCGCAGCGGTGATTTTAAATTTTTAGATACATATGTACATATGTATACATATATGTATGTGCCCAGGCAGAAATTGTGAATGCCCAAAAAATTTGTACCAACTTGTATACATAGACTTATTGCATGACATTCCAAATTTATGTTCGTTTTTTTATTTAGGTTCAATTTCAGAATTCACAAAAGTTGTAAATAGCTGATGTGTGAATAAAGGAAAAAAATTTTATCGCTTTCTATATATTTTTTGAATTGCACCCTAATATCGGAATATCTCGACATAACTTAAATATATTGGAATATTTTTTTCAGACGAATTAACAAGACTTATATATAAGTCAAAAAGGCCAATATAAGAAAATAAAATTATTTAAAAACAAAATTGACCAAATTTTGACTTTTTCAGAAAATCTGCGCGAATGTCCGCATTTATGAAAAGGCTCTCTAAAATTTTAATTAAACGTGTTAAAAACTATCTACATAAATAAATTTGATAGCTGAAACTTTCAAAATGTACCGTCACAACTTCTTATAAACGCTTAAACACGCAAAATATTTTTAAAATTGTCGATTTTCGGACACTGCTGAATGTAGGGTACATGTCCAAAATACAAAATAATTGACTGTTAGCATATTTTGAATAGATAATGAAAACACCTTAAAAAACGAATTTTCAGGAAAATTTTAAAATTTTGAATTTTTATCTTTTTCTCGATTTCACGAACGAATGCTAATACCTGCATAAGTTTTTTTTTACTTATTTTTATTTAGAATTTTCTCAAAAATTAAATGCTGTCTTCTAATTTATAATCCAACAATACTTTAAGGTGAAATACTACAAAAAAGTCAAGGCTCAGAATGTATTCGAAGAAACAAAAATGCTCAAAAAGCATGAAACATTCACCCTTATTGCGAATGGCGTCATCGACGTCACATCAACACGACAGTAAAAATTGGCAGTTGTATACTCTTTATCGGCAACAATTGGAACTTGTCGACAATCTTTTACTAATCTCTAAGGCTTTGTAAACTAATGGAGCATATTAATAGTACTCAACTGTTGTCAACAAAGAGGCGAGAAGTGTCAATTTTAACTGTCGTTTTGATGTGATGTTGACGACGCCATTCGCAATAAGGGGGAATGTTTCATGCTTTTTGAGCATTTTTGTTTCTTCGAATACATTCTGAATATCATCGCAAATCATAAATAATACTATAGTTTTAGAAGTCATTAAAAACGCATGCGACATTACTGGGTAATATATTGAAATAAATACCAAGAAAAAAAGGCATGCAAAAACGGAATTAAATCATCACATTGCTACATTTTCATTCATAAAACAAGTTTTATCTCCAACAAATAACAAGAGTACAGTAGCTCAGTGGTAGAGTGTGTGCCTTGAGAGTGAGAACACTGAGACAAAAATGTTTATTTATTTGTTTCTTTTGTATTTATTTATTTATTTTGTATCATCATCGAATCATGGAACTTGCATGGGTTTAATTCATTAATTTGAATGGATATGAAAGTATTTAATGCCCCTATCACGGTTCTCAACTAAATTCAGTTTGGTCGTCTAAGAGTAGACCAAACTTACACACGACTGAACTGTGTTTTAGTATTATGAACCACAACTGGTTTTTAGTTGAAGTTGTCATCGCGTTGCCAAGTTAAAATGTCAAGTTTGACAGGAAAAAAACACAGTTTTAGATTTAGATTAGTATTGTTTTTAGTGTTTTAGTTCAAAGAAATCATACCAAATGTATACAAATACATGTGTGTAGATTTATTTTATCACGATGAAAACGAAGTCAAACTATAGACTACGTATCAGAAGAAAAATTCGTGCTGAGTCCAACCCTCTTGAACTACTCAATACAATGTAAGGAATAAAAAAATAGGGAACGAATTCTTTAGTTATTTTCGGCAGAAACAAAGAAACATTTTGTTATTATTTTGATCACCTAAAACCATAAATCCCTGCATCTTTGTATGTTCCCGGTATACCCCCCATACTGGAACTGTTAAAAAATTTTGTTATTAAGCATAACAAATGTTTCTAGTCACGATTATTTCACTTTTTCTGCTTTGTATATCGCAGCAACCTGTAATTATAAAAACCCAAACAAAGACCCAACTACTAGAAAGCAGTTGTTTATACTCAACGTTTTTCTCAACCAAACTTACGCAGAGTTGTAAATGACAGTACCAAAACACAACTGAAAAGTCAACTGTGGAGAATGGCAATGCAAATTTATCAATCCCAACAAAACTATATAAAAGTTGAAAACCGTGATATGGACATTAATTCAAATGTCCAGCTTTTTGTTTATCTCAATCTGGCAGCTCTCGCGTCATCGTAGTTATTTCTATTTTAACTGCGGTCAGGTTTGTGTGTGTTGTTTGGCCTTCGAGAGTTTTTGTCTAGCTCGCACTGGTTCACTGATCTGCCACGGATAACCGTATAATCTTGCGGTCCTTTTGTGGAATTTCTTTAACAACCACGTTGCTTCTTCCCATGTGAAGGCATAGGTTTTTTACAGTCAGTCACGAAACTTTTTCAAAATACTGTTAATAACATCTTGGGCATATGATCTTAGTCCTATTTGTGCAACCATATTTTGCAAATTTACTTTGTAGAATATGTATTAAATAAATAAATGTACATAATTGTTGTTAATGTAATGACAAAAATGTTTGAATGCAAGATTTTACTTGTTCGGATGAGGATATGTGATACCAAAGTTGTAAGGTATGTAAGTGTGTGTGGAATTTGGGTGACAAATTAAAATACTGCGAGCGTTATTAGTGTCCCAGGTAGCGAGGGCACGTATCACATTGCTTTGTCCCCATTTAACGATGGTACAAAAATAGAACGAGTTTACCTAGGCTTCTCAAATTTGGTACAGTACTTACTTCACCTTAAAAAAAATTCAAGTTTTGAAAAAATCGGACTTGAGATACGCCTACCGCCCATGCTTTAAGAACCCACAATTTTTGAATTTGCTATATTTTTCAAAATAAAACTGTATAAACTTATATTTTTTATAACCAGCTTACAAAAATTAACAGAATTTTATGAAAGTTGGAATATTTATATATATCTAATGGCACAGAAGTGCGTGTGTCTTTTTTTTTACTTACTGTCACGTACACTCACGGTAAGAATATATATACTCGCTCAAGTGGACGTGACTGTCACGCAAATTTTCTATGAAAACATGCATATTATTGAATGATTACGTACAGTTTAGTTAAATATGTTTCAGTTTCACACACTCTTACGCATAAAAAACATGTATTTTACTTGTCACCCATTCTCGCGTCAAAATAAAAATACTCTTTTTTATGTTTCATAAAGAAATTTTTAAATAACATACATATAAGTGCGTGGAACAAATTGATAACCAAAAAAATCTAAATCTTTCAATAAATTTTGTTTCAAAGGTCACAGGACATTTTTTTAATTAAAATTTTATTTTATTTTTTATTTGTTTTTAAAGGTCTTATTTTAACATTGTATATTTGAATACACTTGGAGATATCTTCTAAGTCTATATTTTTTCTAAATGAACAAATGAATTATAAAATCCTGAGTGTTTATCCCAGAGGTTTTTTAGCATGCGACAACCGCACCTTTTTACATTTTTGTGATTGGGTTCTATCGCTTCTTCCGACAACCAGCAAGGAATGTTGTTTCTATTATGACTGGCGATTTTAATCAGTGATTTAAAAATAAATAATTACGGGACATTTTTTAATGGTCTTACTATGGGTACTACTTCCATGAATTAAAATTTTTTGTACAGTACTTGGCATATGATACCATCCATAATGAATTATGCATTTCTAGTCACTGTTAAGAAGTCTTTAATATTTTGTGTTTATTTGCAAGCCACATATCACATATCTTATTGTAATACCAAAATTGTCAATAATTCATTTTTTTAAACCATTTATTTCGGCGGCTACAGCACTATCTGAGAGATAAACCTTTTCTTATTATCCTTAAGAAAAGTGCAATAAGCATTGAAAATATTTTATTAAGCAGTGAGGTACTCAGAGACGATATTTATAGGTATTCGTATTTGGAACTTTGGAGAAGTATGTTTAGAGGAAATCTTGGTATTGAAAAAATATTGGATGTTGTTCATACATTTGACTTCCATAAATTTTATACAAATTTCGCCTTTGTATGGGAACACCCTAAAGGAATCGAGATAGGGCATACGTATATTCGGAGGAAATATTGAAGATAAAAAATTATTTTTGGTTGGTCTTACATTTTACCCCCATGTAGGAAGTACCATAAAAGCGGAACAAGCGGCTTTCTTAAAAAAAATATTAAAAAAACTATTTTTTGTATGGGGCCACCTTAAGGTTGAAGATAGGCGATAAGTATGTTTAGAGTAAATCTTCGTATTGAAAAAATGTTTGAGGGTGGTCATACCTTTGACTTCGATAGGTACGCCCTGGGACAGTTAGAGCCCTGCGAGTAAATTTTACAAAAATTTCCCCTTTGTAAAGGAGTCCCCTTAAGGAGAGGAGCTAGGTGGTCGGTGTGTTTAAAAAAGATCTCGGGCGGAGAAAATCAATGGGTGCTGTTCATACATTTGACCGTTGTAGCGGTGGCCCAGGGAACTTTGAGCACGAAGAGGCGAACTTTCCCCCATCAGACCGCCTCCATTTTTTGGCTCAATAATTTTTTTCCGAGCCCAACAAAATGCATGTCGAAATCGAAAAGTCGTAAACTACGCCATACCTAATGTATATGTGTTTCTTTGCGGCACTATATAAACCAAAAACGTGGGCATATTTTGAAGATTCAATCGATTTGTCTTAATCCCGAAAGTGTCACTGAAGATATGTCTCAGTTGTCAAGATTCAATATGGCAGCAAACAGACGCCATTTTGTAAATACGAAGAAAACTAAAAGTCAGCGAACTATATCAAAATGGATATTATTCGACAGGTATTTTAAAAATATCTTTAGGTTTCTCTTATATTTAACGGTTCAAAGTTGATTACAGTCGGGGTTTTTTGTATAAATACTTGTTCTTTTGTGATTTTCAAAAATGTTATTTCTAAATTCTCAAATCATTGTTTGAAAATCTAATCTGTGCATAAGATAAGAGGTTTGTGGTTGTTCGAAATGTGTAAAGATGTAAACTCGGCCTTACCTCCCGTCTAGACTGGCAATAAATATTTTGGCAATATAGCAATAACGACGGCAGAATAGCGGAACAATATTGCTTATTGCTTTACTTATGTTAAGGCTATGGGAAATCGTAGCCATAATATGGAAAAATTCAACAAGGAAGGTGGAAAATAAAAATATATCCGATGATTTGGAAATGGAATAGTTCACATTTTTTGATTTTCTTGCTGCGTTTTGCTTTCACAAGACTGTTTTCAAGGAGAAGAATATGAGTTCCATTGTTCAGAAGTGAAAATTGACATATGCAATCATTTGAAAAGAAATACGGAGTGAAACTGCGGAGATTCACTAAATCTACTAAATTAGTAATTGGTGTACTATTGTTCTTTCCGAGTTAAAATAGTACCAAAAAAAGAACAATTGTGCCAACTGGCATCTCTGATACATACACATTCTCAATTTTACTAATATTATCTAAATGCCAAACGCAATACAGAAAAGTCGAACATAAATTAACAACCATGTTTGTCGTTATATGTTCGCAATGAGCTGCCTCCAATGGCAACATCAATATTTTGACATTTGATGCAATATATGCTAATGAATATATTGCCAGTATAGACGGTGGGTTACCCTACGTCTTGACTAGTAATAAATATGTTGACATATAGTCAGTTTGCTATTGGTTTGCGGCACAGTATATTCAAAATACATTATGCCAAAATTAAATTATTGCTAGTGGCTACAGCTCATTGCAGGTACTTGCAATATATGTTGCAATAATTGTCAACGTATTTTTGTTAACAATTATTGCAAACATGAAACGTCAAACTCGGTGTTAATTTCTGTTCGACTTTTCTATATTGTTTTTGACATTTACATAATATTAGTGAAATTAGAAAAATAAGTTGGAAAAAAGGAAAATAGTTTCTTAAAACGTGTGTAGTAAAATAATTTTTCCTTTCCTGTTGACTTTTCCATATTATAAGCTAAGATTTCCCATCGCCTTAACATAAGTAAAGCAATCAGCAATATTGCTGCGTTTTCGCAAATATATATATATGTTAATTTGAAATTTATTTGCTTGTGGTTTAGCTTGGTCTATATACGTATTTCATTGGCGCTTAAACCAAATCATCAGTAGACTTCAACCACAAATTTTGAACAGTCACAAACCTCTTACTTTATGCACAGACTTTCAAAAACTATATGAGAATTCATAGAATAATAATATTTTTGAAAATCACAAAGACAAAATAAGTTTAGTAGGCTTTGAAACTCATACAAAACCCAGCAAATAATTTATATTCGATATGAATCTATTTTATTTTTCTACACCTTCATACAATTAGAAATCCATTGGATAACAATAAAAGTAATTACAAGGCAAAATGAAAAATAAAATCTAAAATTTAACATTTAAGAAGTTTATTATTCGACATATTGTCATAATTATATTTTAATTTGAAATTTATTTGCTTGTGGTTTAGCTTGGTCTATATACGTATTTCATTGGCGCTTAAACCAAATCATCAGTAGACTTCAACCACAAATTTTGAACAGTCACAAACCTCTTACTTTATGCACAGACTTTCAAAAACTATATGAGAATTCATAGAATAATATTTTTGAAAATCACAAAGACAAAATAAGTTTAGTAGGCTTTGAAACTCATACAAAACCCAGCAAATAATTTATATTCGATATGAATATATTTTATTTTTCTACACCTTCATACAATTAGAAAAATAAAATATATTCATATCGAATATAAATTATTTGCTGGGTTTTGTATGAGTTTCAAAGCCTACTAAACTTATTTTGTCTTTGTGATTTTCAAAAATATTATTCTATGAATTCTCATATAGTTTTTGAAAGTCTGTGCATAAAGTAAGAGGTTTGTGACTGTTCAAAATTTGTGGTTGAAGTCTACTGGTGGTTGAAGTCTACTGATGATATGGTTTAAGCGCCAATGAAATACGTATATAGACCAAGCTAAACCACAAGCAAATAAATTTCAAATTAAAATATAATTATGACAATATGTCGAATAATAAACTTCTTAAATATATATATATATATGTATATATACAAAATACGTTTATTTCTGCCGACGTTACTGCTTTATTGCTGAGAAAAAAAGTGAGTGAAAAAAATCGAAGTCATTCTAGTTTCATTGTTTCAAAAAAATCGGTATTTTTAATTTGCCGAGAGTGAGCAAAAAACCATGTTGAAGCTGAACTCCTCCATAGTGTTAGAAAATACTCACCAGAATTAAAAAAAAATTATATTTTTAAAGAAATTTATGAACAAATTTTAGTCTAAAATTTAAAAGTTATTTGCTTCAATTTACATGAAAACACTGTTTCGGGCTTAAATTCGAATAAAAAGAAACGGATTGTTAAAATAGGTAACTATTTACCATTTTTTTCTAGATAAAAATATTATCATAGAACACAAAAAAAAGGAATTTTTCTTAATATCGCTTCCAATTCAGTGACCAGGCATCGAAAAAGAGAACTTCTTGCAATGACAACCCTATGAAAAAAATCATTAGATCGGTTCGAAATTTTCACTACTTCCAGATCGCAAACTCTACAATTTCATGACTTTTTTGGAGTCTTTTTTTGCTGGATATATATTGCTAGTCGAAAAGGTAGTTAGAGTTTTTATATAACTGAATATGTTAATAATCTATAAAACAAAAGACAGGTAATAAATGTTAAACATTCTTAATAAAAAACACGAACATGCCCATTCACAGAAAAAGTTCTAAGTCAGCCACAACTTTTGTTATGACTGAGTTCTATGTTAACTCTTGTGAGTCGGTCTTAATTTTGTATTCTCTTAACACAGTCAGTTCTCGTGGTACCTTCATAGCGAACAGTCGATTAGCGGAATTTTTCTTACATTCCAAACAACCAAAAAAATATTCGTAGTACATATTATTCGTAATAGGTACATAATGACTTTAATAAATAAGCTTTATTGTTTTGCTAATATTTTTTACATAGTGGAAATAACAAAAACAAAAAAACCGCACACAAAAAAACATAAAGTGACATTGAGGAATACTCTATACTAGTACCTCAAAAACAAACAAACAATCATAAATAACAAAAACAAAAAAACCGCAAACAAAAATCACAAAAAGTGCCCTTGAGGAAAACTCTATATGAGTACCTCAAATACAAAACATTATGAAGTGAGTTCTAACGGCAGAAATGCCTATTTTACTGTGAGTTCTGAAGCTCTTAATGAAAATAATAGAAATAATAAATCTAATGAGTCTTTTTTTTAACGGCAAAGCCAATTTTTCGACAGAGATATCAACTTCGCTTTGTCCAATGCCAAATAGAAATGATTCATTAACATTACAGTTGCCTAGTACTTCTTCATATAATTCAGTAATATCATCCCCTTCAGGAGGATAACAGTAGCTCAAAACCCAAGGTGCAATTCGGAATGAACAGATATATAACCGTGGTAAAGCGTGGGTGAAGCCCGTATTCTTCAAAAATTTCATCCGCTCCAAAGATGTCTAGGGATAACAGCACATCCTCAACTAATCGCCAAAACCGTTTAAAAATAATGCAAGATGAGAACGCCAACCCGATGTATCCTCGAATAAAACATCCAAGCCTCCACCAATCTACTTGAGAGAGAAAAATTCGAATGCCCTTATTAAAAAATTAATTTCGGTTATTGGTGAGAATAAATTTCACATTGTCTCAATAAAACGTGGCAACATCGATGAAACGAAAATTCAAATTTATGACGAAAAGGATTTCCGCAAAACGGTTTCTGAATTTGAAACCAATAAAAGAAGCTTCTTCACATACCAGCTTAAGCGCTCTTAAGGCCTGCATATATTCTTATGTTGTTCCCTGAAGAAATAAAAGATGCACTCGTCTTCCAGGGATTTAAGGCAAATAATGTATCTAACATAATGAACAGAGAAAAGGTACCCCAACCCCTATTTCGTGTTGAACTGGAGCCGAATGATATACAGTTGGAAAAAAAACGAGACTTATCCTATTTATAGCGTAAAACACCTTTTATACAGAAAAGTCACAGTTGAAGAGCCACATAAGCGTTCAGGTCCCGTGCAGTGTCATAATTGCCAAGAATATGGCCATACAAAAGCTTACTGCAATTTACCTACAGTGTGTTATCTGCGGTAAATTGCACGGCACTGCTAGTTGTACTAAGCCAAAAGATCAAGCGGAAAAAATTGCAGTAATTGTCCTGTGTACTCTTTCGTCAAGCAGGCTATGGTGCAAAAACCTAATTTAGCTCCAGTGCAAACAACAAACGCTTCCTCAGCCACTTTTGCGCAAATGAGCCAACCAGTTACTTCCTGTGTATCGTATGCCGATGCTGCCAAGACAAATTCTATTCGCGCGCCGGAAGTGTCCCCACCAAGTAATTCAACAAATGCTAACTCAAACTTTAACTTCAGTCGCCTTGACGCCACCTTGACAAGCATGATGCAAGAAATGCTACGAATGCAGTCTGCACTGCTTCAAGCATTAGTTAACAAGCCATGAACACGTTAAAAATATGTTTCTGGAACGCAAACGGCATTCGCCAACATAAAAATGAACTTGAGCACTTTCTCACGGAAAAAAATATTGATATAATGTTGGTCTCTGCGACTCATTTGACTTCTAGAAGCCTCTTAAAAATTAATGACTACTCTTTATATAATACAAAGGACCCTAGAGGAAGAGCTTGAGAGGCATCAGCAATTCTAATAAAGTCAAGACTCAAGCATTATATTCATGACAACATTTGTGAAGAATATCTACAAGCAACGAATATTTGTGTGGAAAATTTTTGCACAAATTTTCTCATATCATCAATTTTCTCCCCTCCTAGATTCGCAATTACTGAGGATCAATACGAGGATTTCTACAAATATCTTGGCCCTTGTTTCGTAGCAGCTGGCGACTATCTTATCACACCTAGAGTAAGAGCGTTGTTCAATACAATTTCAAAAATGGGCGTGGACGTCATTTCGAGTGGGAAGCCCACTTACTGGCCTACTGACATATATAAAATTTCGGAGGTTATATATTTTGGCGTCATGAAAAATATTTCTAGGTAATTAATTCACGTTGAAGCTTCCCTAGATCTATCGTCCTATCACTCTCCCACGATCGTTACAATCTATAGCCCACTGAAAAGCGCTTTACCTCACCCATATGTCCAGATGATAAATCGTGTTAATTGGCTGGGATTAAAAAAAATATCTTAGTGGTCATTGCACGAAAATATTACGCTAAGAACACCCGATGATATTGAATCTAACATTGCCAATATTAACGAGCTTCTGAACATGCCACTACTTCCCATCCGCATACTGGGTTCAATAAAATTTATTCTACAGACGTTGAACATCTCGTACGTGAAAAAAGAAGAGCTAGAAGGGAATGGCAACAGCACAGGTCACCTCAACACAAAATCAGATTTAAAGAGTGCACTGAAAAAACTGCATCTTTTAAAAATTATCTGGAAGGTATTGATGTCACACCAGCATCTAATTACTCTTTGTGGCGCTGCTAAAAAAGCTTAAAACACCCGTTTAGTTTAAGTCACCTCTTCGCACATATACCGGAGGTTGGGCAAGAAAAAGGTAACATATTTGCTGAGCATTTAAAATCCGTATTTACACCAAATACATGTACCGGTATTGCTGATTTGCTGAATGTAGTTGCTCTACCTCCTCGACCCTTAAAATTTAAGATGTGTGAAATACAAAAACTAATCGCCGAACTCAACCCGGGAAAGGCTCCCGGTATTGATGGAATTAGTAACCAGATGCTGATTAATTTACTTCGTACTGCAATTAGAATCCTGTTATAATTTTTAATGCCATTTTACGACTGGAGTATTATCCACACTGCTGGAAATTGTCTTCAATTTTAACTGATAATGGATGCATCCCGAACCATCAATTTGGTTTTATAAGCCAGCATAGCACCATTGAGTAAACGCATAGATTGGTTCAATTTATTAGAAAAACATTTGAGGAAAAGAAGTATTGTTCTGCCCTGTTTATTGATGTTTCTCAGGCATTTGATAAAGTGTGGCATGATGGCCTTATTTTGAAATTGAAGACATACTTACCAATAAACATTCTAAATCTTGTGGAAAGTTACATTCTTGCACGAAAATTTACAGTTGTGGAAAGACACTATGAGTATGCCTGAAACTATCTCGTCCAGTGTGCCACAGGGGAGTATACTGGGGCCATTTTTATATTTGATTTATACTTGTGATATGCCTGTGAGCAGTAGTATCCACACTTCTACATTTGCCGACGATACGGCCTGCCTTAGTATGCACGAAAACCCTGATGAGGCATCCCGAAAACTCCAGGAATACATTTGCCAGATGGAACTGTGGTTAAACTTATGGAGAATTAAGGTAAATAAACAAAAGTGTGTTCAAGTAACATTTACCTTACGGAGAGATACTTGTTCCCCCATTCGGATTAATAATCAAGTTGTTCCTCAACATTCACATGTGAAATATCTTGGTATACTATAAGTTAACTCAAATGAAACTAAAATTAACACAGGTACATTGACTGATTGGCAGAAATTCAACACTCAGCCTAGACTACAAACTTTTAATATACAAGTCGCTTTTAAAGCCAATATGGTGCTACGGAATGCAGCTATGGGGCACTGCTTCAGCTTCAAATGTTGATAAAATCCGACGAAGGCAAAACAAAATTTTACGTTTGATAACATCGGCTCCATGGTTCATCAAAAATTCAAACATACATCGTGATTTAAATATGCCACTAGTGACTGAAGAAATTGCAAAATACGCAGCAAATACCTAACAAAACTCGAGTCACATCCCAATCCGCATGCTCGTAATATTTTGAACTTTACTGGACACATCCGCCTAAAAAAGAGGGACACAAGGGCTCTAATACTCAGCACTCCAGATGAAGCTGCTTGATTAATAACTATCACTAAGTTATGTCCGACATGGGTCGGACCTACTTATTGTATTTTAGATTTAATAATATTTGAATACTTATTGTTAGTTCATATATAAAGATACAATAAATAAAAAAACATGCAAAAAAAATGTTATATGAAAAATAAGACAGTTGAATATTGTATGAAAATAAGTAAAATAAAAAAGCTAATAAAAAACATAAAAATATAATGTTGAAGGGTAAAATCTGCGAATGTAGTAGGTAGTGGAAAAAGCTTACACAGCTTTCTCTTCGACTTTTTGTGGATATATTATTTCACCACCAAAAGGAGCTTTTATCAAAAGTGTCACATATTGCATAATCTTTGAAAGTGAAGACTGACTCATTGACATCAAATTGCTTGAAATGAGGTTTTGGTAATGCTCCATGGGCCTAACAACTAGATAAAAATCTTAATTATAATGGCATTTGCGTTCTTTGGTCACCAAAGGGTTTACAAATTTCAATTATTTGTCTGTCACAATTACTATGACCGTCTACATTCTTGGTCTTTGTATTAAAAATGTATGTATGTAAGTTATGACTATTTTTCAGTCACAATACTTTCTGTGAATAGGCATGTAATTATTAACTTGACGGCACCAGGTCAAAAAATACTTGTGTTGCAACACTATATACTTGAATAGCTGTTGTTGTTATTTACATTTATTTTCTTTACATACTTTTACATCTATAATTAGAGCTGAAAAAAGTCAGCCAATGTAGTAAAGTAAGAAAATTAAAAACATGTGGATTATTGAGTTCTTGTTTCAACTTTGTTATTTGTTAAGTTTCTCATTTGTTTAAATGAAAGTTTATGACATAATAACTCTAGTTATTATAAGAAACTTTGGGTAAAGGTTCCTTGATGATTTGCATTAGCAACAGTGAAATGCGCATAGGATCCAGCTAAACCCCTCAATAATCAATTTAAATGTATTTTTAGTTTAAAAAAATATTTTACTAAATAAGTAAAATAATTTGGGATTTTTAGTGCGTTAATAAATTTAACTTAAGGTACGGTCAAACTTGTCAAATATTTGCCCAAAAAAGCGTAACCAATAAATGCTAATGAAAAATCTTTCAATTCAGACACATGTTTTTCAAGATAAAGAGTAGCCAATAATGTTGGGTTCTATAACATTGTCTATTAGTTGTGTTCGAAGCTTTTTAATTAGATAAACAAGTGTCTGCATCAAAACTTTTTTCATTAGTGTTTGTTGGTTACGTTTTTTGGGCAAATGTTTGTGACCGTAGCTTTAAATTGTAACAATTCCCAATAAAAAACACTAAATAAAAACCGTCAAACATTATAAATTTCTTTGGAGCTTTTTCAAAATAAAGTAACGTAAATTCAAACTGTTTGAAAATAATCAAAAAGAATCAAAAGTAATCTTTGGAAGTAGTCGAATTATATTTTGTTTTGATTCTTTTTTATTATTTTGTAGTAATTTCAAGTAATTCAGATTACTTTTCCGTTATTAGTAATCGTAATTAATTAGTAACAAAAAAGTAATCTACTTAGTACTCATTACCATTACTAATCATTATTTAACAACTACGCTTTTATTACAATACAAGATATGTTTATTTTTTTAATTTTGTCTACAGCCTGGTATTCTGTTTGAAGTTGAGAAAAATGTTCAGCAACATTGATTATTACGCATGAAAAATTTTACATGTACTAAAGCCCAGCTCGCTGATTTTGTTTATAAATTTCTCGCTTTTATTGCTTGAAAGTATGCAGCATTGTTAAAATTCCGTGCGAAAAAATCACTGCTCATGTTGTTTCGCATGAAACTAAAATGATGCCAGAGTCATTTTGCATGAAAAAACATGCTGCCAGATAGATTGTACGTGTTTTTCGCAATAAGAACAGAGTACTACTTTTGCGAATTTATTTCGCAAATATTTCATACCAAATACTTTTACATGTAGTTTGAAAACATTTCGCGCAAAATTGTGAACAGAATTCCAGGCTTATGGGACAAGGCACTGCGCGTATTGGACGTCCACCTAGTCAACTCTCCCAATTGTGTCCATCTTTTGAATTTCAGTTTTATATCCTTTTTTTAACATGTTTTTTATTGTTCGTGTGTTTGTTGTGGCTGCGGGTTGGGTCCTGCCCTGCAGATGTCTCCATTTAGCTTGTTGGCATCACAGCAGCCTCAGTGGTAGACAGGTGACGTAACAAGTTACTTGTTCACAGGAGCAGTTTTGCCATTTCAATTCAGAAACACACCGATTTAATGACCCACCCTCGTATGTAGTGTATAAGCTGTTGCTAATTTTTTATACATGAATAAAGTCGTTATTTAGCAAATTAATTGTTTGAACGGTCTTAAAATATTTTCCCAAGATGATATTCTGTTGATTTTTTTTATTTTAGCCGCATCCTCCAGACGAGACTTTTTTACATACTGCTTATCTCTCATGAGAGCACATACATCAGAGCATCGTGATGCACTTCCAGTTATGGATATAACAGCGTTGCGCCATATCGCATACGTTTTAGATGGATTCATATATTATATGCGAAACGATTCAAACTTTTATGAAAAAAATGAAGGAATTCAGAGTGGATCCCTTAACACGAATGAGAACGATGATACTGATGATGAACTGTCTAATATAACAAGTGAGGATCCGTATGGTGAAAGCGGTGGGCCTGGCTCAACACTAAGTGTAGCAGGACCAACAGGAACATCGCGACGCCATACATTTTTTTCAAGATCTGACTCAACTTTAAGCTTGGGCTGTCTAGCACCCGACGGATTTGATTTACCCCTTGATATCGCCATACCGCTAGCCGACAAGCCACATCTTTTGCAACCTACCTCGAAGCGACAAGACTTGTTTGCCAACTTGCCTTTAATTGTTTCGCCAACAGGAAACATGTCCCAGTGCTGTGACAGGCCACCGTCAAATACGTTAGATTGTCCTCCAACCAAACTAGGGTTTTCGTCGTATACCCGCAAACCCACTCCGGCTGCTCAAAATATATCCACGGAAATCATTAGTACCATGGAAGAAGATGAGGTTGAAGATGAAAACACGGAACTAAACAGTGAAAACCAATTACCGGAAGCAACTTGTTCGTCAACCAGCTTCCAAGTTATTTCCGAATCGTCTTCTATAATGGGCTCTGGCCCCATCGGGTCAAGTAGTGGTACGAGCGGAAACGTTTATCTACAATTGAAAAAGAAACAATATTCAGACGATCCGAAATCGATTAACGATATTCAAGAGAAATTGGATGACCAAGATGATATGGATGTTGATAGTGGAAGTATGGACGATGTCATAGAGAAAACGCAGACAGAAATTTCAAACACACATCCCAGCGGAGTTATAGCAACAAGGCCTGACGTAATAATAGTGCCCCAAAAAACACAGCGTGGGAATGAATCTGATTTAATGCTGCAATCAAGTAGCACAACATTTTCGTCGTCGCCAATTGTACGAAGTGTAATAGTGCGGGCTGGTGGAGCGAGTGGGTCTTCGTTAAAAAGTCAAGACGATGCATCTACTTCCGAAAAATGCAAAATGGCGTACATGTCGATTGATGATCCAGCGAAAAACTTGATAATGCGTCGCTCTGCACGAATAACTTCATTTATGTTTCGTGCTCGAGGTCAACACTTCTGTCAAAAGTTTGAATCTAACGATGCATCCCCCTCGTGGAACTTTTTACTTGGTCGCTGGAAACTTACTTTGGATCTATTTGGCAGAGTTTTTATGGATGATGTAGGCATGGAACACGGTTCCGTTTTGCCAGAGTTACGAGGTTTCCCTGTGAAAGAAATGCGATTTAGACGTCATATGGAAAAACTACGCAATGCACAGCAACGGGACTTAATATTTTGTAAATTAGAACGCAATCGTGATAGTTTGATAATTCAGACATTTAAGGAACTAAATACTCAGTTTGGTAGCCAAAACCGAAGAGTTCATCCTCCGTTGACATTTAATCGCGTAAAAGTCACATTTAAGGATGAGCCAGGTGAAGGATCTGGTGTTGCTCGTAGTTTTTATACCTCCATATCAGAGGCGCTTCTAGCCAGTTCCAAAATGCCAAATTTAGAATCTGTACAAGTGGGAAACAGTAGCAGCAAGTATGGTGTTCCGTTTTCAAGTATATTGCGCAACCGCGGAGCATCGAGTAGAGATGGACCGACATTACAACGGCGGGGCACAGGTAGCAAGATTTTATGGCGCACAGCACGCGAAAGGAAAGCACTAAATTATGAAGCAAGGCCCTATATTCCAGTATCGAACAGTTCAGGTAAGAATAATTTCCAAAAATATAAAAAAAATTTAACATTGATAAAAGTAGGTATTTGTTTTCAACTTGCGCCCACTCAACACGATTATTAACATGAATTTTTTGAAAAAAATTTTTATATATGCATTTATTTATTGTGTCTTCAAAAATTAACTAACAATAAGCATTCAAATCTTAAATCTAAAAATAATAATAATGGGGCCCGACCAATATTGAACATAAACTTAGCGATAGTAATTAAAAATACATAAATGTCGTATTAAGCACAAAAATTATTTTCAAGAAGAATCATTTAATTGCTGAGTGTTAGAGCCCTTGTGTCCCTCGTTTTGAGGCGGATGTGTCCAGTAAAACTCGAGATGTTACGAGCAAGGGGATTAGGATGGGACTCGAGTTTAATTAAGTATTTGCCTGCGTATCCTGCAATTTCTTCAGTCACTAGTAGCATATTTAAATCACGATGTAAATTTTAATGTACCATGGAGCAGATGTTATTATCCTTAAAATTTTGTTTTGTCTTCGTTGGATTTTCTCAACATTTGCGAAAATGGAGCAGTACTTCATAACTGAATTCCGTAGCACCATATTGGCTTCAAAAGCTTTTTGTATAGTAAAAATTTGCGGTCTAGACTGAGTGTGGAATTTCTGCCAATCAACCAATGTATTTAAGTTAACTTAAGTTTCAAGAGTCAATATGATGTTTCCATGTAAGCCTTCGATCAAGGTGAATACCTAGATATATCACTTGAATGCTGAGGTATATTTTGATTGTTTATTCGAATGGGGGAACAAGTATCACTTCTTAGTGTAAACACTATATTGACACACTTTTGTTCATTTACTTTCATGCTCCAAGTTTTTGTATGTTCATTGGCAGATATGTCTTAATTTTAAAACTAGCCCTTCATGCATTCCTTGTCAAACGCCTGAGAAACATCAATAAAGAAAGCAGAACAATACTTCTTTTCTTCAAATCTTCTTCTTACAACCTGAACCAATCTATACGTTTGTTCAATGGGCCTATGCGGACTTCTAAAACCAAATTGATGCTACGGGATGCAACCATTATCAGCTAAAGTTTTGGACAATTTAGTAATGAGCAGCTTTTCGAGAGCTTTGAGGTTGTTGATAGTAAGCTTATAGGCCCATATGACTCAGCCTTGGTCTTTGCCCTGCCTTGGAATCATTTTGATCTTGGCAAATTTCCAGTTATGTGGAAAATACTGCATTCTTAAAATGGCATTAAAAATAAATAGCAGGATTCTTATTGCAATATGCGGCAAGTTCATCAACATCTTGTTAGTAATTCATCAACATCTTGTTAGTAATGCCATCAATACCTGGAGCTTTCTTCGGGTTGAGTTCAGCAACTATTTTTTCTACTTGACGCATATTAAACCTTAAGGGACGAGGGTGTAGTGAAACTACACTCGGTAAATCAGCAGCACCCTTACATGAATTGGGACTGAATACAGATTTTAAATGCTCAGCAAATAGTGTCTTTTCTAAGTCTGATTTTATTTAGAGTTGATCTGTGTTGTTGCCATTCTCTTCTAGTTCTAATTTTTTCACATACAAGACGTTCAATTTCCGTAGAATAAATTCTATTAAAGCCGGTCTGCGGATAAGACGTAGTGGCATGTTCAGCAGCCTGTTTAATGTTTTCGTTAAGGTTGGCAATGTTAAATTCAATATCATGAGATCTTGCTGAATGTTTTCTACGCAGTGACTACTAAGATATTTTTTGAATCCTAGCCAGTTGACCACATTAATCACTTTTACATATGAGTTCAGTTCTCGTTGTACCTTCATAGTGAACTATACTACATACTAAACAAAAAAATATCATAAAAAAATATTCGTAATACATATTAACTTTGCTAAATAAGCTTTAATTGCTTCGCTAATATTTTTTTACATAGTCATAAATAACAAAAACAAAAAATCCGTAATCAAAAAAACAAACAAACAAACAAAAGTGCCCTTGAGGAATACTTTATATGAGTCCCTTAAAAACAAATAAATGTCAAGTGAGTTCTAACAGCAGAAATGTCTATTTTACTGTGAGTTCTCATGCTCATAATGATAATAAAAATAAAAAATCTGATGATAGACTTTTTCTAACAACAAATCCACTTTTTCGACAGCGATCAACTTCGCTTTGTCCAATGCCTACTAGTAATTCTTTAACATTACAGTTGCCTAGTACTTCGTCAGTTAAGCCATTGAAATCATTCGCCCACTACATATAACAGTAGCTCAAAACCAAAGGTACAAGTCGGAATGGACAGATATATAACCGTGGTAAAGCGTTGGCGATGCCCGAATTCTTCTAAGATTTCATCTGTTCCAAAGATGTCTAGGGATAACAGCGCATCATCCACGAATCGCCAAAATCGTTTTTCATTATTGTAAGACGATAACGACAAGGCCGCTTCATCATCTCAAAAGTCTTAAGCCACCACCTATATATGTGAGGGAAAAAAATTCTAACGCGCTTCTAACAAAACTACTGTCGACCATTGGTGAAAATACTTTTCACGTAATTCCAATTAAACGAGGTAATATTGATCAAACTAAAATCCAAATATATGATGAAAACAATTTCCGAAAAATTTTAAATGATTTTGAAAAAAATAAAACAAACTTTTACACATACCAACTTAGGAGTGCTAAAGGCCTATAGATAGTACTAAAGGGCATAGATTCATATGTTAAGCCTGATGAAGTAAAATGTGCACTTCTGGACCAAGGATTTAAGGTAAAAAATGTTACTAATATAATTAAGAGAGAAAAGATCGCCCAACCCCTATTTCGCATTGAACTGGAGCCGAATGACATAGAATTGAAAAAAATTAAACCCATCCAATTTATAGCGTAAAGTTTCTGTTACACCGAAAAATCACAGTTGAAGAGCCACGTAAGCGTTCAGGTCCTGCACAGTGCCATAATTGCCAAGAATATGGCCATACAAAAACTTACTGCAATTTACCTACAGTTTGTGTTATCTGCGGTGCATTGCATGGTACTGCTAGCTGCACTAAGCCAAAATATCAAGCAGAAAAAAAATTTAGTAATTGTGGAGGTAATCACACCGCTAACTATAGAGGATGCCCTGTATATTCTTTTGTTAAACAGACTATGAGTCAAAACCTAAATTAGCTCCAGCCCAACCATTAATCGCGTACTCGGCCTCTGATTCAACCAGTTACTTCACGTGTATCGTATGCCGATGCTGCTAAGGCTAGTTCTAGTCCCTCACAAAATGTTTCACCGCAAAATAATTCAGCGAATGCAAACTCAGGCTTTAACTTTAGTCGCCTTGAAGCTACTAATGAGAATCTGGTGCTAACTATAAACAACTTTACAACAAATATGACTAGCATGATGCTAGAAATGCTGCGAATGCAGAATACACTGCTTCAAGCATTAGTTAACAAACCATGAACATGTTAAAAATATGTTTCTGGAACGGCATTCGCCAGCATAAAAATGAACTTGAGCACTTCCTCATGGAAAAAAAGTATTGATATAATGTTGGTCTCTGAGACTCATTTGACTTCAAGGAGCTTATTAAAATAAATGGTTGCAGTCTATGTGATTCAAAGGACCCGAGGGGGAGAGTATGCGGTGGGTTAGCAATTCTAATTAAGTCAAGACTCAAACACTATGTCCTTGCTAACATTTGTGAAGAACATCTACAAGCAACAAATTTTGTGTCGAAAATTTTGTTACAAATTTCGTGATATCATCAATTTACTCCCCTCCCAGATTCGCAATTACTGAGGATCAATTCGAGAAATTCTACAAATCTCTTGGCCCTTGTTTTGTAGCAGCTGGGGACTACAATGCAAAACATAAATTTTAAATTAAAATATAATTGTGACAATATGTCGATAAATAAATTTCTTGGATGTTAGGTTTTAGATTTTATTTTTCATTTTGCCTTGTAATTACTTTTATTGTTATCCAATGGATTTCTAATTGTATGAAGATGTAGAAAAATAAAATAGATTCATATCGAATATAAATTATTTGCTGGGTTTTGTATGAGTTTCAAAGCATACTAAACTTATTTTGTCTTTGTGATTTTCAAAAATATTATTATTCTATGAATTGTCATATAGTTTTTGAAAGTCTGTGCATAAAGTAAGAGGTTTGTGACTGTTCAAAATTTGTGGTTGAAGTCTACTGATGATTTGGTTTAAGCGCCAATGAAATACGTATATAGACCAAGCTAAACCACCAGCAAATAAATTTCAAATTTTAGCTTTAAGATTTGATCACTTATTGTTAGTTCATATTTGAAGATACAATAAATAAATATATGTATTAAAAAAAATAAAGCAATAACGCCGGCAGAATAGCGGAACAATATTGCTTATTGATTTACTTATGTTAAGGCTATGAGAAATCGTAGGCACAATATGGAAAAAGTCAACAAGAAAGGTGCAAAATAAAAATATAATTCACTTGTAAGTATCTGGTTAATCGAACAAATTTTTATTTCTAAAAACTTATATGATTATAAATTATTTCACTACAGAGATTATTTTCCTGTAAAAAAAACATATGAGTTAGTTAAATCACTCATTAGTGGGTTGAAAATTGTAACTATTTTGGTAGGGTGATCGGAGGAGAGATCTCGAGAGGCCTCCACGTAAATTAGTCCATATGGATATTTTTCATGACGCCAAAATCTATTAACATCCGGGGGTACTCTCTATTGCGATGCGCATGCAATTACGTTGCGAAAGCTAAATGCGATGAGATGCCATTTTGTTACTCTCTATTACTTTCGCAAATCCGTTCGTAAAATTCTTTGATAAAGTGGCAACACTGACTGCAAAAATAATATGGCAAAGAATAACAGTAATGAAGTGTTAAAATATGTAAAAAACGTCTTTTAAAAAAAGAAAGTTAAGACAAAGTGAAGTGCAACAGTTTTTAATTGAAAGTAAAATAGCGTTATGGTTTGATGAGAAAAGCGGCCGTGTAGAACGAGTCTTAAGAGATATGTACATACGTCCGATATACTCTCTTCGAAATTTCCGTTTGAACAAGGAAGCATTTCTTTATGTTCTAAACGCTATTCAACACGAGCTAAGAGTTTTAAGGAGATCCACCATACCTTAGGATCATCCAGCAGTCAATGTCACATTGCTTAAAAAGAGTTGCGTAGCATTGAGAGAATATTATGTTCCAAGCATATCAAATTTGATTAGATTGTAGTTACATACAAACAGTTAGATCGGCCAAAAACAACCACTTACAATTCAGCAGAAAATTGTAGCAGAGTGTGAATGCATATGGTTATGTTAGTTATATTTCACCTTGCTTCTACATTTTTAGATAGATATGTACGTTATTACAGCATGTAATGTATTTTTTTTTGCTTTTACTCAAAAAATAACAAATTCAATATCAAATATCAATATTTTTTTCACGTACTCAAATGTTTTTCTCCCTTTAATTGAGTGCAAGAGCGTTTCCGATCTAGTATACAACAAAGTTTGCATCGATTTACTAAAGTACGGACCAAAATTTTCAGACGGGGAACCCAATATTCAATGCGAATAATTCTCAACATTAATTGATTTCTACGATGAATCGAAAGTACAAGTACAAACTCGGCTAAGAGAAGGGTAAAACGACAGGAATACGGTAGGATGATAGCATGTTTTTCACTATAAGACAAAGATGGAGATTTCGCCAAACGAACATTCAACCTCATTACTCCGTTGTTATCCAATAATGGATTAAGCGATTGTAACGAACTTTTTTTTTAAATCGGTTGCCTTAACAAAAGAGATTGTAGTTCTTCAGGATAATGAACCTTCTGAGCCAAAATTGCTAACCGTAATTTTACCTCCTTTATTTCTTCCTTGAAATTGTTGTAGATTCAAACAATTGCTTACCTTTGTGCCAAGAATGTGACCTATAGTAGAATCAAAGCACGTACGATATCACTCTGAGAGCACGTTCAAGCTTAGAAAATCTATCGAGAACATCTTCGAAATTTTAAAAGAAAGTTGCGTGTGCTCTGGTAGCCCTGGCTTCAACATCAGTATCTAGAGGGGTAAGATCTTTTATGCTCCATTTATATTAAGCTCGCTCTGGGTCCATGCCACCAGAGATCACTTACACAAATCCGACGGCGAAAGTCCTCTACTACCTAAATCCGCTAGATTATCTTCCAACCTAACATGATACCAGTTGTGTTTTCCCACATTTTCTTGAATTCTGCAAACTCTATTAGCGACAAACGTTGTCCAGGTAATAGGCGTTTTTCTCAACCAGCAAAGGACAATAGTTGAGTCTGTCCAGCAATATACTTGCTTAAGTGGTATATCAACTTCTCTAACAATAGTTTTTAGCAGTTCAGAAGCCAACAAAGCACCACAAAGCTCCAAGCGAGGCAGAGAAATCGTCTTTATAGGAGCAACTTTCGTTTTACAGGAAAGCAAGTGTGTATAATATTCTCCAAATGACTCAATTCGAATATAAATTGCCACCGAGAATGCTTTTTTGAGGCATCAGAAAAAACACTAAGTTCGGCAGAAGTACCAGGCCCATATTTTACCCATCTTGGTATTTGTATATTATATACTTCCGTGTAAAAACTTAAAAATTCTTTCCATTCATGGTCAGTGGAAGGAAGCAACTTATCATCCCACTCAATATTGTCACGCCAAATTTTTTGCATAATAATCTTGGCAATAATGATGACAGGTCCTAGCCAGCCTACGGGATCAAATAATTTTGCTATGGTAGACAACATCTCTCTTTTTGTATAATTCAATTTATCAGCAATAGACTCCACTTTAAAGTAAAATGAATCTAATTGAGCATTCCATTGAATACCTAATGTTTTTGAGCTGCTGGATTCAACAAATGTTAAAAGTTTCGAATCTACGAGGTATTCGGAAGGAAGACCATTCAAAATTTCAATCGCATTAGAAGTACACTTCCTGAGCTCAAATTTTGCCGAAGATAAAACAGGTCGAAGTTGATCCCGCGCCTTAAGGGCAAATTAAATATCGTGAGCACCTGTTAGTAAGTCGTCAACATACATAGACTTGGGCAAAATATTGGCCGCAGGAGGCCATGTGCTAGTTGTAAAAGTGTCTGTATCGCCAGATAGGGAGCACAGTTTACACTAAATGTTACAGTCTGTAATTCATACTCTTTTACTTCCTCCGTCGGAGAAGAGCGAAATAGAATACGTTGATACTAGGTTTGAGTAGGATCCAGACGAATTTGTCTATACATTTGCCTAATATCGCAATTAAAAACATCGAAATAGCCTCCAACGAGGAATTAACAGCACTAAATCTGGTTGCAACCTGGGGCCCACATATAGGCAATCAATTAAACTATTACCGTTCGAGGTCTTATGCGTTGAAAACAACACGCAATTTTGTAGTTTTACTATCAGGTTTAATCACAGGATGATGAGGAAGATAATACGAAAATGAGGATTTAGCAGAATCAGTCGTCACTGGTTTCATATGATTTAGAGTTAAATATTCTTTAACCACTTTATCGTATAATTCCTTGACCTCACTTTTTCGCAAAAGGCAGGATTCATTTCTCAAGAATTGTGCCATCACATTCTGTCTGAAGAGCCCAAACTAATAGATTGAGGAAATTCCGTCTTAAAAGGTAGCGTCACTACATAGCGGCCGTCGGAGTTGCGTCTCGTAGCACTCCTATAAATTTCCTCGCAAAATTTGTCAGTGGGTGAAGCTATTTACCTTTTCGGTGTTTCTTCTAGCTCAAAAAGCGAAGAAGATTCCTAATCAGACTATCTTCCGGTGAAGTTTTAATAGTAGTTGAATACACCTGAATCGGTGTTTCAATCACTGAACCTGTGATTATCCATCCAAATTTGGTATTTTGAGCTGTTAAAGATTCGAAACCATCTCGTTGAATCCCGCTCAAAATCAACTTCGGATATATATCAGCCCCTAATAAAATATCAACTGGTCTTGATTGATAAAAATTTTGGGTCGGCCAATTGTAAATTTAAAAACCTGTTGCTAAGCTCTGGACCGACTAAGAACGATGGCAATGCACCAGAAGTAATTGGTAATACAAAGGCCATTCTTTCTAAGACAAGAGTTTGATCTACCAGCGAACTAATTTTTAAAGAACAAACCTTTCTCTTTGTGGCAGAAACTGTTTGGTTAATACCAGAAACTTTAACATTCGTCGAATGTGTAGGTATTTTCAAGCGATTTTTTACATTTTGTGAAACAAACGAAGTTTTCGAGGCGCGGGCTGGGTATGTCATACCCTGGTGAATAAGATTCACCATAGCAGTTCCTAAAATCACTTTACGATTTTGAGTAACGTGAAAAGCTTGACGATGGAAAGTGCCACTGGAGCGTATGCCGCTGGAGGTGGATGGTTATTCTATGTTCTCACTTGGTGCAGCAGTACTAGACACTGAAGTTGGTGTAGCGGTGGGCACACCTGAAGAATTCGTTGCTTCACGATGTAACAAGGTGTGATGGCTTTTGTTGCGTGTATTACAATTGAAGGCACTCTTACAATATTTCTCTTCATGCTCCCGCGACAAGCAATTTACACAACAACGGAATTTTTTAACCATAGGCTACCTCTCTGAAATTTAAAGACCCTTAAATCGCTTGTACGTTCTCAAGAAAAGTCCTGGTTCGCGACAAAGAACACAAGAAGTTGAACTATAACTCAAATTCGCTACATGAACTTTGGTATTTTGTATTGAAGGTTTTCCTACCGACAAGTCCTTAAGGACGCGCACGCATTCTAAAGTTTGAATCCTTTCTGTCAGAAAGGCGCCAAAATCTTTCCATTTAGACAACTCCGATTTTTCTCTAACACTTTGTTTCCATAAACTGACTGTAGACGTGGGCAAACGTTGAATACACACAGGGTTATCGTTCACCCGACTAAAGTCACAATTTGAGCCTTTTTTTAGCGGTCTGCGACTTTTTGTGAGACTTTTTATCACCGACTTTTCCGAGTTTTTTTAATTTGTTTCGACTTTTTACCCTTTTTGTGAAGCTTCTCAAAAAACAGTTAACTTGCTGTAAATTAAAAGTTTTCTGATTATTTTTATCAAAAAAATCGTCAAAATAACGTCGGCAAAATTTAAAAGCAATTCACAGGTTATTGTGTTCATTTGCAAATGTACTTGCAACCATTCAAATCTATGTATTCAAGAAATTTTTCACAAATTTTCAATAGAAATTGCAAAGAAATGATTGTGGCTGGTTATAAAGATTAAATTAATATTAAAGATGTAAAAATTTGTATATAGGCCATGAAGCAGAGACTACAATAAGTGATCAAATATGTATATCTGAAAATTATTGCATTTATATTAAACGACATATCTTAAATTTTTATCAAAGGCTTTGCGATCAAATATTGAAAAGGATAAATTTTTATGATAAAAAATTAAATATATTAAGATATTTGCAACCTGATTTTCTTACTTACCACTTATGAAGACGTTAACTACAATGATCTCAATTTATAATTTTATTTTATTATAAGTAAACCTGAAGATTTCATAAATGAGTACAATTTATTGGAAAGTACAGCAAATAATTAACATTAGGAAAAAATTTTAAAGTTAAAAATTTTGGCATAAGATTGGTAATTTAAAGAATTCTCTGGACAAACCAGTGTTTCCTAATTTGCACAAACTGGCCGTGCTCGTATGAACTCTACCTCACAGCAGTGCTTGTGCAGAAAATTTTTTCGCGAAATTAGCTTTTCTTAAAAAGAAATTAACTAATAAATTAAAAGTAAAAACATGCAACTCAATGCTGTCAGCTTTAAATTTAATAGACAAAGATATAGCAGATTCCCTGTGATGAACTTACTTTTAAATATAGAAATGAAATTTCTAAAAAGTAGTATATATGTACATATGTATGTTAAAAAAAATTTTTTTTTGAAGTATAAATAATTTCACTTAAAAAATATGAAATATGGTGGCAAGACCGAACGAATGGAAGTAGAATAAAAAGCAAAAATATCTTAACTTTAACTTAACTTTTCTTATGAGATATGTTAAAAATGGATTCTGCAATAAGCTTTTAGTTCTGTTTCAATTGTTTTTTTATTTTGTTATGCTTTTCATAATTAAAAAACGTCTCAAGCGACTTTTTTGTGCGACTTTATTTCTACAAAACTACCTTTTGTGCAACTTTTATAAAATTCCTAGCGGTAACTCTGAATACACATAAAAACTAGGATTGGATCTCAACTTTCGCTTGAAACTTTATATTTCACAAGCGAAGTCAAACAATTATTTATGCATCGTTGCAAAATTTTAAGACCGTCGCTAGACTCTTTATCAAATGAAGGAAGTTTAAAAAAAATTTTCAATTGATTATTTACAAGCATACGAGGATTTTCATATGCTGTTTTTAAATGTTGCCAGGCAATATCAAAACCCTCATTACTCAGTGGGTATTTTGATACGATTTGTTTTGCTTCACCGGCAGTTTTCCTTAACAAATGACAAAATCGCTCTATGTTACTTAGATGCGAACTATTTATATATAAAGCCGTAAAAAGGTCTCGAAAGGCTGGCCATGAAACATAATCACCTTCAAATGTGTTTACATCACATGGGGGTAAAGATAAGTTTGATCAGAATTACTTGTAGCAGTAGCATTTCCAACCATCGATTTATTTAATTTTGGCACCCTTTCCAATTGTTTAAATTTTTCATTAATTGCAGACAAACAATTTAAATAAGCCGCATCATATAGCCACTGTTGTAGCGGCATCTTTGGGATCGTTTTTTGGATTATTGTCTATCTCTTCAAGACAATCCTCATAAACAACTTTCATTTTATCCCATAACTCCTTTAATTTTTCACAAACATTTTCTACAAACACTACATCGACCAATTTGACCGACTCACTGTGTTGTGGCTAGTGGAAAAGTAACTTTTTTCCGATTATTTTTTCAGTGTTTTTAATGATGCAATTTTGTCACAGACATTCCAAGTAAACAAAAAACGCATAAAGCTTATTTTTATGTTGGCCCGTTGATTTTTAATTGATTTTAGAAGTCAAATATACAAAATTTTCACGAAAAGAGGGGATTTCAGGGCTGTATTCAAAATTATCTCATTTGGTTTTGGTGGCAGATATTTTGATTCGGAAAAAAAATCTGCCTTCGGACAAGTATCTTCTGTAAAAAAAGGAATGTTGTTTGAGACATTTTCATATGCACCTTTTTTAGAGCGAAACCCCGACCCCGACATTTTTCCTTAAAATTTGGGTTAGGTAAGCAATATCTAAAAAGTCCCAGAGAGTCCCAGTTCCAAACCACTACAGAAATGTTACATAATTTGTTTTCAACTAACTGTGAAAAAATCAGCTGCCCATACCTGCCCTCCTGGGAGTTATAGCGATTTTAGTATATCACTTTCAGTATTTATTCCATAGAAATAGAACGGAAATTCTCGGAATCACTTATTGAATAATTTAATCATATTGGTTTTCGGGTGACTCCGTCATCCCACGTAAAATTTTTATTATTTTCAGACCGGTTTCGGCTAATCGCCATCTTCAGTGTTTTCTTTTTTGTCACTAATTAGTCTGCATGTGTGTCCGTCTTTATATAGTGGTTTCTTTTAGCTTGTGGTGATACCTTTCTCTCTCTGTTGTTTTACAATTTCATTCTCTCTCTTTCGCTCTAATCTCCCCCTTTGATATTATGATAGAATTCGGCCTTTACGTAAAGGTAGTTTATTTTCCTGCTTGGTATAATGTGCGCGTTTCTGCTATCCTCTTATCTGTTTTCAGTTATGTTGCATTTTTTTCGTTACCTGGCTGGTGGGTGAAATAATCCGTTATTGCCCGCTTATTTGTATTGTTTTTATTTTGTGGTTTCCCTTCATTTACTACATTTAATTGCTTTCTGATGCGTTTTTCATATAAGTGTTTTAATGGTTCGAATATTACATCAGAAGAAGTGTTTATTTGCTCATTTATAAGAAGGTTTCCTAGTATTCTTCAAGCTATAACTTCTGGATATAAGATAGACTGCGATAAGTTCTCGAAGTACGGAAAAGAAACTGCTGGTCTCTATGTAAAGATATATTCGTGGCATTATATGCCACCAACTGTCCACAAGGTTCTTATTCATGGAGCTGAAATAATTCGTTCATTTTTGGTCCCCATTGGCCAACTATCAAAAGAAGCATTGGAAGCAGGAAACAAGAACTTCAGAAACACAAGGCTTTACCATGCGAGGAAAACATCAAGAAAAGACAATTGTGAAGACATATTACATTATCTGCTCGCCAATTCTGATCCCGCAATCACAAGTAGGAGAATACTGAAGGAGAAGAAACACCTGGAATTATCAGAGGAAGCAATGAACTTATTGGTAGATGACTGATAATTTGTAATTTTTCTGTAGAATGCAATAAAATATGCCTGTGTTATAAAATAGTATTTTCAAAGTTTTTTTTATTCTACATCTATTCTAACACTCCACAAAAATGAGCATAACTCTCTTAAAACTGAAGCTATTGACTTCAAACCGGTATCAAATTAAAGCTTTTATTGTCACCTTTCAAATAAGAAATGAAATAGATTTTGGTTTTATATAAAATTTCAGAGTTTTTCAACAAATATCGAAAAATCATGAAAATTTTACGTTTATAATTCTTGTTCGGACCACCCTATAATTTATTTTAAAAACTAATCATAGGGTATTTATCAGAAATAAAAGAATAATTAAAATAAATTTTTTTTTAAATTTTTCAAACAATTTATTTTTTATTTTTGACTTTTGTTGAAAATTTGACCCAACAATTTTTTTCGGTGTAATTTTTTTTTACTCATTCTGTTTGGGATTTCATTCTGACCAATCTGTAGAAGTTTCTCTTCGATACAATTAAAATTACAGTTTAGGCAATATGATTTCCAAAAAATTCCGGATTCGCAACACTGTACGACTATAGAGTGTACATTAATCAAGTATAAAATCAAATGAAGAAGCAGAGAATTAATAAAAGCTAAATGTATTTATGCCTCACAACAATAAATACTTTATGTATCACAACACTAATGCTTTAATTATGCAATCGCGAATTAAATTTATTTATTTTAATTTGTCACTAATTTACTTTTCACTTAAAAAATTCACCGATTAGAAAATTTCCAATAAAATTTTACTTTTTTCGTAATAGTTCTGTCCGTCTACGTAAACAAACGCACTGTTGATTTATTTAGCACGAAATATAGAAAGCGAAAATAAATCAAAAACAAACGTCACAATTAATAATTTAGCAGGGATATTTGAAGGCCAGATGGCGTTTTTAACACAAATATGCCTTGTATTATTATTGTAAAGCGATCAATCATGTATGTACAAAAGTGAAAATATGAAAAAACAACAATTGTTCTCTTTATCTTTACACTTTTTATTTTACTTATATACAAACGTATTTTATAATATTTGATGTATAAAAAATAATAAAATGACTTACGCACCTTTTATTATCCTGTGAAATTGTATAAAAAAGGAAGAATCAACGATAATTTTTCCGTCGGAAAATTTGATGTATATGTATGTATCTTTTATATAAAGAAAATTAAATAATTAGCGCCTTTGATACAAATCCGGCTCGAATGGACCAAATGTTTGCATGCAAAGATGTAGGAAAATAAAAAACAATTGTTTAGATAGTGTAAAATAAAGGATACTTTATTTTCGATATTTTACCTTTTAAAATAGATCGATGTGCGTGGACACGTGATAAATCTTGTTCAAGGCTCACAACAAGAAGAATTTAATAAGCACAAAAAAATTATATCAAAATACCGAACGAGCGAATAAACCAAACCGTTAGATATTTTACTAGTCAAAGTCCAAGAAAACACTTCGAAAAATCAAGAATGATTAAAAGAGGAATAAATTTGGACCTGAGTACTATTCAATTGAACAGGGGAAATTTCACAAACTATCAAAATATATATATACGAATAGCGTTTTGACTTAAACATACATCATGCTAGTCATATTTGTTGTAAAGTTGTTTATAGTTGGCACCAGATTATCAATAGTGGTTTCATTCGACAGAAATTAAAACTTGAGTTTGCATTTGTTGAATTATTTGCCGGTGAAATATTTTCTGTGGGAATAGAACTAGCCTTAAGCCGCGTTCAGACTATTGTACTTTGTATTTATACTTGTCAAACATTCAAATAATACGTGCAAGTGTTATAGCCTGAACGCAAAATGTCATCAAAGTGGCAAATAATACGACACAAATTTTGACATTCCATAAGACTTTCGTTTTTAGAAAATGTTCTAAACGATAATACTTTTCATTAGATCAGGGTTGCATTTTCACACAAAGCAAATTTTCAAGTCGGCTGTTTCGCCGCCGATAGCGTGTCGTCATTGATGCAATGTTTTGTCACATTTATATCGGCTCAAAATTTTGATTAAGTGAATCGTATGGAAGTATATTTCGTTGACGGAATTTTTTAACGTTTTTGTAATATCTTTTCTTAAATTTTTCCTGTTATTTACATAGAATATTTTTAACTCAATCAATCGGCGGCTTTCCAATATTATTACTACAAATTTTTTTATTTTTTTTTATAAAGAACACAACCCGCAAAGCGATTAGCTTGTCTGCGGAAAAAACCCAGAGTATGTGGTGGGAATCGAACCCACGACCTCTGGACTGAGAGACTAGCATCGCTACCACTCAGCCACAGGGGCACTCCTGAATTTTTTCAAGTGCCGGCACGTCCCCGCCTACATGAAACCGCTTTGCCGCCGCTAGTAAATGAATAGCACAGACATTTTCATTGAACAGCTGTTTGTTTTCTGCTTGTATTACACATTTTATTTCAAGTGTGATGGTCTGAACACAATATGTGATTTTACGTTAGATTTTTTAACAGTCGCAACGAATGTGTTTAGATTTCTGTATCGTAAAATGTAATGAAAGTATTAATACTTGTATAATAGTCTGATTGGGGCTTTAGCAGCATTGGCATACGATATACGTGAAGTAATTGGTTGTTTCATTTGAGCAACAGTGGCGGAGTACGCGTTTACTGATTGAGCTGGAGCTAATTTAGGTTTTTGTCCTATAGTCTGCTTAACGAAAGAATATACAGGACAGCCTCTATAGTTAGGGTTTTCTACTTAATCTTTGGTGCAATTCGCCGTAGAGAACACAAACTGAAGGTAAGGTAAGGCAGTAAGTTTTTGTATGGCCATATTCTTGGCAATTGTGGCATTATACAGGACCTGCACGTTTATGTGGCTCTTTAACTGTTATTTTTCGGTGTAATAAGTATTTTAGGCTATAAATTAGGTGCGTCTCGTTTTTTTTCAACTATATAGGTATCATTCGGCTCTAGTTCAAATAGAAGCTGCGGGATCTTCTCCCTATTGATTATATTAGTAAAAATTGTTTACCTTAAATTTTTGTATGATGAGTGCATCATACAAGGATTAGGGATTAACCTAAAAAAACTGTTACTTTTTTGGTAAAATAAAAACTACTGAAAAATGACACTTAGCCAACATCGCAAAAGTGTATATACGCGTTTGAATTGTATTAAATACAGATATAGTAGGACTTTTTATTTTATAATTCTGTGTTCTGTGTGTTAGTCTTGCTTTAAACAATATATCTTAGAATTTGCTTAAACTTTGTTGCGATGAGGAAATATCAACCGACGTTCGAATAGTAGTCACCAAGCTTCAAATAAAGAGAATTTAACTACAAAAGAATCAAAGTTTTCCCCAATCGGGATAACAGCAAGGCTTGATGAAAGACTAAGGCGCAAAATTGCAAGAGAAATTGTGGAAAATACAAAGAGAAGTAGCCCAAAACTGAAAGAGGACCTTAAAAACAATTATGGAATCCTTGTAGATGATAATACAATTCGCGCTTGCTTAAAGAAAGTTGGATTATAAACGCGTAGAGCCAGAAAAAGATCGTACATAAGCCGCATAAACAAAATTAAACGATATACCTATGCTCTGGAGTACAAGGACATACATCTAAATATGTCTAAGTTTTGGGAAGTATTTATTTTTACGTAAGCGTAAGTTTAACCTATTTGGAAACGACGAATTACCAAAAACATGGACAAAATGTAATATTGACATAAAATAAAACTTATGCAGTACTGTCAAACATGGTAGGGTCTCCGTAATGTTGTTGGAAAATTGAAATTTTTTGATGGTATTACTGATCGATGGGCGGAGAAACGAGGCCTCGCCGTTAATCCTAATAAAACGGAACTAGTCCTTTTCTTCAGGAAGTATAAGATACCTGATTTCTTTCCTATAACACTTAATAATACGGAGGTAAAAGAGTCCAACACTGCAAAATATCTTGGTGTTATTCTTGATTCAAAGCTGAGTTTCAAGGCGAATATTCTAGAGAGAGTGAAAAAAGCAACAATTTCACTATATCTATGCAAAAAATCCATTGAGAAGAATTGGAGTCTTACCCCAAAAATTGTTCATTGGATCTATACTGCAATATTACGTCCAATTCTCATGTATGGCATCATCGTGTGGCGGCCATCCCTGGGGAAAAAGACGTATCTATGCACCTTACACAAGGTGGAAAGACTTGCATCCTTGTATGTAACCAGTGCTATTCGCACCACTCCTACGGATGCACTGGGGATGCTTCTTCATCTACTACCATTAGATCTAGTAGGAAAGGAGATGGCAACGTCCTCGGCAATCCGTTTTCGATGTACCTTTCTGTGGAACGAAAATGGAACCGGCCACTGCAGAATACTCGATAGTGAAGTTAGGGGATGGAGGATTGACCAAACCTCCCCTGCTCTACTACACGAACGTCTTTATAAAACCTGGATACCATTTACAGAAATGTGGATGAATGGAACTCCAGGTAGAAGAAAAAGTGTTGATTTTTATACGGACGGCTCCAAAACACATGAGGGTGTGGGCTATGGGGACTTTTCGAGGGTTCTAGGTCTTCGTATTGCAAGGCGACTTCCGGATCACTGCAGTGTCTTTCAGGCAGAGATCCTTGCTATAAGAGAAGTTGCGAACTGGTTAAAAGTGAATGTCACTTCAACGACTTTGATTAACATTTACACCGATAGTCGAGCAGCTATAATGGCCCTCGAATCCCCGCTTCTAAGAACAACAACAGCCCTCGACTGCCGATCATCTCTAAATGAGATGGCAGAGCAGTTTGATATTAGGATCATCTGGATCCCGGGGGACAGAGGCTTCCAGGGGAACTCTAGGTCTGACGAGCTTGCTAGAATTGGGACAACCTTACAGGTTCCACAGGATTTGGAATGTGTAGGTCTACCCCTATTCTCTTGCAAACTTAGACTTAGGCGCAAGATAGAGGACGAAACAAATAGAAGGTGGGTCACAAGAAATGATTGTGTGATCACAAGGCAGATATGGACTCACCTAAATAGAGAAGGTACGGATTACCTAATTTCGAAGAATAGGAAACAAATCTCGATTCTAGTGTCCGTGTTAACCGGACACTGTCTCATAGGTAGGCATGCACAAAGGCTAAGGGTTGAACACAACGACTTTTGCCGTAGCTGCCAAGATATTGATGAAGAGGAAAGCATAGAACATTTTCTTCGTCACTGTCCTGGACTTGCAGGAAGGAGAATGGCCACAATGGGCGCTCTTGAATTCAGGGAACTTTCTGACGTTGCTAGTGTTGAACTTCAACGTATTAGCGGCTTTATACTGAGCTCTGGATGGTTAGACGGTAGGGACTCCGCATAAGCAGAGTCTCCGTGGTATCACAATGGACCAAAACGGTCTAAGTGAGTCCGGGGTTCTGACTGCCACCCCTACCTAACCTAACCTAAACCTACTGATCGTCGTGGTTATTTAATTATTTTAGAAATTTCTGTTGCGCAGAGTGTGGACAAATAACGCCTAAAAGATAAATATATATATATATATATATATATATATATATATATATATATATATATATATATGCATGATAATGACCCCAAGAACAACTCAAGGCTGGTAAAGGAATGGCTTCTTTAGAAAGTAAAAACCAAGCTTCCACATCTTCCACGGTCCCCAGATTTAATTGTCATCGATCATTTATGGGAAGCATAAGCGTCAAAAATAGACGCCTATCATCTCTATCTCAAGTACAATTTTTAAGGAATAATAAACATCCGATTTCTTCGATTCCTAAAAGGGTTAGAGAAGTTTTTGATCAAAAAGCGGACAATCAAGCTACTAAAATTTAAAAAAAATTTACGAATATATTCAACAATAAATACATCGTATGTTCAGTATTGCTTATTGAAATAAACTGTGATATTTTTATTTAATTTAAAATACTTCTATTTTAATATGAAAAAAGTTGAAAAAATTAATGATGTTCCTTTAAAAACTAAAGTTTGTTGAAAATAGGCGTCCTTATCGCTGGATATCTTGGGAACCGATGATATTTTTTGATGAATTTGGGCTTCGCCCGCGCTTTACAACTGTGATATATCTGTCCATTCCGACTTGAACTTTAGATTTCTGACTACGGTTATCTATAGTAATAATTTGGTTAAGTGATGAACACGAGCCCGAATCGGACAACGCCGCTGATTTAAATAAAAACGTGCTAAGCAACTGTAATGTTAACGAATCACTAATTTGCGACATGTACCCTTATGAAGTTATGAAAATTTTTAGTTCTGTAAATGAAAAAAATACACTAGAAGTTTGAAATGGAATATAAAGATATTTATTATTACAAAAAACAAGAATAAAAGAGAAGAGATAGAAGAGCGTTACCAAGAGAGATGGGATGCCAAAATGTTTGCTGATTATTATTCTTATTCAACAGAATTATACAGCTTACAGTGTCTTTCCGCATTTAGAGAAAAAACATTTTTCATAACATTAAAACGGCACGTAGTACATAAAATTTATGTTTATAATCGTGGTTTGTTACACAGTGTAATTAATGTTAAACTATTTAAGATATTAATGATCCTTGAACTTTTATTTGACCTTTTATTTGCCTTTGCGTGTCGAAATATTGAAAAATAAATATGTGTTGTTAATTTTATTTAAAAGACCTCAAGCTTAATAAAATATTTACTATTTTAGATATTTCAGGTGATAATCCCAACGAACATTTGTCAATCCACCTGCAACAATTAGCAGAACGTCTGTATCCCAAGGTATGTATGTATATACCCAGGTCTAAAATCAAAACTTAGCTCCCTCAGAGAGGCATCAAAATTGAAGCTATTTGTTGGGTAAAAACCCCAGGCAGAAATTGTGACTTTGCCCAAAAAATATTTTCCACCACAAGACTATAAATACAAATTACGACTCTTAAAATTTTTGTACTACCACAGTACTGCAAACACCAAAATATGATTACGTTTACAAACACCGCGTTCTTAGTAATGATATACCACTACAATACTGTATATAAAAAAATGCGACGTTAGTTCCCAATACCCCATTTACAATAATACTTGATTTACATTAAGCATTTTTTCATGAAGTTAGTTGCATGAAAATTTTTTATTTTTCAATAGGAGGCCTAGAAGATAAACATATATCAAAGGCGTTGCCAAAAATGCACCATTCATTCTACGTCCTTTTTTATATAACATTATAGTTTATATCTCTACAATTGCCAAATAGAAAAAGTTTCGTGCAACTAAATTTATGAAATTCCATAAAAAAAATGCTTAATGTAAATCAGGTATAATTCTATACCGCTACAACATCGTAAATAAAAAAAATTTACTTTATTTCCCCAAATACCCCATTTATAATAATTCTATACCGCTTCAACACCGTAAATACAAAAATTTGACTTAAGTTTTGAAATTTTCTTTGTGGCGACCTTATGTATTTGTATTTAAAGTATTGTGACACATTGAAAACAATACTCGGAGGACGATCATTCGTTATCATTTTAATCAGTGTACGAAAATAAACTGTACATTATTTAATGTAATATACAAGGGGTTAGATATGACATCTTTATACTTTGTGTATGTTTACATATACACTACACGATTAGAATCACAATGAGTTTTCAACTCAAGTAATATGCTTTCTAAAGCACTCTGCTTGACGGCCTTTAGCATTGAAATTCAAATTGTTTTGTAGAACTATGTTTAAATACACTAAATTTTAGTGTTTTTTGTCAGAGTGTTAGTGCTTCATAAGCAAACACTGTAAAGATATGTATATCCATTCATATAACTAGGAGAGAAAATTATTGAGAGTATAAAGCAACACGCATTAAACCATCAGTGTTGCCGAATTCTGCGATGTTATCTATAATGGAACAAACCAATTTTTCTCTCAACTGTATTTGAATTATAAGATATGTATGTAATTTTAATATAATTTTGCTTCAACATTATTGTATGCTCGAATTATTCACTTTTGATAATCACGTTGGCTTTAGGAGCTATATTATTTACTCTTAACCAATAGTGCTCCATCCAACAATTATTTTTTATCATTTTTTAAATTATTGACAACGGAAAGTACGACAACTAAACAAATCAAAAACAAAAGTTACACATTAGGCTGCTTATGGTGCAAGAGACGAGTTCTGTTCCATGCAAACAAGAAGTTTTTTTTCTAGACAATGAAAAGAAAGAGTTTTGGAACTCCCTCCAATTTTTAATATAATTTTCAGTTATATTTTTTTTTTACTTCAGATACAAAAGCTGCACAGTGTTATTTGTCAGAAGTCACTGCTATCGTGATTTATTTATATACATACAAGTAATGTGCATATTTATATACATATGTATATAGGAATAGAGCACCGTAAATAAAATTACAAAAAATTTTTGATTTATTTGAACGGGTTTGTATCGCTTTTTTAAGCCAAATTACATGTGATAATTATTAATGAAGAAATAACATCAAAGTTAGTTGTAAATATTCTGACAACACATAGTTGAACGGAACAGCCAGCCGTTTTTTTGCGTAATATTTTAAATTTGGATTAGTTTGAAGTTTTATCCCTTTAAAATGATTTAGGATTCCGGCAACACTGAATAGAATAGAAGATTAAACCAACCCAAGAACATTGCAGACGGACGGCGCCATGCACTCTTTATACTTATCTGTTAATAATTTTAAGCCAGGATTGCCAACTTTTACACATGTAATGTAAAACCGTTCTTCTTGTATTAAGTTTGGCAATAGAGTGTGGATACAAATTTATACCATTTTCTAACTTTTGCAAGTGCATATGTACGTAGGAAACAAAAACATATTGTTTTTGTTGTATATACCCTTCTTGGGTCATAGCCGTAATTACTTAATTCAATTTTATGGATTTGCAAATTATAACCAGTGGATTCTTAACGAGTTTCACTTTATACTACATTTTATGGTTTTTAAGTAAAGAACCACTTTTTGACACGGAAAATGTCAAATTCCACTCATACAAATGCGTATTTTGAACAATTTGAAGTTACAAATCAAAAAATATTATGGGTTTTTAATTATTTTTTTCGAAATTAAAATTCATCTTTATTTGGAAGTCTTATAAATTACGAGTAATAAGGAACAATGTCATGATATTTTACTTAAAAGTATTGCAATATTAAACCTAATAATATAAAAAATAGCACAGACTGCAGTGGAATTCATACGAAAAGCTGTCACAAATAAATATTAAAATTCAGTGGAATGTGTTATGTAATTTGGTGAAAGTTTAATAAAAAGTGAAAAGGACATTTTTGCTTGTTTTGTTGGCTAAAGGCTCAGTTAGCCGACTGTAATGTAAAGTAACTACAACAGTAATAAACAGCTGATAGAAATTGTTATGCGAAAAGTAAAGAAAATGATTATACAGATGTAATGTGACAGATGTAACTGACACTAGTTAAGAATCCACTGCTTATAATTTTTAAATCCATAAAGTTTAATTAACTGATTACCGATAAAATCATAGAAAGTATGAATGCAAAAGAATATGAAAATTAGGATTAATTTTTGTCTTCCCTTTTTACCGAACTTATCAAGAAAAATATGGGATAAAATTACTATCGTTAAGGTTGGCAGTCCTATAGTTAAAAAAAGTAGGTAAAAAGATGTGTGCAGTGGGCAGTTGCAAGCAAAATAACAGCAAAAAAAATTTTCTTCTCTTATTGTTTTTCGAAAAAGGAGATAATTTGTTTTCAAAAATTTCAACATGCAGAAAGAAATTTAAAATGATAAAGTGAAAACTAATATTATTTTTTGACATTTTAAGTTCTAGTTCAAAAGTCGAAATTGATAATACTGAGATGTTTATAATATGTATGGCTGGCACATACATATATAAGCAAACGATTTGAAGTAATACAGTTTTTAATATCGTTTGTGGTTATCCAGAGACGATATGCTACACGCAAAATATGTCATACTTAAAAATACGAAAAAAAAAAATTCGTAATACAATTTTTCTGCAATAAACGAAAATTTTGTACATTTTACGAAAATGTTAGCGCGTGCAAGGAAGCAGATTTTGTAATTTTACGAGTTTCGTTATGTTACAAATATTAATTTTTACAATTATTTTCATATATGAGTATATTACCATATTTTTCGTTTATTTTATTGAAATTTCCTAAAATAAACAAATTTGTTTGCTGTAATTTAGTTTTTGGTACAAAGTGATTCCTTAATCTTAATCTAATCTGGAATTATTCGGAATCAATTTTCATATGTATAAATAAAAACTGCTGTTTTGTTTTATTTTTTAGTTTTTCCCTCATTTCATTTTTTTTCTTCATTATGAAGTTTTACATTAAAGATTTTTGTAATAAAAATTAGTTTTTGATTTAATAGACAGTTTGATTTGCGAGTTTCAGTGCATAATTTAATGTACATATATACAGTATGTATGCATGTAGTGTATGGAAAATACAGACGCTGTAATAATTCCACTAAAATCATATTTTCTCATAATTATTACAACCTTCCATTCCAAGAATTATAGATTTTTCTACAAACTTATTATTTAAATGTAAGAAAAAAATATTATGTTTGCAGATTTTTATATATTAACTATTTTATCTAAAGTTTTGTATATGACACGAAATTGTTTTTCATGATTCACGAATTTCTTTTATAATTTAAACATAATTTTTGTAAATTTACGAAAAAAAAAATACTTGTAAATGTACAAAATTTTGTTGTTCACAGATAAACAAATACCGTTTGTGTTATCAAAGAAGGTTTTCGTAACGTAAAAATAACGAATGTTTTCGTAAGATGAACCACATTTTTCGTTTACATTAACATATATAAATTAAGACAAAAACTAAAAATTTTTTGCTTCCAAAATTTAGAGAGAAAAATTATAATCACCCTTATTCTATTTGGCGTCGGCAACATCGTCGTCAATTTTTAAACAACATCAATTTAACACAACATCAATGCGAACTTTGTATTCACTAACAATGTTACGACGACGTTGCCTGTTTATCGATAAATGCAATACACATATCCAATATTTGAGACAGCTGATTCATTTTGTTTACTATTTTTGGTAGAAGTGTTTTTGAATAAGTAAAAGGTTTGTACATAAATTAAAATAAAATGTTTTCCTTTCGTGTCGGGACGAAGAAAATAAAAAATTTATTAGTGAAAAGAAGATTTCTCAGACAAAAGTCATTGCATTTGTAATTTACCCAATGAAAAGTAAGTGATACATTTCAACATATTTTTGTGAAATAATGAGAAATGTTCATCGTTTTAATATTTTAAATTTATTTTCGGCTGAATAAAACATCATTTAAGCATGTATTGGATACAATTGAACCTGATTTTGGAAACAAAAGGGATCAGATCAACGTTTATTGGAGATTGCAGCTTCCTCCAAGGGGCTTATTGCTAATTGTTTATATACGCTGCCTCTTGTTGCTTAACGCTCAGCATTGTTTGCAACCTTTTTTTAATTTAAAGCTCGAGTCCTGTCAGATCTGTAAAAATATTTCTTTCATACAGTATACTTTCCCAACACCCTATTTACTTTACATTTTGCCATTTACCACTAGTTCTAATGGTGCACCGAGGGAATTTAGTGCAGTCACAACAATTTCCCACTGTATCTTGAAAGTATTAGGAACACTGCCCCTGCGGAATCCTCTAACTTAAAGAAGGACTTTTTTCAACTGCTAAACAAGCTTTTCAAATTAATTGGGTTTGGTAATTTTAATTTTGTCCATATTAACATTTTTCCCTCTTTTTTTAAATTTTTTTTAAATAAATATGTATGTACGTATGTATGTATGTATATATACTTTTTTATTTCTTATATTTTCACATTTTTACTATTTAAATTATTTTTCAAATTCATTGAGGTATGCACACAACAGAACACGACATCAAAAACACTGACGACAAAATGAACGGCAACATCAACATAAATTTTTCGTACAGAATGCCAAACATATGCTGACAGTCATCGATAAATGGCAATACTATCTACGGGAATACCGATGTGCCAAAAAACATTAAAAACGGCGTCGTGTTATGTTGCCGACGCCAAATAGAATAAGCGTGAATATGTTCCACTGTGATGTTTACTCAATTTTTTGCGGTTGTGTATACATACATATATACATATGTGCATCATTCTTGATCAATGCTAGTCAGTAATACCAGATTTATTCCTCGCTAAATTAGTTGTCGAGTATCGCCAATATCATAAAGTATTATATAGTATATGAAAATATACATATCTTTATTTAACAAATATTGTTAAATTGTCTTAAACAAAAAATGTTACATTAAAAGAAGTTAATGATAATATACAAACTATATTTACTTAAGAATATTTTTAAGTACACGTGCCAATTATTGAATCAAATTATTGTATTAGTCATTATTTTCAGTAATTTAAGTCCTTAATGGTATAATGGTATACGTATTTTTATACTTCATTATCCAAAATGCTAGTTCCAATTCATAAAACGAAGTTTTTCCCACTATGTTTCATAAAAAAAAACTTTAAATTTAGAAAACAACTCTCTTTTGCATGAATTATTTTATGTTTATTTGCCATATTTGTAACATTAATCCATATTATTACATACATACATATGTATATGCTAAAAATATCTCCAAGGAATTGAAATATTGCCAAGTAAATAGACAAAACGAAGTCTGAACGTCGCCTTTGGTGACAAATCTCTACATCTGACAGCACTGGCGGTGAGCGCATTCTCAATTTTCTATAACAGGGAACAATGCTGTCAACTTTTAGATTTAAAAAAGCACTGCAACCAGGAAAACACTTAAGTTAAATGAAAAGGTACACAATTTAATATGTTTTACTTTTATTAGAGCCAATCTTATATTTCAAAAAGAGAATCATATATTAAAGAACATATGCTAAAAAAACACCAAAAAGAACGAACATACCAAACTTTCCTTTCATAAGAATATAACAGTTCCTATACGAAAAGTAAATTTATTTAACATACAACTTACTAAAAATAAAGATATAAAGAAATAAAGAGAACCATTTCATACTACTGTTCTATAACAATATTCAAAAAATAAGTTTAAAGTACTTTAGAGATCTGCGATACATACATATGTACATATGTATAACTTTCTAAACTGTGTTGATTTTTTTTAATATATACATACATACATATGTATATATTTGTTTCATTGCGTTTATATACACATATGCACATATCGATACCATAATTTCAATAAATTGTGCATCGATTTTAAAATTTTATGTGTTTCAGTTATATATTCTTCAAGTTGAAAATAACAAAGACTTAGAATTGTAACGTAGTATACATTTATTTACAATTTCATAACTTTTGTGATGTTTAATAAGTAATTACAATTTACTAAATAGATTAAATTATTTTAATTTTTTTTATTTTAAAATTTTTTCTTCTGCTAATTAAATAGAGGTACATATGTACGCCTATTTAATATAAAGTGTGTTCACATTTTAAATGGAATGCCACAGTAAATTCTACATGAGCATAAATTCATACATGAGCATGTACCAATATATTATATGAAAATCTTTCAATAAATAGGCTTTTCAACATTTTTAAAATTTGACCGTAACATAGTTTTTATTTTAAGCTGAAAAGTTATATGTACGTCATTGCTGTTTACTTGAAAATCTACATCGTTTGGTATTTCATTGTTCTCACAACACAAATTTTATCGTTTCAGAATATTGTGGTACATGTTTTAAACTAAATGAAATTCATAGAAGCTAAATTGTTTTCTACTTCTACATACATATAAATGTGGATGTGAGAGAACTTGTATGCCAATTTTTGCTAGTTTCTAAAACTAGCAAAAGTGCAAGGTTTTATTTCTTCCTAAAACTCAAAAATGAACTCAGTGTTTCTCAACTGCATTAAGTGTATCATTTTCCATATATTTTTGATAATGAAAATTTCGCTATTCGACTCCATTTGGAATGCTGATGCCATTATAATTCTCTCTTGTCAGACAAATCACTTTTTACATTAATTAAATTAAATATTAAAGTTAGAGTTTGATATAGCGCGTATTCATTGAATCAGTCTTCTAACAATACTAATAAAAACATCTTGAAATGCACAATTTTAATTTTTAAATGACAGGCATGCTCAAAACAAAATTGATTTGAAATTTTAAGTTTAGGGCACTTAGAGCAAAAAAAAAATGAAAAACAAATTTAAAAAGCACTGAGCACTACAAGTATCTTCATATTTCTTCGCGTTCAAAATTTCAAAAGTTGGCAACATTGCAAAGCAGGTATAATGAGTGAGGCTCACAGCCTAGCACATATACTAACAAAGGATAAGATAGTGTATGTGTGGACACAACAGTTCTTGATACATTTTAAACTCAAAATTTGCTGTTAGTAAAGGGTGTGTTCGTAAATGCATCACTGCGCTGCAAATAAAAATTTAACTGGATTATCAGCGAACTTGCAATGCATTTTAAAAAAAAGTTTGCACGTATGATTCAGAGCAGAAATGCATATTATTTTGATTTAAAAACCACTCTAAGCCTATAGTACAAGACATGTATAAAGACACATTATAACGTTAGGGGAATTTCCGGCACATTGGTTGCATTTCATTCAGCAAGCAGTAGCGCGTAAAAGCGTAAAATGTTGAAAGTATTTTGGTGTCAAAATCCAAATGTAACACACATTTTTATAGGCAGCACTTGTGTGTACATACATGTGAAGATCTGCTCAAACAAAAAAGTCGTTAAATAATAATACTTTCTCAACTATTTTTATTATTTTGACATAACTACGTTGTATGTAGCATATGCAGCTTCGTAGTGATGTCAATATTACGCCCAAGCCGCATGCGGAAGAGGTTTTTTATTTGCCGATTACAACACGCTTTATTTTTCATGCGAACCGAATGATTTTTAAGTTATTTTAATATTAAACTTCAGTAAAAAATATTTTTTTTCTTAATTTGCAATAGTTTTCTACGAAACTCACGTACATACGCACGCGCATATGTATACATGCGCATATGTACATACTTAAATAAATACATATTCCAATTTCATGTACATACATAGCTTACCACTTTAATATTTTTATATCCGCCAATAATGAATTTGTACATATGTACATATCTATGTTAAAGTTTACGCGAAACCATTTTAATTTTTTAAACTATACACTTAAGTTGGAATCTAATTTTTATAATAAAAGAAAATAATTTAAAGCAAATAACATATCGCATGTGAGTTTCACATTCGCATGTGGTTCTAAGGCAGTTTTGACGTCACCATGTAGCTATTGACTACATTCCGTCTACTAGTAGCACACTTTAAGGTAGAAACTCACATCTTTACACGAGTGCTGCTTCTGGAAATGTGCACGACTCGGCTAAATGTTTCACATTTAGATTTTGGAACAAAAATACTATGAAAATTTAACGTCATGTAGCCACTACTACTAATTAAAAAAATTAACAAACATGCTGAAAATTCTCGTGATGGCACAGCCACATTCGTATGTAGCATTTACTAAATAAACGCTTAAGTAAAAATTGTACGAGAAAAATTGTCTGATGAAATTGTTTTACTAAATACATATTCTAAATAATTTATTATATTGAGTGCATATAAAATCATTAATATATTGTGGTTAGCTTAATAAACAATAAACACAAAGACCTCACATACAAATACCTTGGTAAAAATTTACCAACCTGTAAAATTTACTTTAATTTTAGTTAACAGAAACTTCTTGTGCATTCAGTTATTGTAAAACTTTTTTGAGTGTACCCACATGCATTAAATATACTTTAATAATAATGTCTTCAACATTACAAAACGAAGTGTTGTTCATCATCATTTTGAGTAAGTTAACATAACTATTCTCGTTGGGTACAAGTTAACTAAAATTATAAGTACTTATAATTTTAATGTAATCGGTATACCTACATTATTAGCGCTTGTGTATGTGAGGTTGTACTTTACAGAACATTAAAGTACATTAAATAATGTTTATTTTCGAACACTGATTTTAATGTTATTTTAAACGAATGTTGTACTGATGTTAGTTGTACCCGCTACGATTGTCTGCGGGTACAACTAACATCAGTACAACATTCGTTTACCAAAATTTTAATGTTCTCATAACATTAAAATGATAACGCCGAATCACCGTCCTCCGACTCTTGTTTTCAATGTTGTCACAATACTCTAAATACAAATTAATAAGGTCGTCAAAATTTAAATTTCCCAACTTAAGTAAAATTTTTGTATTTACAGTATTGAAGCGGTAAATAATTATTGTAAACGGGGTATTTGGGGAACTAAAGTCAAATTTTTGTATTTACGGGGTTGTAGCGGTATAGAATTATTGTAAACGGGGTATTAGGAAACTAACGTCGGATTTTTGTAAATACAGTGTTGTAGGTGTATATCATTACTAAGAATGCGGTATTTGTAAACTTTAAGTCATATTTTTGTGTTTACAGTACTGTGGTGGTACAAAAATTTTGGAAGTCATAATTTTGTATTTACAGTGTTGTGGTGGTACATATTTTTTTGGGAAAAGTCACAATTTTTGCCTGAGTAAGTAACTATTTTATATAATATGCATTTTTTTTATTCCAAATATTAACACAATGTTCTTTCGCCTTAGATCTATTCTTTAAATACTACAAATGCTTCTAAAATAACAGGCATGTTGTTAGAAATTCCAACTCCACAGCTACTTTCTATATTATCTTCAGAAGAAATGCTGCGTCAGAAAGTCAACGAAGCGCTGGATATTATAGCTTTTAAACAAAAGTCGGAAACAAGTACTACTTCGTCTCCAGCGGGGCAAACAAAAAAAATGAATCCGATCGTTTTGCTTGAACCATGTCATGTCGAAGATAACGAGCCACTCTTCTACATGCCGGGAAAGAGAGGATTTTACACACCCCGCCAAGGTTACGGTTCATATGAGCGCATCAATGCTTTTAGAAATATTGGAAGGTATGTACATAGTTGAAAAAAGAAAACATACTTTTATAATTGCTCTATTATTTTGCAACTCAACAGATTGATTGGACTTTGCCTATTACAAAATGAACTGCTACCATTATTCTTGCAAAGACATGTATTAAAATATATTTTAGGCCGAAAAATTAAATTTCATGATCTTGCGTTTTTCGATCCCATTATTTACGAATCATTTAGACAACTAATACAAAACTCCCAGACGGAAGATGGGGAGGAGGCTATCATAAGAATGGAATTATTTTTTGTGTACGTATACTCTATATTATGCATTAGCTTTAACATAGCAAATGTTCGATTTCGAAATACCAACCTTTAATTTTGTGAGGCTTACTGAAAAAAATGGGTGCTCACGAGGTAAAAGTTGAAGGAAAATTTAAAAAAAATCTTCAAAATGTCCCATAACTGTTTCGGAGTTATCGGAGGATGAAATGTGAGACCGTTCTGCATTAACTTTTTACCCTAACAATTTTTGCAAATACAAATACATAAAATTTCATAAAATTGCTTGCAACGGTGTCAACTGTATGACCGATACAAAATTTTATTTTTCTCCAAACTTGTTTCTATTTTCAACCTTTTTTTTAATAGTCTTTTTTTTTATAAAATTGAGTTTGATTGTAAAGTTTAGTGCGGTTTGTTAATTTATTTTTATAATACACGGAAATTTTTTTGAGTTTTTGGTTACGTCAAAAATCATTGTTGGTTGTAGTCCTCTATCAATTTTACTCAATTGCCTTTAAAAAGTTAAAATCATTATTTATAAATGCAATTTCTTTGTACTAAATCAATGTTGGGCGTTTCTTTGCACAATTGTGAAGAGAGCATTCACACGTATTCTTACGCTCTTTAATTTAGTCGTCGATGAGACAGCGATGAATGCACATCAGGCGGATGCTTACATATTTTTTTATATTTTTTTCAAGAATATTTGTATAGCAAACATACGTGTTTAATTTCAAATTGGTAATATGCGAAAACAAAAAATCGAATTTGCAATTTATTAATTTTTCTCTTATAACGTATTCTACTAATTTAACTCATTTAGTAATAAGCTTAATTTTACAAATTAGTCGGTGCAAAATCTTATCAAAAATATTTTTAATATGTTTCCGAAAATGAAAATGATTTTCTATACCGAAAATTACTCGTATCAATGCTTATTAAGTTTGATACATTTGGTGAATTTACTCCGTTGTGCTCCACCAAGCAATCATTCTTTTATTTATTTATTTTTTCTTGAATGGAAAACATGAGAAATTATTGCCCTATCTTTTTCAATTGGCTATTTCGAAGTAAACAAAGTTTTATTTTCAATTAATATTTTAACTTAATGGATTTTTTTCAAGATAAAAAATATGTCCAATTATGTATAAATACATAATGCACCATCATCTTTCAAACACTTGGCTTTGTGTTTGGTGGGTAGCTCGCAACCTCAACACATACAAGATTTACTAATACATTGACAGTACTAAACCAAGCTGATGTAGGGAACTACAATGAAAATGTTAACATCACGAAGTCCATTTAATTCGTTTTTGCTCAAGTCAAGGAACAGTTTAATTGAGCCAAACTAACAAAATGGTTTGTGAAGAGGCTCTGTGAACACATCTGGTATCTTAGTAGTAAAGCCGTTGCTTTTGATATATCTGATAAGAATGTACCCTTTGATAACAAGCGGAAAATTGCATATGCAACATTTTTCTAGTTTCGAAAGTGTGAAAAGAGTTTTTTTATTGGCTCACAAAGAAGTAAACGAAGAGATTCTGCCCAACGTTATGACCAAAATTTTGAGCAATTACATTATAGTAGAGACAGCAAAAAATTTTCACTCGAAAATTAAAAAAAATATCCGTTGTATTAAGTGATACATCTTTGGGATATTCAGAAGGTACTGATAAATTAACACGTTTTAAAGTAATAAAACGAAAAAATATGACTACTGTGAACAACCCCTTATAATTTACAATTATAAATATTGTACTTATTTGTATTTTGGTTTTAGCACCTTTGTACATTGCTTACTCTCTCTCTCTCTCAAGTCCTTTGGTAAACTCTCAAGCTATGTACAGACGATTGTCAGATCTTACAATATTGTCAGATTTGTCAATGTGCTGACAATGTACTGGCAATCGAAAATTGCCAATACAATATTCCTTGTCAGTTCACACGGTTGTAAGAAAATCTTACAATTTATTGTCAGACGGTTGTATGCCAATAAATTCATCTGACAAAATCTTCAGTCGAAAAATTTTCAGTTCACACGGTTGATCTGTTGCTATGCGTTGCCAGACTCAAAGCATTTGTTAAAAATTTGTTAAATATCAATCGTTTGTGTTTGCGTTAAAGGTAAAAAGTGCAAGTATAAATTATTTTGGACCATAAAGAAGCAATTGCAATGAATTTGTGTGCATATATTTTACCATAAATTTTTTCTTTAAAAAAAGCGTGTGCAGTGTTGCCCATAAAAATAGTTCTCTTACAATGACGCCATTGTCAGATGCATAAACTTTGCACATCTGACAATAATAAAATGTCTGACAAATATCTGGCAATAATTTTACCATGTGTTCACACGATTGTAAGATGTCTGACAATTTTTTGTCAGCTACTAGTCTGCAATGGACTGACAATGCTTTTTCTGGCAACGACATCTGACAAAATTTGTCAGTTCGCACGGTTGTAAGAAATTTTGAGCACATTTTACTGGCAATATTGTAATATCTGACAATCGTCTGTACATAGCTTCACGAATGTCTACATGTAGTTATGACAAACAATAAACATGTTTTATTACTTTATGACCTTTTTGTTTGAGCCACAAAAAACTTTTTTTAAACTATGTTGAAATGTTAAGACATTATGGCACTTAGGACATTTAAGACACCCTGTGAATTCCCCAATTAAATTTAATGTAACTATAGTGAATTTTAATCAGGAATAATTTCTTAATCGGGCTTAATTTCAGTATTTTCAATTCTTATTAAATGAAATATTTTTATTAATTAATGTGATTTTCTGAAGAGGAGAAGAAAAATTAAAATAGACTATTTAGCTGGAGAAATTCCCACTTTTCTGTGCAGGCGCGCACTTTATCAGCACCCATGTCTATCTACTTGGGCAGAGATTGTAATTAACATCAGCTATTTAAAGTGAATTTGTAATGAAATGGAATATGAGCAAAGATTATTGTGTATACAATTATTGATATACATATGTATGTACCTTTGGTAAATACATTTGTAAGTATCACTATTCAATTTCTGTTTTCGGTTTTTTTCATTTTCTATTCAGGTTAGCACGAAGTGATATCACTCTACCTAAGTATGTTTAACTATTCTTGTTTATCTATTGCGATCATCATCTTCATTATTTATACTTATTCGATTCATTATTTATACTTATTCGATGTTTTTAATAATAAATAAACTAATAAATCGCATTACACTTCCCAATTGAACTCAATTTCATAAACAAATATGGAACACCCTAATGGTGTCAGATAGAAAGTAATTAATTTCTGAAAAATGTATGGTAATAAAAAAAACCCCTTTAGCACCTCTACGGGCACCCATCGGGAAGTTAAAACGTTGCAAGCAAATTTTGTGAAAATTTTTAGTTTTGTATGGGAGCCCCCGTAAGGAGTGGTGATAGGGGCAGGTATGATTGGAAGAAATTTGGTTATAAAAAACTAATGAAGGACGGTCTCACATTTATTCTCTTAAGATGTAACTAAGAAACATTTATTGGACATTTTTTAGATTTTTCACCTTTTTTTGAAGTCTCACACAATAAGAGTGCAGCATTTCTAAATCTTGTTGCTAAGAATCTCCATATATCACTATGTTAAAGCTATTGAGCATGTTTTAATGTTTTATTATATTTTAAATGTTATTGAAAATTATAAAAAATAAAACTAAAAAAAATATTTATACACAAGGATCGATCTAATGAAAGAAGAAGGTGGCGGAAGCGTAGAGTTAATATCCGGTGGCAGGGAAGTTCAAGTAACTTCGCAAAATCTTTTCGATTATATCAGACGTTATACAGAATATAGACTAATAAAATCCCAAGAAAAAGCATTGGAGGTAAAAACTCATGCTAATTAAATTATAATATAAGTAATGGTGTTAAATCTGTTGTCTTTGTAGTCAATCCGAGACGGAGTTTTCGATGTTTTGCCTGATAATTGTATGCAGAGTTTGACCGCTGAAGATATGAGGTTGCTTTTGAATGGCGTAGGGGACATTAATGTTTCCACATTAATATCATATACAACATTTAACGATGAATCGAATGAGGGTTCGGATAAACTTTTAAAATTTAAGAGATGGTTCTGGAGTATTGTTGAGAAGATGAATACACTGGAACGACAAGATTTGGTAAGATACTGTGAAACATGAACGAACGTATAAATCATAAATTTTTTGGCAGATTTCCTAAACTTTTGAACGTATACAATGCTTAGATACGTAGTTCATTTCAATCTTTCTAATCATCAGGGATCTTTACTCAAAAAGTTTTTAGAAAAACTGCAGATATATTAAATTTTGTTTAAATAGTTGAAACAAGAACCCACTAACCAATTATTTGTTATAACATTATTACTTTAACATTACTTCATGGGTTGACTTTTTCAGCTATAATTGTGTTAAGTAAGCAACGACTACGTAAGAAATAGCGTCTATAGAACACGCATCAACTTTGTGTCAAAATGTTGTATTGCAAAAGTGTTCAAAAATAGTTTCGGTTTACACACATCAACTTTCAATTCGGTTGCTAAAAAAAGATATTTGTTGTTCCTTTTGTTTCGTATTTCTTACAGCTGAATTACGAGTTGATCAACAAAAGTTGATGTCTGTGAACAGGGGCATTTTTAGTCCATGTTCAAATTCTCTTACTATCTTGCGGAAATCTTTTTCTTTTTGTTCATCAAAACACGAGTACATATGAAGGTCGGAAATTAACGGAAAACACCACATTTTTCCTGTGTTCCTGCGTCAAATTCCCGCCATGCTTTCAATATACTTGTTGATAAGATCTGGGGCTACGAAATCGAACGATTGGTACTCTCTAATGCATTTGCGCATTTGCTTTTCGCATCTATTTTTATTTCATTCGCAAACCTGGTACCACCGCCGGTGAAAGTGTTTGTCAAAATCGTTCGATAATCGGAAATATATTGCGATATTTAAATAGCAAACCAAAAAGGAGAAAAACATGTGAGTACTTTGAAAAATATTTAAATTTGATTTTGAAATTGCTATTTTTTGAGTAAAAGCAAAAAAAATTACGTTACATTTTGTAATCATATACAATGGGCCAATTCACAAACTGTTCTTTTGCGTCGTATTTATTGTAAGTCATAAACGTTTATGACTGTCATAAAATCTCGCTCATATATTTCATATAAAAATATTTTATGACAATAAGACTTTGTTACCTTTTTTTGCAGTCTGTTATTTATTTTACATAAATATTATTTTCTTTTACGTTCAAGAATTATGCTAAAACCACAATTGAGAAGAACGGTGAACTCGCATAGTTCGACAAACTTGCCTTCAAGAATTCTTTGCGTAAATTAATTTTTTGCAACACCATTAAATTTGACGACTTAAAAACTCAAGTCAAAATCTCTGCCTTGTTATGGATATTTTAGTACAATACGTATACTAAATTATGCAAACATTAACTGCGGCAAAAATCAATTGCAAAAACAAGAAATTCGCAAAAAAATGCAAAATTTAAAAAAAACCAATAATTCGTTAAAAATGGAGAAAATTATTAAAATTCGCAAAAATTTGCGAACAGCAGCACAATCGCAAATTTTAAAATTCATAAAAACTTAAGAATCAGAATATGCACTTGCAAAACTCGCTCTCACCACGAATATTGCAAAAATTCGCGAGAAGTCGCGAAATCGGAAACAGTCCTCAAAATGCATTAGAAATTGGCATGTCGCCTTCATCGTAAATATTGCAAAAATTCGCAAACTCGAAAAAAATCCTTAAAATTAATTAGAAATCGCCAAAAACTGTCAAAAAAAATTGCTTTCATCGCGAATATTAAAAAAATTCGCGAGAATTCGCAAAATCAGAAACAATCCTTAAAATTCATTAGAAATTGCCAAAACTGTTAAAAATAAAATAAACTCAGAAAAAAAACGAAAAAACGTAAGTTCGCGAAAAAACCCAAGCTCGCAAAAAACTTCTAAGTGCATTGAAAAAATCACTTACAATGCAAGGAATAGCAAAATCTCCGAATTTCAACATCGCAAAATTGAAAGTAAACGTTTTTTTTAACTTTGATGTTATAATAAAGCCACATAACCACAATTGACATTTCTTAATATTTTCGAATTAAAAACAAAAAATTAAAACAAGAAAGAAAGACGACTTTCAACGAAAGAATTTATAGTTTGTGACAAGTTTTTATATAACAATACAACAGGCCGGCACAACGGTTCTATTTGTACTTAAATATTAATTTATCACTTATGACTTATGACTTTGTGAATTGGGTATATGTATCTAAAAATTTAAAAATCAAGGAGAAATATAATTAACCAAACCATAGCATTCATACTCTGCTGCAGTTTTCAACAAGTGCTTCGCAATCGTGGTTCAGAGAGCGAACTAAGTGGTTCATGTTGCCGTCTGAACATTGCATAAATGTTGAAAATAAAATGTAATACTCTGCAAGTGTTCTTCATATTTAAGTCGATTCGTGGTTAAATTATAGACCAAACTGAGCCTGATCAACAAAAGTTGAAGTGTGTGAACCGAGACTGAGTTGCCATAAATAATGTTGCCATAAAGAAATTTGCTAAAAATCACCTTTTAGTTGTAAGATGCATTTATGTAATGGCACAGAGATAAGAAGCATTTTTAATAAAATATTTTTCTGGTAGGTATTGTCGAGTATAACAAAAATTCACCTCCAAAAGCTTTAGTTACGGATAAAAAAATATGTTTTTCGTACACGTGTGCTTGTTTTGTAAAACTTTACTTCTGTGGAGTTTGAAATTATTTATGGTTTAGTTGATATGTATTGATGCAAAGCCACATGCGTTTAGGAAATCCGCCTTTCATTTATTAGGTTTTATTTTACTACGTATTATTAAAATATTCTTTAAGGTATACTTTTGGACTGGATCGCCTGCATTGCCAGCATCCGAAGAGGGTTTTCAACCATTGCCTTCCGTTACAATAAGACCGGCAGATGATACGCACTTGCCGACAGCAAACACATGTATATCTAGACTATATATTCCCCTTTATTCGAACAAATCAATACTACGTAGCAAATTGCTATTAGCTATTAAATCAAAGAATTTTGGTTTTGTGTAAATGAAAATAACAATAAATTAACGTTAGTTTTTATTTTTATCTTTTACTTGATAAACTATTTGATTTTCAACTTTAAGATTGGGAAACATTTTGACTTTTTTTACTCAAACTCAAAAAATTTTAACTAAGAATAATATACAATACAAAAATTAATAATTTTACACAGAAAGTAAGGAATTGTTGATTTTTCTAACAATTACGAAATCGTACTTTTTTCTGTCATCATTGATTAATTATCATTATAAGTTTTTTTTCTTTTATGAATGCATATAGCATAAATTGTGTTTCTGCATACTTTCATAACACATACATACATATGTATGTATTTCTAGTTATAATAGAATAAATTATTTTTTAAATATATTTTCCCATTCTTATGCATACTGATAAACTTAATTGCAAGTAAAGGAAAATCTTCATTAACACATGGCTACACGTATATAAATATAAATAAAATGTATCTCCTATATACGTAAAAATATATAATTGCTATATTGATATATATAGCATTGTTTCAGAATTTATTAATTACATATTAAACATTGAAAATATTATAATCAAAGCATAACTAGATACTTAATAGAAATAAAGCGAATTAATAAATAAAATAATAAAATAATTTTTTTTTAATAAAATTATGCTGAAGTTTTTATACATTGAACAGCAAAAGGCATGAGATATAATTTTCAAGGAACAAGGAAAATTATAATTAATTATACAGAGCGGAGCAACAAATATACTTGTTAAATATATGGGAAATATATGGGATTATACATGGCAAAACTATTATATATGAACTAATATATGGACTAATATATGAAATGTATTATAAAATATGAGCTCATATATGAAAATTTAATTATGAAGCTCCCCAGCTAAAAAAATATGTATGGAGCATATATGATATCCCATATATGGTTACGATCCGAAAAATGAGGGTATATGGGCATATATGATTATATAATATTCATACATTTTCATACATGTATGTGTAAATTCCCTCCACAGTATGCAAAGTTCATATTCATACACTCTTGATTCACAAAAGCGCACTGCTGTGCAATAAATTAAATTACTAAAATTAATTTTTTTTAGACTTGAGAGAGTTGTATTTAATGAAACATTTGTTTGGACAAATAATTCAAAACGAACTAAAAGTTATTTCACTCATCAAAAGGTGAATCAATTATTTAAAAAAACAGATAAATCATATTCGTACATAGCATTTAGCTTAAGAAATCAGATTAAAAACTAATGCAATTAATTATAAAAGAAAAAATAATCCGTCTTACAATAGTTTTCAATACAGTAATATGAACTTTGTTTCTTATTTAGAGAATTTTGTTATTTTCTGTAAAATTAATGACTGGATTATCATTTTGATTATTTGATATATTAAATGGGGCCACAATGTATAAAATCATACAAGAATGGTTTTTTTTTGTTACAAAAAGTTTTTTTAAACGTTGAGGGTACGCATATAAACTGTGCATACCGTATGTATTTTCTAATGGATTTCCAATTCAGCAGTAATAAAATTCCAAGCTTTTTTAGTTGCAAAAACGATCTTCTGTGAGATATCATGTATGCATACATTCTTATATGGCTCCATACATAAAATCTTATATTTATATATGGATCCACATATGAAGAGCTTAATAATTAAATTTTCATATATGAGCTCATATGTTATAATACATTTCATATATTAGTCCATATATTAGTTCATATATAATAGTTTTGCCATCTATAATTCCATATATTTCCATACATGAATTCATACATATTCATATATAGTTATATACATTCATATATTAAAAATATATGGACCATATATAATTTTTTTAGCTGGGTTTTCATATGTGGATCCATATATAAATATAAGATTTTATATATGAAGCCATATAAGAATGTGTGCATACATGATATCTCACATAAGATCGTTTTTGCAATCAAAAAAACTTGAAAGTTTATCCATTAGAAAATACATACGGCATGCAAAGTTTATATGCGTACCCTCAACGTTTGAAAAAGAAAAACTTTTGTTACATTGTGGCCCCATTTAATATATCAAATAATCAAAAGGATAATCCAGTCATTAATTTGATAGAAAATTACCAAATTCTCTAGATAAGAAACAAAGTTCATATTACTGTATTGAAAACTATTGTTAGACGGATTATTTTTTCTTTTATAATTAATTGCATTAGTTTTAATCTGATTTCTTAAGCTAAATGTTATGTACGAATATGATTTATGTGTTTTTTAAATAATTCATTCACCTTTTGATGAATGAAATGACCTAGTTCGTTTTGAATTATTTGCCCAAACAAATGTTTCATTAAATACTACCTCTCTCTCAAGTCTAAAAAAAATTAATTTTAGCAATTTAATTTATTGCACAGCAGTGCGCTTTTGTGAATCAAGAGTGTATGAATATGAACTTTGCATACTGTGTATGAAAATGTATGAATATATGTATATAATCATATATGCCCATATACCCTCATTTTTCGGATCCGAACCATATATGGGATATCATATATGCTCCATACATATTTTTTTAGCTGCGATATTAATCTTATTTGTGCTACAATATAAAAAAAAACAAAATAAAGAAGATACGTACTGGTTTTCAATTTGATTTCGGGAGCAGAATTATAATTTTGATAATTATTATAATATATTATAATTATTATTTGGTGTATTTATATACATCAGAACAATCTCAATACTGTGAGCTCAATAATAAGTTTTTGCGCACTTATAGCTTTGTGCAAAATAATAATAGCGCTGCCACATTGATTCCTGCCTATTGCGTACACTAAAAAAATTAAAACAATATGGCATCGCTAAAAATGTATTATAACTAGGAACGGATTTTCATGTAAATATATATTTTCTGCCGTTGGTAGTAGATCAACGTAAATAAAATATCTTTGCAAATTAACAAATTTGCGACAAAATGGCATCGATTTGTTAGTGGATATTTTTGCATATTTTATAATAAATACATATTTTTGCATATTTCATTATAAATGTATATTTTTAATAAATCTTTTAGTTTTTCATGCTATAAATATAATTTGGTTTTTTTGTTAGTTGTAAAATTATTTAAAAACTTCAGTTTTTACGACTGTGTAGAACAAATAAAAAACGAGAAAAATTTATTGGTCGCAGTAGAACTCCTTCAACTCATTTGAAAAGTTCAATACCATGGCTTAAGTCAAGAATACCAATTGTGTACTCCACGTACTCATTATAATACTTCATTATATTAAGTATTATTATTATTATTAAGGAAAAAGTGCTTAAGTCATATTTTACTTTTTTGCAGGAGAGCACTTAAGCTTTCAATTCGATTTTCAGAAATTTAACTCTTTGACAGTTAAATTTTGAAATTCTCTGTTAATCTTTATTTTTTAAGCAAACATCGGTCTTCACCAGTGATGGGCGCTCCCCCGTATTCCGTAACTCGCTAAAGCTAAAGCTAAATTCGATCGCTAAAATGCTGAACATATTGAAAATTAAAAATTTTTAGCGATGATATAAAACACTAAAATTTTGTGGAATTAAATTTTTAAGCCATTGCTTGATTTATCAATACACGTTTGAAAATTGCTTTCGTAGCCGAAAATCGATAAATCGACTTTATAGATTTTTATCGATAGAGATTAAGCTTTAGCGAATTACAGAATACGGGGCCAGTGGTGGGCGCTCTCAAATTTTTGGTAATTTTCAAACAAAAGCGTTTGAAAGATAATTGACCTTTATATTTTTAAACATATTTAGACATATTTTCTGTCTTGAAAAAAAACATTGATTCAACAAAATTATTAATTGAAAAAAAATTATTAAGCATATTTTTAATGAATATCCCATCAGAAAATGGTGTCCCTTGCCTAACAATAGGTCTGTCTGCGTAATTTTTCAGTAGCAAGTACTCAGTAAACTTTTTTGGGAGAGTAAGACCAATTTTACTCTGTCGGCTGAAAACATCTCAAAAAGTACGCAGACAGTATCCAGTGAAATCTAACAAGAAAACAGCTGATCGGTGTGTTAACAATAGAAATAACAAAGCAAAATAATTTTAGCCAGAAAAATAGCATTATTTAATTCATTTGTTCTGGTTTTACGCCACGGTCGCACTGTATATTTGGACGTTTCTAGCATGAAATAAAATGTTTTGTTTATTATAATTTATTATAAACGTTAAAAATCAACACAATTCTAACTATTTACCTCTGCCATTGTTAAATTTAAATTTTTATTTTCATTTCACAAAAATTATTTCATTTTAAAAGTAATAAAAACAGCTGTTCAAACTAGTTGCAAAATCTTGCAAGCAAAAATTTCTCCAGCAACATTTTGCAAGTTCTCTATCTTCCAACTCTCAAAAAATTCTCTTTTTGACTCTCTCGTTGCAAGAGATTTGGAGTACGCAGACAACATTTTGCAAGATTTTGTAACATTTTACACAAAATTATGCAAAATATGTGTACGCAGACAGACCTAATATCCAAACTTATTAAATTTGATACTTCTAATTGTATTTTTTTTATTTTCAAACTTTAGTTTGGTATCGTCCATTCTAAAAATTTAAAAAAAGCATCCGCTTGATGTACATTCGTCGCTGTCTTATCGACGACTAATGCTAGGAACACAACTGGGACGAATGACGAATTTTTCGGTGCGAACTTTCGTCATAAAAAATAAAACACATTAGTGCATATGAAAACGAACACAATACCGCCGTACAACGAAATTCGTCGTGCGTGACGAACTCTTAGATAGATTTATTTCTATTTTGTACGCCGACGAAAAGACAAAATTTAGAGAAAATTCTCTCCTTCTCTGTGTTTTTGTACACACAACAACCAACTTTGTCAAATATGGGAGAAAAATTCGGTGAGTAAATTCGTCGTTATTGTGCTTCACACGACGAATTTACGCAGCAAATGCTTATCGACGAATTCGTCGACTTGGACGAAATTCGTCGTTAGTCCCAATTGTGTTCCCAGCATAAATTAAAGAGGGTAAGAATACGTGTGAGCAGTGTTGTCAGATATGGCGATATCTCGCCAAACGCGGCGAGAAAAATTTGTTTTTGGCGATGAAAATTTTGAAATGCCGACTGGCGATTTACTTGGCGATATTTGAACTCCTTGGCGATATTTTTGGCTATATCCTTACGATTCCAATAAAATAGAATAATGTTAAAAATATGAAATTTTTCTAAAAAAAATATTTGGTGCAAAAAAATTTAAATGTTGTGACTTTATCTCAAACAAAATTTTTTGAAATTCAATTTGGACGACAAAACCTCATTTGCTGTTTATGAAGCACACTGGGGAAAAATTTCTTTTATAAACTTTTGTACACACAACAACCAACTTTGTCAAATATATATGGGAGAAAAATTCGGTGAGTAAATTCGTCGTTATTGTGCTTCACACGACGAATTTACGCAGCAAATGCTTATCGACGAATTCGTCGACTTGGACGAAATTCGTCGTTAGTCCCAATTGTGTTCCCAGCATAAATTAAAGAGGGTAAGAATACGTGTGAGCAGTGTTGTCAGATATGGCGATATCTCGCCAAACGCGGCGAGAAAAATTTGTTTTTGGCGATGAAAATTTTGAAATGCCGACTGGCGATATTTGAACTCCTTGGCGATATTTTTGGCTATATCCTTACGATTCCAATAAAATAGAATAATGTTAAAAATATGAAATTTTTCTAAAAAAAATATTTGGTGCAAAAAAATTTAAATGTTGTGACTTTATCTCAAACAAAATTTTTTGAAATTCAATTTGGACGACAAAACCTCATTTGCTGTTTATGAAGCACACTGGGGAAAAATTTCTTTTATAAACTATAACCAACTTTTTAATAATGAAGTACCAAAAACCCTGCACGAGTTCTCGTTTAGAGTGTATGAACACGACGATGCTGCTGGCACTTACCACCAGTGTTGCCAAAATGTTGCAGGCATTTCCCACCATATAACCCCTGAAAACCCGCTAAAAGCCGCTATCTGAATAAAAATAAACGCTAATATAACCGCTGAATTTTTTATAACCAACATATGTCTTTTTTATGGTTTATTGGTAAAAAAAGAATAATATAAATTTTATAAAATGTGTATACATATGGATAGATTTATGTATGTTGGAATCTCATAATTCCCCAATATTTGTAAGCAAAACTCAGCCTACTATTTGAGTAGGTATTTTTTTTCCTGCAGAGATTCCATACACAAACATCGAACCAGTACCTGTGTTCTGTAACTTGCGAGAAGTTTTCGCGCCGAGAAAAATCAAACAATTACATTGGTTGTCCTGTTTTTCACAGGCTGATTTATATACAACCTGAAATAAGCTTAAAAGAAACATGAGCAACTAAATTTTTCGTTAGTCATCCTGTGTTTCACAGAATGACAATAAACTTTTCGTTTGGAAAAGTTCTCACCAAAGTTACAGAACATAGGCACAGGAAAAAGTAGAATCCAAGGGCATATTCCATCTTATTATATTAATGTTGAAGTTGATTCAGTATATTTTCAATATTTTAGACTAATTGTTCTACACGTGTGGAATAATATCTTGCCGTTTTGCTAGAAGTATTTGTAAAATATTGTTAAAATTTCCTGACTATCTGAAATTAAAAAATAGTGTTGATAAAATAAACTCTGTGGCCCTATTCACATTGGTTTGAAGTTTAGTTTCGAAGGAGAATTTTAATGAAAAAAGTCTCTAATCAAAATCAAATTATTCAGAAAAAGTTATTGGTTTGAGAGATTTTGGTTGATATTAGTTTTCCTCATACTCAGTGGTCCAATGACCCAGTTTTCGGGTTGTTTTCCGTTTGTTTAAAGATTTATTTACTATTTTTTTAATACGAAAATAATGATTAAATTGGTTTGTAATATAATTTTAATCTCGAATTAAATTTTATTCACTAATTATGAGATTTGTTCACTTTTATAGTCGTATGTATGTACATATGTTATTATTTTTAACCTCTTAAATTTTCACATTATACTACACGACCACAATATGTCAATTTTTTATTTGCAAAAAAGTAACGTTAGTTTCTTTTCGCTGTACGTGTTTATATAGAAAAAAAACTCAGCATAAATACCAAGGTACGTGTCGCATAGCTGCGTTAAATATACTTTATTTTGATTCAATACCTTTCTTTATAAGTTTCAGAAAAACGCTGAAAATCCGTCAAACTAAGAAATTCTTCCGCTAAAATTCCCGCTGGTGGTTTTTTAAATAGACTTGCCGCTAATGACAGCAAAATACAATCATATATAGCGGGAAAACCGCCGTTTTGGCAACACTGCTTACCACTTCAACGATATGATATGTGTACTTATATACACATTTAAGTAAATGTTAATTCAGTCTTATCACAAAATTTAAATAATAATTGTTATATTGGTACTTAAGTTAAATTTATCCTATTTAGATTAATCTTTTGGAATAAGTTATTTTTAAGTATTTTTTGTACGCCAGTATTTATATGTTAATTCAAACACTTAATTTTTCTTAAATAATATGTTTTTTATGTTTTACGATAGACCTTACCTGCTGAATTTAAAATTTAACAGTATTTCTAATGTAAGTATGTATATACAAAATAAAAAAATATTTTTGTAGCTATAATTTAATGTTTTATTATATTGGCGATATTCGACAAGTCATTTGGCGAGGAGGGTGAAAATAAATCTGGCATAGGTTATGTTATGTCAAGAACATTTTTTTCAAATCAAGATTTTTTTAATCTATTAAAAAATGTCAAAGGATTTTTTCATGAACTATAATGGAATTTTCAAAAACAATTAAGCTAATATCTGATGAGACAGACTGGCCAATATGGAAAAGGAAGGTGAAAGTTCTTCTTGAATTTCATTAAGGGGCTCCGGATATTGTTGAAGGAAAACTAACTAAGCCAGAAGCAATTACCAATAATGCAACAGAGCAGCAGTTAAAAAATCACAAAAGAGAAGTGGATTTTTATCGTGAAGCTAAAGGTGTGGGAAAAGTCTTATAACCAGCAATTTAACAGATGAAATTTGAAGATAATGGATGAATATTCTGCTTATGAGATGTGGGAGGCGTTACATCAAGAATTCGATGCAACATCTAAGGATCAGTTTTATGCGATGTGCAACGAGTTATTTTCATTTGAATGAAGCGTTATTGATGATGTTTCAACTCTTGTTTCCAAATTGAAAATTTTATGGTCGGAAATTAACAACGGATTACGAATAAAAGGAGAAAATTCATTTCAGATTTGTTATTAATATGTAAAATTTTGTACATACATATTACCAAGTTCTTATGAAATGTTCAAATCAAGCTGGATGATGTTCACGAGGGAAAATGGCAAATTTCTAGAAGAACTAATTATGCAAGTAGAAATTAAAATTGTCGAAATTTTGTAATTTATGTGCATAATTTTAAATATTTTGGTAATTAATGTCAGTGGTGTTAAATGGCGATGTCTATGGATGGTTTGTACATAGATACACATGTATGTGATGACGATTTCTTATTTTGATGTGCGAGTATAAGTGTGAGATAAGGATATTTTGATGTCGGTTCGTCGATGTACATAGCTTATTATGTCGGCACGCAGGCTTCCACGTATGTTTTTGTTTTAATTTTGAATTGAATGTTTTTTTTTGGTTGGAGAAAATGTTGCGTTAGTGTTTTTTAATATTATTTTTTTAGCTGGTGGACATGGAATGGTATTTTAGGAAGAAATTATGTATGCTGATGGGATATCAATCTTTTTTTTTGTTGGTTTTATTTAGTTTGATTTTTAATATTAAGGAGATGAATAAAATATTTAATTTATGAGCAATGATCTTATTTGAAGGTTGAAGAAATTGAAGTGTAAGATATTTAAGATTGTCAAAGAGAATTATAGATGCTTGATCATGGGAGCCAACGTTATATTCGTGCGTGCGTATTTGTGTATTTTTTTACAATAACTTGAGCGCTGGCAGATGGATAAGTAGTCGTATATGTATATAAAAAAAGCGAGTGTATAATGCTGAGTACACATCTGGCATTTCTTGTGTTCTAATAATTTTTTAAAATGTGTTCAACGTCTTTCACATTGGTGGTATTCGATGTTTGATGCAATTGTTCTTGCGTTAATGTAAATGCAAAATATCGTAGCTTTTCTTTGGATTGTGTGTGTATTTTGTTGTTGGATTTTAGAGAAAAGCTACAATATTTTGAATTTGCACTAATGCAAGAACAGTTGCATGAAACATCGAATACCGCCATTATGTTTTTTATATGGAAAGCAATAACAACAAAAAAAAATAATCGGAAATGATGCACAATGCAAATGCACACTGTTGCGATGTCACAAAATATCATAGTGTGCACTCGGCATTCGTTTTTTTTGTAATATTCGTTTCAGCTGGTGAACATGGGAAGGTAATTTGAAAAGGAATTATGTATTATGGTGAGATATCAATGTTTTTGTTTTGTTGTTGTTTGATTTGAATTTTTTTATGTGTAAAGAGTTTGAAGAAATGAATAAAATATACAATTTATGCGTGTTGTATTTATTCATTCTTTTCACTTATTTTTTAAAGAAATTGAAGTTTGTGCTATTGTGGATTGTCAAAGATTGGTTGTTATTTTCACTGTTTGCTAACATTTGTTTCTGTCTATTGACTCTTACATTATGCATACGTTATGCCTATAAATTGAAAAGTTTTCTAATCTAGCAGAATAACTATGATTAAAACTATGATTAAACGAGTTTTAATAAACAATCAAAGTGACTTTTTAATAAAAATATTAAAAATATATATTATTAATACATTGTATAAATTAATAAAATTAATTCTTCGGTATATGAATGTAATATCTGTAACGAGGTTTACAAATACCAAAAGTTTTTCATTGATCACACCCAAAATCATAGTGTAGAAGAACAAGTGGTCATAAATCGGGGCTCAAATGAAGAATGATCACTGAATAATCATCAATAAACAAGCTTTACTTATCCTCAACAACTTCAATATCTTCAAACAAAACAAGAATATAAATATCTTCAACCAGAACAATCTCAACATCCTCAACAACATCAATATCCTCAACAGCAACAACAATATCAATATCCTCAACACCAACAATATCATCATCAACAACAACAACAACAACAACAGTATTAATATCCTCAACAGCAAAAACAACATCCTCAACAACAACATCAATGTCCTCAACAACAACAATATCAATATCATAAACATCAACAGCAATATCCTTATCAACTCAAAAGCATTAATAACAACATCAATTACAAATGTATTGGGAACAAACTCCTACCCCCATTCAATGGTACCCAAATACCGACCAACAATTGCAATATCAACTACAACAGCAACAAAAAACAAATGTATTGGCAACAACCTTCTACGTCCATGCAATGGTACACAAATACTTATGAACATCAACAGCTACTGTAGTGTGTTTGGCTATGGACTATATTTGTCCGCATACTTATGTGTTTGACTGTACCAATAATGTCCACATACTTATGTGTTTGACTGCATCAGTTATTTTATAACATATATGTACATATGTATGCATGTATAATTTTGGTTTTTTGTAGATTGTTTGAAAATGGTTAACAAAGTTAACCGAAATATCAGAGAAAAAAGAAAATAAATAAAAATAAAATAGTTTTATGTAATTAAACTAGCTTGTTTTTATTTGTGAAAAGGACCTTTAGCCGAAATAAAAATCTCATCGTAAAAGAATATTATAAAAAGTGGTCGACCATAAAACAAATAACTACGTTAATAAAATAAAAACATTAAATTAATAACATGGCGATCCTGCCTTAGTAGAGTGATAATGGGGACGGGCGACATGTTTTGGGAATTAAAAACCGGGAAAAAACATGTCGTCCGCCCCCATTAATACAAAAATGATGGCAACCCTAATACAAATGGGGGGATTTTGGGTATTTTCATGCTGAGATTTTCTTGGCTATGTGTGTGTATGGAAGATTGATTATTTCTGTATATATGTATGTATACTTGTGTGCACAGCTTTTGTTGTTATTGTAGAGAAACGTTGTGCTTACAGTGCATGGATGTATGTATATGTGGGTGTTTGTATGTGTGTATGTATGTGTGTGTATTTTTATATTTACTTGTGTGTCTGCCAGTGCCCGCTACTTTTGTTGTAGTGGTAGACAAATATTATACCCCTGTAGGAAATGTCGATTTTGAAAAATGTATTGACTCGCTTTCGACTTGTCACCAGTACTACTCTATAATTATCACCCATATAATACTTTGTGCTATAGACATTTAGCATGTGCCATTGAAACCCTACAAATAACACTGAAACAATTAAGTAGGTATTGGCTACGAAGTTCTTATGAGACATGGAGACATACCAACCAAACAGTTAGTTCCAGTAATTTGTGTACATACAAATGCATATATGTATATATACAAGTTGTTGACAATTCCACCAGAAATATACCATATTTGTTTTCTATATTTCTTTTATAATGAGGGATAGAACAAACTTATTATATCAAAATTGCCACTAGAATTTTAATGTTGCTACAAAGACATTTGGTTCCCAGTCTGACTGTAGGGTAGTGACAAGAAATTTGTGTGTATGTAGTAATCGTGATTTGATTGATTTTGGTTTGCTGTTGTGAGTTCTCGTTGCTATGCGTATGTATGGTTATTGTATGTATGTATTAACTTTTATTTTTTATTTGTATCTCTGGGGAAATAATCTAATAGGTGGAGAGAGTGGCAACCCTGTTGTAAATGGCAGTGGATAGGGAATGTATTTGGTAATGTATGTTTATGTTGTTGGATTTGAAGAATATCATTGCTTGTGGGAATTATATCATCACTTTTTCATACATATTTACAAATGAATGTAAATATGTTTTCAAGGCTATTGACGTTGCTATTCTTATGGAGATAGAAAATATTGTGTTGACATAGGCTTTATATGTGCAAGGGAATTTCAGATGTCAAATGCTTTGAATCCAGTCAGGTTGATACGAAGAGCTTTTGACTAGGGGTAATGTTATTTTTTTCTTTTCAATATATTTTACATTAATGAAACAATTATATAAAATAGCTTTTAGAGCAATATATTAAAAACTGCTCGTACCTTTGTTTTACAAACTGATGCTAGCGATTTTTTTCTGGTTGTTGCTGTGTATATGAATTTCATCATATATCGTAATACCAAAAAGAGAATTGTGGAAATGTATATGTGTGTGTGAGTATGTACATATATATGTGTGTGCGTGTGTGTGTATGAATTTCATCATATGTCGTAGTAAATTAGATTTGATGACTACTACGCGATTCTGATATAAAGTATATAAGTAGAATAAATAATGTAAACTGTCATCAGTCTGCTCTGATATCTCAACAAGTGACAACCTAGTTTCCCAGCCAAAATTTCTAAAGTGTTTGAAATCCAAAAACTATAAAATTGCTCGAACTAACTACTGTTTGTTAAACAAGTTTATACTGTATAAAAAATAATTAAATAAATTTTTTATAAGTGAAATAAATTGTTTATAAATAAAATAATTAAATCAATTGTTTATAAATAAAATAATTGAATTAATAAACAAATAAATAATTAAATAAAATGAATACTGCAAGTTGTACCATCTGCAATAAAGTCTTTATGACTCAAACAAAACTAAATCAGTATATGGAAACGCACTCGTATGCTAACCAATCAAAGGCTGCCCTTGGAATTAGTAAGCTAAGGCTTCAAAACAAATATTGTTAGGATTGTGATGAGATGATCCCATCAAATAGTTATATGGCTCATGTCAGAACCACAAAACACAAAAACAGTTGTCACCAAGAACGGATTGATGATTTTCTCACTAAAAGAGTAAGCAACTTCAATGGAAGGATCGAGACATATATCCTCCTCAACAAAAATGTGGCTATCTTGTTTCCGGAGGAGTTTCTGAAATCTGCCAAGAGCTCCATAGTACAACAACTCAATGAATGTAGTAGGATACATACTCCATTTAAATTTAGTATGGAGCTCACATGTGATTATATGAAGATGGTGAATGATGAGATGAATGTTTTCCAACTTGTACATATTTCGAAAATGATGTTGGTGACTTTGTCTGATGATATAGAAGACATGTACAAGAAACAGACGGAGGAGCTAAGAGCCAAAATGGAAGAATTTCAAGAGAGGGATAGCGGATGAACTTTGACTTAAATATAAATTTTCTTAAAGTTAATATAAACAAGGCGTCCATAATAAGAGGATCGAGCTTTATCCCTCTCCCAAAAAATATTGCAGCAAAATGTGTATGCATAAATGTCGAGAGGAATGATATTTATTGCTTTAAATGGTCTCTAACTGCTGCTTTGTACACAGATAGCAGTCTAGATCGAAGACAACGGAAAAACTATAGAAATTACAATATTGCTGACATTTCTGATGAGAATATTAATATAGGAGCAATTGCATTAAATTTTGAAGGCCTAGAGTTTCCACTCCCATTGAAGCAGATAAACAATTCGAGAATCAAAATGATATGAGCATAAATGTATTTGGTCACAATGGAATATCGCTTATAGGGCCATACTACATAACAAAAGGAGAAAAACACATCCATATTAATCTCTTATTGCTCCAGTCTAATGAGAACTTCCACTATGTGCTCATCAAAGATATATCAAAGTAAGTTTCATTAGTGCATTTATGCAAAATGTGTTCCCTATTTAAAAAGCTACTTCTTATTGTTATATTAATTTACATATTATTTTATTTTCCTTAGACTCCTTCGTTCCAACATGACCTCACACAGATGTAAGATTTATATCTGTAACATCTGCCTTTATCATACACATGATGCTTATGTGTACAGTCAACATAAACATTTTTGTGGTAAAAAAGTCATCAGGATGCCCGAAGATGGATGTATTATTAAGTACAAAAACTACTACAAACAGCTAGATGTACCATTTGTCATCTACGCAGACTTCGAGTCTATTTAGAAAAACTCCACGATCATGTAAGTAAAAGCACTACAAATGTACAGAAACACCATGCGTGTGCATTCGGCTATTTTATTACTTGTAGTTTTAAGAAGGAAAATAACTTATATAGACATTATTTTGGTGAAGATTCGGCAAATGTATTTATCAAAAAAATAGTTGAAGATTGTACAGACATCTATTTAAATTATTTACTAAAAGTTAAGAAAATGTTCATGACCCCAATAGAAATAGCTCAATATAATAATGGAAAAAATTGTCATATATGTAAGAAAATATTAAATAACGATAAAGTTAGAGATCATTGTCATCTTACGGGCAATTATCGTGGGGCGGCTCATAGCGAATGTAATTTAAATTATAAAACACCTCAGTTTATTCCGGTTATTTTCCATAATCTTTCTGCATATGATATGCACCTATTTTTCAAAGAACTTTCTTCTATAAAAAATGCCACAACAAAAGTGATTCCCCAGAACACAGAACGTTATAATTTTCTTTAAATTTTTATCAGATTATATGAAAAACATGGATTCGAAATAAGATTTATAGACTCGTTAAGATTTATGGCTTCGAGTTTAGATACGTTAGCAAAAAATCTTGATAGCAATGATTTTAATACTATTCGATCATGTTTCGTTGATGAAGCTCATTTCAACCTGATTAGAAGAATGGATGTATTTCCGTACTCTTACATGGATTCCATGACTAAGTTTAAGGAAATTAAACTCCCTAGTAGAGAAGAGTTCTTCAATATTCTAACGAATGAAGAATGTGATGTAGTCGAGTATGAACATGCTCAAAAAATATGGAGAGAGTTTAACTGTAAAACCCTCCTTGACTATACTGAACTCTACTTAAAGACAGATGTTCTTCTTCTAACTGACGTGTTTGAAAATTTTAGGAAAATTTGTAGAGGTATATATGATTTGGACCCCTGTCATTATTATACAGCACCAGGCTTATCTTGGGATGCAATGTTAAAAACCACAGAAGTTTCACTGGAACAGTTCACTGATTCCGAAATGTATATGTTTATGCAAAACGGAATTAGAGGTGGACTAGTTCAATCCTCGCAAAGATATTCGAAAGCGAATAACAAATATTTTGAAGATTTTGATGCATCAAAACCATCAGAATTTCTTGTCTATTTAGACGCTAACAATTTGTATGGTTGGGCGATGTCGGAATATCTTCCTTACGGTGAATTTGAGTGGGTATGTGATACTGATTTTGATGTTATGAAAATTTCTGATACTGCGGAGTATGGGTACATTTTGGAAGTGGATATAGATTATCCCGATTCAGTGCATGATCTTCATAATGATTTGCCATTTTGTCCCCAAAATAAGCCAGTGGGGGGATCCAAAATCAAAAAATTAGTTGCAGACTTACACGCAAAAACAAATTACACCATGCACTATAGAGTTTTAAAACAAGCCATTTCATATGGCCTCATCTTAAAACAAATCCATAGAATACTCAGATTTAAGCAATCCCCTTGGCTTAAAAAATATATTGACTTAAACACATTACATAGGAAAAATGCTAAAAATAATTTTAAAAAAGATTTCTTCAAACTTTTGAACAACGCTGTTTATGGGAAGACAATGGAAAACATTGAAAAACGTAGGGACATTAGAATTGCTTAGACCGAAATAATGAAACAATGGATGTGGAATAGAATGCTTCCTACTAAATTGCATGTAAGATGACAACAATAATTTAATTTTGTACTAATTATACTTATTTCATTATTTATTAATTTATTTATTATTTACTTATTTGTATATTAATTTATTTATGTATTTATTTCTGTATTTATTTATTGGTTATATATATATTTGTTTATGAATGTATCTATTAATTTTAGTATTTTATTCACACAAAAGCATGTTAAAATTTAATGGTCTTAAACTTTTATCTTTTTGCCTATACCTAAATTATTTGTAAATAAGAATCAAGTATTAGATTAATGATCTTTTTTTCTCTCTTTCTTTTTATATATTTTTTTTATATATATATACATAGAGTTAAATTTGTATTAGTACTAAGATTTTTAAGAAAAAATTTTAAATAAAATATTGAAGAAAGAATTAAATATGTGAATGGTTTTTATTTCTTTATTGGCTTTACTTCGTTGGATCATAAATTTTTTTGTTTTTCCTTATGTGCTAATTTCTGTTTTTATATTGCATAAACATGCGCAATCATGTTTTCTTTGAGAGGTTCTATACAAGAGGAATTGAATTTCACAATATTATGAAATTCCATTAAATTTCATCAGATATTCTCTTATCGACACTAACTGCTTTAACACCATATCATTATTGTTTGCTAACAGAAAATAGCAGAACAGGTATCAGCTATCATATCAGCTTTTTCAGCTATCAGATCAGCTTTTCAGGACCTGGTCTGGTTTTCAGATCAGTTTTTAAGGACCTGGTCTGGTTTTCAGATCAGCTTTTCAGGACCTGGTCTGGTTTTCAGATCAGCTTTTCAGGAGCTGGTCTGGTTTTCAGGAGCTGGTCTGGTTTTCAGATCATCTTATCAGATATCAAATCAGCTTATCAGGTAGCTAGTCTGGCTTTCAGATCAGGCTATCTGATTCAGATTGAATTATCAGTTTACAAGTAGCTAGCCAATTATGACATTCTCATGACTCATTCTACTTGTGCCCCATACAAAAATATACATACACGTACATATATGTATGTATATTATTCTGCTTTCCAGATGCAACATCAGCAAATATCATAATTAAGATGCTTTAAGCTTTATTATAATATCTCATTTTTTGAAAAATGAAATTAACTTCTTCGGATATTCATATTTGGCTTGATATAGATAATTTGAGTATAAATAGAAATATTCGGACTTGATTAGTAGTAGTGGAATGGGCATTCGGCGCTGATTAAAATTGTTTACGTTTTTAACGTCCACATTACGAAAAATCATTTTTAGGATTTTTCGTTGGCATTAGGAAAAATATTTTTATTTCTTTTCTTACGTTTTTCCCGTCGACATTACAAAAATATTTTTTTTTCACGTTTTTGCCGTCGGCATTTCTAAAATTTTTTTTCCGTCCACATTACGAAAAATCATTTTTATGATTTTCCGCTGGCATTATGAAAAAAATAATTTTTTTTTCACGTTTTTCCTGGTCCACATTACGAAAAATCATTTTTAGGATTTTCCGTTGGCATTAAGAAAAAAAAATTGGACGGACTTATTGAACCACCCTCGCAGGTATCAAATTTCAAAAATTTCCAAGAATTTAAGAATTTTCAAATTTTAATTACCCAAATTTAACAATTTCAGCCACAATTTAACAATTTCAGCCAACAATTTTGCAAGTTTAATTGACGCAGGATTCAATTCCACTACTACTAATCAAGTCCGAATATTTCTATTTATACTCAAATTATCTATATTAACCCAAAAATGAATATCCGAAGAAGTTAATTTCATTTTTCAAAGAATTCAAACTCAAAATTATTTTAAATATGGGTGCAGTCAATTTTAAAATTATGTGATTTATATAAGGTTTAAAAGATGTTTTTAAGCTAAATTTCTATTATGAACACAATTTTAGTGAATTTTGCTTAAACAAAATTCGAAATGCTGTTTAATATTTTTATGAATATGTTTGTAAGCATTTAATAATAGACAATGCAAATGTAATTATAATGTTTATGCAAGATGACAAAAAATTAAGCACGTTTATAGGCATCATGTTGCATGTAATATGAATTTTTAAAAGTTTTAAGAAGTTTGTAGAGAGTGTTGGAAGGATAAATTATATAGCATTTAGTGTTGAGTGTTGAATTTCTGCCAATCAGCCAATGTACCTGAGTTAATTTAAGTTTCATTTGTGTTAATTTATAGTCAATGTGAGGTTTCCATGTAAGCCGTCGATCGAGGTGTATACCAAGATATTTCACATGGAAATGTTGAGGAACAACTTGATTATTAATCCGAATGGGGGATCAAGTATCTCTTCGTAAGGTAAATGTTACTTGAACACACTTTTGTTCATTTACCTTAATTCTCCATAAGTTTAACCATAGTTCCATCTGGCTAATGTGTTCCTGGAGTTTTCGGTATGCCTCATCAGGGTTTTCGTGCATACTAAGGCAGGCGGTATCGTCAGCAAATGTAGAAGTGTGGATACTACTGCTCACAGGCATATCACAAGTATAAATCAAATATAAAAATGGCCCCAGTATACTCCCCTGTGGCACACCGGATGAGATAGTTTCAGGCATACTCATAAATTGTCCTTCCACAATTATAAATTTTCGTGCAACAATGTAACTTTCCAAAAGATTTAGAATGTTTATTGGTAAGTATGTCTTCAATTTCAAAATCAGGCCTTCATTCCACACTTTTTCAAATGCCTGAGAAACATCAATAAACACGGCAGAACAATACTTCTTTTCCTCAAATGTTTTTCTGATAAATTGAACCAATCTATGCGTTTGCTCAATGGTGCTATGCTGGCTTCTAAAACCAAATTGATGGTCCGGGATGCACCCATTATCAGTTAAAATTGAAGACAATTTTGTCATGAGTAGCTTTTCAAAAAGCTTTGACATTGTTGACAGTAAACTTATTGACCTATATGACTCAGCCTTGGAAAGATCTTTACCTGGCTTTGGAATCATTTTAACTTTGGCAAGCTTCCAGCAGTCTGGATAATACTCCAGTCGTAAAATGGCATTAAAAATTAATAACAGAATTCTAATTGCAGTACGAGGTTACTTAATCAGCATCTGGTTACTAATTGAGCTCGGCAATTAGTTTTTGTACATCACACATCGTAAATTTTAAGGGTCGAGGGGGTAGAGCAACTACACTCGGCAAATCAGCAACACTGGTACATGTATTTGGTGGATTGGATTTTAAATGCTCAACAAATATGTTACCTTTTTCAGTATCGCTTCTTTCGTTTATGCAATATAAAATCAGAAATTAGCACATAAGGAAAAACAAAAAAATTTATGATCCAACGAAGTAAAGCCAATAAAGAAATAAAAACCATTCACATATTTAATTCTTTTTTCAATATTTTATTTAAAATTTTTTCTTAAAAATCTTAGTACTAATACAAATTTAACTCTATGTATATATATATAAAAAAAAATATATAAAAAGAAAGAGAGAAAAAAAGATCATTAATCTAATACTTGATTCTTATTTACAAATAATTTAGGTATAGGCAAAAAGATAAAAGTTTAAGACCATTAAATTTTAACATGCTTTTGTGTGAATAAAATACTAAAATTAATAGATACATTCATAAACAAATATATATATATATATAACCAATAAATAAATACAGAAATAAATACATAAATAAATTAATATACAAATAAGTAAATAATAAATAATGAAATAAGTATAATTAGTACAAAATTAAATTATTGTTGTCATCTTACATGCAATTTAGTAGGAAGCATTCTATTCCACATCCATTGTTTCATTATTTCGGTCTAAGCAATTCTAATGTCCCTACGTTTTTCAATGTTTTCCATTGTCTTCCCATAAACAGCGTTGTTCAAAAGTTTGAAGAAATCTTTTTTAAAATTATTTTTTAGCATTTTTCCTATGTAATGTGTTTAAGTCAATATATTTTTTAAGCCAAGGGGATTGCTTAAATCTGAGTATTCTATGGATTTGTTTTAAGATGAGGCCATATGAAATGGCTTGTTTTAAAACTCTATAGTGCATGGTGTAATTTGTTTTTGCGTGTAAGTCTGCAACTAATTTTTTGATTTTGGATCCCCCCACTGGCTTATTTTGGGGACAAAATGGCAAATCATTATGAAGATCATGCACTGAATCGGGATAATCTATATCCACTTCCAAAATGTACCCATACTCCGCAGTATCAGAAATTTTCATAACATCAAAATCAGTATCACATACCCACTCAAATTCACCGTAAGGAAGATATTCCGACATCGCCCAACCGTAAAGGTTATTTGCGTCTAAATAGACAAGAAATTCTGATGGTTTTGATGCATCAAAATCTTCCAAATATTTGTTATTCGCTTTCGAATATCTTTGTGAGCATTGAACTAGTCCACCTCTAATTCCGTTTTGCATAAACATATACATTTCGGAATCAGTGAACTGTTCCAGTGAAACTTCTGTGGTTTTTAACATTGCATCCCAGGATAAGCCTGGTGCTGTATAATAATGACAGGGGTCCAAATCGTATATACCTCTACAAATTTTCCTAAAATTTTCAAACACGTCAGTTAGAAGAAGAACATCTGTCTTCAAGTAGAGTTCAGTATAGTCAAGGAGGGTTTTACAGTTAAACTCTCTCCATATTTTTTGAGCATGTTCATACTCGACAACATCACATTATTCATTCGTTAGAATATTGAAGAACTCTTCTCTACTAGGGAGTTTAATTTCCTTAAACTTAGTCATGGAATCCATGTAAAAGTACGGAAATACACCCTTTCTTCTAATCAGGTTGAAATGAGCTTCATCAACGAAACATGATCGAATAGTATTAAAATCATTGCTATCAAGATTTTTTGCTAACGTATCTAAACTCGAAGCCATAAATCTAAACGAGTCTATAAATCTTATTTCGAATCCATGTTTTTCATATAATCTGATAAAAATTGAAAGAGAAATATAACGTTCTGTGTTCTGGGGAATCACTTTTATTGTGCCATTTTTTATAGTAGAAAGTTCTTTGAAAAATAGGTGCATATCATATGCAGAAAGATTATGGAAAATAACCGGAATAAACTGAGGTGTTTTATGATTTAAATTACATTCGCTATGAGCTGCCCCACGATAATTGCCCGTAAGATGACAATGATCTCTAACTTTATCGTTATTTAATATTTTCTTACATATATGACAATTTTTTGCATTATTATATTGAGCTATTTCTATTGGGGTCATGAATATTTTCTTAACTTTTAGTAAATAATTTAGATAGATATCTGTACAATCTTCAACTATTTTTTTGATAAATACATTTGCCGAATCTTCACCAAAATAATGTCTATATAAGTTATTTTCCTTCTTAAAACTACAAGTAATAAAATAGCCGAATGCACACGCATGGTGTTTCTGTACATTTGTAGTGCTTTTATTTACAGGATCATGGAGTTTTTCTAAAATAGACTCGAAGTCTGCGTAGATGACAAATGGTACATCTAGCTGTTTGTAGTAGTTTTTGTACTTAATAATACATCTATCTTCGGGCATCCTGATGACTTTTTTACCACAAAAATGTTTATGTTGACTGTACACATAAGCATCATGTGTATGATAAAGGCAGATGTTACAGATATAAATCTTACATCTGTGTGAGGTCATGTTGGAACGAAGGAGTCTAAGGAAAAGAGGAAAATAAAATAATATGTAAATTAATATAACAATAAGAAGTAGCTTTTTAAATAGGGAACACATTTTGCATAAATGCACTAATGAAACTTACTTTGATATATCTTTGATTAGCACATAGTGGAAGTTCTCATTGGACTGGAGCAATAAGAGATTAATATGAATGTGTTTTTCTCCTTTTGTTATGTAGTATGGTCCTATAAGCGATGTTGCATTGTGACCAAATACATTTATGCTCATATCATTTTGATTCTCGAATTGTTTTATCTGCTTCAATGGGAGTGGAAACTCCAGGCCTTCAAAATTTAATGCAATTGCTCCTATATTAATATTATCATCAGAAATGTCAGCAATATTGTAATTTCTATAGTTTTTCCGTTGTTTAGGATTCAGACCACTATTTACATTTAAAGCGGCAATTAGACACCATTTAAAGCAATAAATGTCGTTATTCTCAACATTTATGCATGCATGTTTTGCCGCAATATTTTTTGGGAGAAGGATAAAACTCGATCCTCTTGTTATGTTTATATTAACTTCAAGGAAATTTATTGCAGTCAAAGTCCATCCACTATCCCTCTCTTGAAATTCTTCCATTTTGGCTCTTAGCTCCTCTGTCTGTTTCTTGTACATCTCTTCTATGTCATCCGACAAAGTCACCAACATCATTTTCGAAATATGTACAAGTTGGGAAACATTCATCTCATCATTCACCATCTTCATATAATCACATCTGAGCTCCATATTAAATTTAAATGTAGTATGTATCCTACTACATTCATGGAGTTGTTGTACTATGGAGCTCTTTGCAGATTTCAGACACTCTTCCGGAAACAAGACACCCACATTTTTGTTGAGAAGGATATATGTCTCGATCCTCCCATTGAAGTTACTTATTACTCTTTTAGTGAGAAAATCATCAATCCGTTCTTGGTGACAACTGTTTTTGTGTTTTGTGGTTCTGACATGAGCCATATAAGCATTTGATGGAATCATCTCATCACAATCCTCACAATATTTGTTTTGAAGATTTAGCTTACTAATTCCAAGAGCAGCCTTTGATTGTTTAGCATATGAGTGCGTTTCCATATGCTGATTTAGTTTTGTTTGAGTCATAAAGACTTTATTGCAGATGGTACAACTTGTAGTATTCATTTTATTTAATTATTTATTTGTTTTATTAATTAATTTAATTATTTTATTTAATTATTTTATTTATAAACAATTTATTTAATTATTTTATTTATAAACAATTTATTTCACTTATAAAAAAATTTATTTAATTATTTTTTATACAGTATAAACTTGTTTAACAAACAGTAGTTAGTTCTAGCACTTTTATAGTTTTCGGATTTCAAACACTTTAGGAATTTTGGTTGGGAAACAGGTTGTCACTTGTTGAGATATCAAAGCAGACTGATGAGAGTCTACATTATTTATTCTACTTATATACTTTATATGAGAATCGCGTAGTAGTAATGCAATCTAATTTATTACGACATATGATGAAATTCATACACACACACACACACACACACATATATATATATATATATGTACATACTCACACACACACATATGCATTTTCACAATTCTCTTTTGGTATTACGATATATGATGAAATTCATATACACAGCAACAACCAGAAAAACAAAATCGCTAGCATCAGTTTGTAATACAAAGGTACGAGCAGTTTTTGATATATTGCTCTAAAAGTTATTTTATATAATTGTTTCATTAAAGTAAAATATATTGAAAAAAAAAATAACATTACCCCTAGTCAAAAGCTCTTCGTATCAACCTGACTGGATTCAAAGCATTTGACATCTGAAATTCCCTTGCACATATAAAGCCTATGTCAACACAATATTTTCTATCTCCATAAGAATAGCAACCTCAATAGCCTTGATAACATATTTACATTCATTTGTAAATATGTATGAAAAAGTGATGATGTAATTCCATTAGATAGGTAATGGTGGCCTGAGTCCTGTTTTGGGAATTAAAAACCGGGAAAACAGGACTCAGACCCCCATTAATAAAAAAATGGGGGGATTTTGGGGATTTTCATGCTGAGATTTTATGTCTGTGTGTGGTTGTGTGTGTGTGTGTGGTTGGTGTGTGGTTGTGTGTGTGTGGTTGTGTGTGTGTGGTTGGGTGTGTGTGGTTGTGCGTGTATGGTTGTGTGTGTGATTTGATTGATTTTGGTTTGCTGTTGTGAGTTCTCGTTGCTATGCGTATGTATGGTTATTTTATGTATGTATTAATTTTTATTTTTTATTTGTATCTCTGGGGAAATAATCTAATAGGTGCAGAGATTGGCAACCCTGTTGTAAATGGCAGTGGATAGGGAATGTATGTTTATGTTGTTGGATTTGAAGAATATCATTGCTTGTGGGAATTATATCATCACTTTTTCATACATATTTACAAATGAATGTAAATATGTTTTCAAGGCTATTGACGTTGCTATTCTTATGGAGATAGAAAATATTGTGGGGAATTTCAGATGTTAAATGCTTTGAGTCCAGTCAGGTTGATACGAAGAGCTTTTGACTAGGGGTAATGTTATTTTTTTCTTTTCAATATATTTTACATTAATGAAACAATTATATAAAATAGCTTTTAGAGCAATATATTAAAAACTGCTCGTACCTTTGTTTTACAAACTGATGCTAGCGATTTTTTTTCTGGTTGTTGCTGTGTATATGAATTTCATCATATATCGTAATACCAAAAAGAGAATTGTGGAAATGTATATGTGTGTGTGAGTATGTACATATATATGTGTGTGCGTGTGTGTGTATGAATTTCATCATATGTCGTAGTAAATTAGATTTGATGACTACTACGCGATTCTGATATAAAGTATATAAGTAGAATAAATAATGTAAACTGTCATCAGTCTGCTCTGATATCTCAACAAGTGACAACCTAGTTTCCCAGCCAAAATTTCTAAAGTGTTTGAAATCCAAAAACTATAAAATTGCTCGAACTAACTACTGTTTGTTAAACAAGTTTATACTGTATAAAAAATAATTAAATAAATTTTTTATAAGTGAAATAAATTGTTTATAAATAAAATAATTAAATCAATTGTTTATAAATAAAACAATTGAATTAATAAACAAATAAATAATTAAATAAAATGAATACTGCAAGTTGTACCATCTGCAATAAAGTCTTTATGACTCAAACAAAACTAAATCAGTATATGGAAACGCACTCGTATGCTAACCAATCAAAGGCTGCCCTTGGAATTAGTAAGCTAAGGCTTCAAAACAAATATTGTTAGGATTGTGATGAGATGATGCCATCAAATAGTTATATGGCTCATGTCAGAACCACAAAACACAAAAACAGTTGTCACCAAGAACGGATTGATGATTTTCTCACTAAAAGAGTAAGCAACTTCAATGGAAGGATCGAGACATATATCCTCCTCAACAAAAATGTGGCTATCTTGTTTCCGGAGGAGTTTCTGAAATCTGCCAAGAGCTCCATAGTACAACAACTCAATGAATGTAGTAGGATACATACTCCATTTAAATTTAGTATGGAGCTCACATGTGATTATATGAAGATGGTGAATGATGAGATGAATGTTTTCCAACTTGTACATATTTCGAAAATGATGTTGGTGACTTTGTCTGATGATATAGAAGACATGTACAAGAAACAGACGGAGGAGCTAAGAGCCAAAATGGAAGAATTTCAAGAGAGGGATAGCGGATGAACTTTGACTTAAATATAAATTTTCTTAAAGTTAATATAAACAAGGCGTCCATAATAAGAGGATCGAGCTTTATCCCTCTCCCAAAAAATATTGCAGCAAAATGTGTATGCATAAATGTCGAGAGGAATGATATTTATTGCTTTAAATGGTCTCTAACTGCTGCTTTGTACACAGATAGCAGTCTAGATCGAAGACAACGGAAAAACTATAGAAATTACAATATTGCTGACATTTCTGATGAGAATATTAATATAGGAGCAATTGCATTAAATTTTGAAGGCCTAGAGTTTCCACTCCCATTGAAGCAGATAAAACAATTCGAGAATCAAAATGATATGAGCATAAATGTATTTGGTCACAATGGAATATCGCTTATAGGGCCATACTACATAACAAAAGGAGAAAAACACATTCATATTAATCTCTTATTGCTCCAGTCCAATGAGAACTTCCACTATGTGCTAATCAAAGATATATCAAAGTAAGTTTCATTAGTGCATTTATGCAAAATGTGTTCCCTATTTAAAAAGCTACTTCTTATTGTTATATTAATTTACATATTATTTTATTTTCCTCTTTTCCTTAGACTCCTTCGTTCCAACATGACCTCACACAGATGTAAGATTTATATCTGTAACATCTGCCTTTATCATACACATGATGCTTATGTGTACAGTCAACATAAACATTTTTGTGGTAAAAAAGTCATCAGGATGCCCGAAGATGGATGTATTATTAAGTACAAAAACTACTACAAACAGCTAGATGTACCATTTGTCATCTACGCAGACTTCGAGTCTATTTTAGAAAAACTCCATGATCCTGTAAATAAAAGCACTACAAATGTACAGAAACACCATGCGTGTGCATTCGGCTATTTTATTACTTGTAGTTTTAAGAAGGAAAATAACTTATATAGACATTATTTTGGTGAAGATTCGGCAAATGTATTTATCAAAAAAATAGTTGAAGATTGTACAGATATCTATCTAAATTATTTACTAAAAGTTAAGAAAATATTCATGACCCCAATAGAAATAGCTCAATATAATAATGCAAAAAATTGTCATATATGTAAGAAAATATTAAATAACGATAAAGTTAGAGATCATTGTCATCTTACGGGCAATTATCGTGGGGCAGCTCATAGCGAATGTAATTTAAATCATAAAACACCTCAGTTTATTCCGGTTATTTTCCATAATCTTTCTGCATATGATATGCACCTATTTTTCAAAGAACTTTCTACTATAAAAAATGGCACAATAAAAGTGATTCCCCAGAACACAGAACGTTATATTTCTCTTTCAATTTTTATCAGATTATATGAAAAACATGGATTCGAAATAAGATTTATAGACTCGTTTAGATTTATGGCTTCGAGTTTAGATACGTTAGCAAAAAATCTTGATAGCAATGATTTTAATACTATTCGATCATGTTTCGTTGATGAAGCTCATTTCAACCTGATTAGAAGAAAGGGTGTATTTCCGTACTTTTACATGGATTCCATGACTAAGTTTAAGGAAATTAAACTCCCTAGTAGAGAAGAGTTCTTCAATATTCTACCGAATGAATAATGTGATGTTGTCGAGTATGAACATGCTCAAAAAATATGGAGAGAGTTTAACTGTAAAACCCTCCTTGACTATACTGAACTCTACTTGAAGACAGATGTTCTTCTTCTAACTGACGTGTTTGAAAATTTTAGGAAAATTTGTAGAGATTTGGACCCCTGTCATTATTATACAGCACCAGGCTTATCCTGGGATGCAATGTTAAAAACCACAGAAGTTTCACTGGAACAGTTCACTGATTCCGAAATGTATATGTTTATGCAAAACGGAATTAGAGGTGGACTAGTTCAATGCTCACAAAGATATTCGAAAGCGAATAACAAATATTTGGAAGATTTTGATGCATCAAAACCATCAGAATTTCTTGTCTATTTAGACGCAAATAACCTTTACGGTTGGGCGATGTCGGAATATCTTCCTTACGGTGAATTTGAGTGGGTATGTGATACTGATTTTGATGTTAAGAAAATTTCTGATACTGCAGAGTATGGGTACATTTTGGAAGTGGATATAGATTATCCCGATTCAGTGCATGATCTACATAATGATTTGCCATTTTGTCCCCAAAATAAGCCAGTGGGGGGATCCAAAATCAAAAAATTAGTTGCAGACTTACACGCAAATATTATATATTGACTTAAACACATTACATAGGACAAATGCTAAAAATAATTTTGAAAAAGATTTCTTCAAACTTTTGAACAACGCTGTTTATGGGAAGACAATGGAAAACATTGAAAAACGTAGGGACATTAGAATTGCTTCATCATGGGAAACAACAAACAGGAATCATTTAGGTCTCAGAGCATTAATTTCGAAACCAAATTTTATGCAGTTGACAAAATTTTCTGATGATATGTATGCGGTAGAGTTAGAAATAATGGAAACACTATATGATAAACCCATATATGTTGGCTTTACAGTACTGGAGTTATCCAAGTGGAGAATGTATGACTTCCATTATGGCTTCATGAAGCCTAAATTTGGAGAAAACATTTCTCTCAACTATATGGATACTGACTCGTTTATTTATTCAATTAAAACTGATGATTTTTACGATGACATCCGTAATGATATTATTTTGAATTTTGATACGTCAGAATATCCTATCGATAATCAATTTCGTTTGCCGCTACTCAATAAGAAGGTTTTAGGTATGATGAAAGATGAAAACAGTGGGGATATAATGACAGAGTTTGTTGGTTTAAGAGCAAAAATGTATTCCCTGCCGACTCTTCGCTCGGAAGCTGTTAAAAAATCTAAGGGGGTCAAAAAGTCTGTAATTAAAAAGTTGTCCATTAATGATTACAAAAGTTGCTTATTTGAATCCAAAATTATCTCAGATGAAATGTTTTTGTTTAGGTCTAAAACACATCAACTATATACTTAAAAACTAAATAAAATAGCTCTTAGCTTTTCTGATGATAAAAGAAATATAATGAAAGATAAAATAAAAACGCGTGCATGAGGGCATTACATAGACCGAAGTAATGAAACAATGGATGTAGAATAGAATGCTTCCTACTAAATTGCATGTAAGATGACAGCAAGAATTTAATTTTGTACTAATTATACTTATTTAATTATTTATTAATTTATTTATTGCTTACTTATTTGTATATTAATTTATTTAAGTATTTATTGCTGTATTTATTTATTAATTTATTTATTGGTTATATATATATTTGTTTATGAATGTATCTATTAATTTTTGTATTTTATTCACACAAAAACATGTTAAAATTGAATGGTCTTAAACTTTTATCTTTTTGCCTATACCTAAATTATTTGTAAATAAGAATCAAATATTAGATTAATGATCTTTTTTTTTCTCTTTCTTTTTATATCATATTTTTTTTTTTATATATATACCTACATAGAGTTAAATTTGTATTAGTACTAAGATTTTTAAGAAAAAATTTTAAATAAAATTTTGAAAAAAGAATTAAATATGTGAATGATTTTTATTTCTTTATTGGCTTTACTTCGTTGGATCATAAATTTTTTGTTTTTCCTTGTGTGCAAATTTCTGTTTTTATATTGCATAAACATGCGCAATCATGTTTTCTTTGAGAGGTTCTATACAAGAGGAATTGAATTTCACAATATTATTAAATTCCATTAAATTTCATCAGATATTTTCTTATCGACACTAACTGCTTTAACACCATCTCATTATTGTTTGCTAACAGAAAATAGCAGAACAGGTGTCAGCTATCAGATCAGCTTTTTCAGCTATCAGATCAGCTTTTTAGGAGCTGGTCTGGTTTTCAGATCAGCTTTTCAGGACCTGGTCTGGTTTTCAGATCAGCTTTTCAGGACCTGGTCTGGTTATCAGATCAGCTTTTCAGGACCTGGTCTGGTTTTCAGATCAGCTTTTTAGGACCTGGTCTAGTTATCAGATCAGCTTTTCAGGAGCTGGTCTGGTTTTCAGATCAGCTTATCAGATATCAAATCAGCTTATCAGGTAGCTGGTCTGGTTTTCAGATCAGGCTATCTGATTCAGATTGAATTATCAGTTTACAAGTAGCTAGACATTTATAACATTTATATGAATGAAGTTTAAAGTTAGATAAATCAACTAAAGTCAATCTTTTATTAGCAGTAATTTTTTTATGAAAACATAAAACCTGAAGAACCTTAAGAAAATATTATATTATTTTTCCTTCCAACACTCTCTACAAACTTCTTAAAACTTTTAAAAATTCATATTACATACAACATGATGCCTATAAACGTGCTTAATTTTTTTCTCATCTTGCATAAACATTATAATTACATTTGCATTGTCTCTTATTAAATGTTTACAAACATATTCATAAAAATATTAAACAGCATTTCGAATATTGTTTAAGTAAAATTCACTAAAATTGTATTCATAATAGAAATTTAGCTTAAAAAACATCTTTTAAACCTTATATAAATCACATAATTTTAAAATTGACTGCACTCATATTTAAAATAATTTTGAGTTGACCTTGGTATAATTTTGCTTCATGTTTATTTGTATATTTAACTTTGCCTGTATGAATGTGCGTATGTATACATGTATGTATTAGGAATAATGCTACAAGTTTGGCACAAGTACAATGATGACTCATTCTACTTGTGCCCCATACAAAAATATACACGTACAAGTATGTATGTATATTATTCTGCTTTTCAGATGCAACATCAGCAAATATCATAATTAAAATGCTTTAAGCTTTATTATAATATCTCATTCTTTTATAAATGAAATTAACTTCTTCGGATATTCATATTTGGCTTGATATAGATAATTTGAGTATAAATAGAAATATTCGGACTTGATTAGTAGTAGTGAACTACCAATTCGGCGCTGATTAAAATTGTTTACGTTTTACGTCCACATTACGAAAAATTATTTTTAGGATTTTCCGCTGGCATTAGGAAAAATATTTGTATTTCTTTTCTTACGTTTTTCCCGTCGGCATTACAAAAATATTTATTTTCATGTTTTTCCCGTCGGCATTACAATTTTTGTTTCACTTTTTTCCTGGTCCACATGACGAAAAATCATTTTCAGGATTTTCCGTTGGCATTAGGAAAAATAAAAAAAAATTTGGACGGACTTATTGAACCACCCTCGCAGGTATCAAATTTCCAAGAATTTAAGAATTTTCAAATTTTAATTACCCAAATTTAACAATTTCACCAACAATTTATCAATTGTGGCGAAGAATTGGTAGTTCCCTACTACTAATCAAGTCCGAATATTTCTATTTATACTCAAATTATCTATATCAAGCCAAATATGAATATCCGAAGAAGTTAATTTCATTTATAAAAGAATGAGATATTATAATAAAGCTTAAAGCATTTTAATTATGATATTTGCTGATGTTGCATCTGAAAAGCAGAATAATATACATACATACTTGTACGTGTATATTTTTGTATGGGGCACAAGTAGAATGAGTCATCATTGTACTTGTGCCAAACTTGTAGCATTATTCCTAATACATACATGTATACATACGCACATTCATACAGGCAAAGTTAAATATACAAATAAACATGAAGCAAAATTATACCAAGGTCAACTCAAAATTATTTTAAATATGAGTGCAGTCAATTTTAAAATTATGTGATTTATATAAGGTTTAAAAGATGTTTTTTAAGCTAAATTTCTATTATGAATACAATTTTAGTGAATTTTACTTAAACAATATTCGAAATGCTGTTTAATATTTTTATGAATATGTTTGTAAACATTTAATAAGAGACAATGCAAATGTAATTATAATGTTTATGCAAGATGAGAAAAAAATTAAGCACGTTTATAGGCATCATGTTGTATGTAATATGAATTTTTAAAAGTTTTAAGAAGTTTGTAGAGAGTGTTGGAAGGAAAAATAATATAATATTTTCTTAAGGTTCTTCAGGTTTTATATGTTTTCATAAAAAAATTACTGCTAATAAAAGATTGACTTTAGTTGATTTATCTAACTTTAAACTTCATTCATATAAATGTTATAAATGTCTAGCTACTTGTAAACTGATAATTCAATCTGAATCAGATAGCCTGATCTGAAAACCAGACCAGCTACCTGATAAGCTGATTTTATATCTGATAAGCTGATCTGAAAACCAGACCAGCTCCTGAAAAGCTGATCTGATAACCAGACCAGGTCCTAAAAAGCTGATCTGAAAACCAGACCAGGTCCTGAAAAGCTAATCTGATAACCAGACCAGGTCCTGAAAAGCTGATCTGAAAACCAGACCAGGTCCTAAAAAGCTGATCTGAAAACCAGACCAGCTCCTAAAAAGCTGATCTGATAGCTGAAAAAGCTGATCTGATAGCTGATACCTGTTCTGCTATTTTCTGTTAGCAAACAATAATGAGATGGTGTTAAAGCAGTTAGTGTCGATAAGAAAATATCTGATGAAATTTAATGGAATTTAATAATATTGTGAAATTCAATTCCACAAAATTAAATTAGCACAAAATTAAATTCTTGCTGTCATCTTACATGCAATTTAGTAGGAAGCATTCTATTCTACATCCATTGTTTCATTACTTCGGTCTATGTAATGCCCCCATGCACGCGTTTTTATTTTATCTTTCATTATATTTCTTTTATCATCAGAAAAGCTAAGAGCTATTTTATTTAGTTTTTGAGTATATAGTTGATGTGTTTTAGACCTAAACAAAAACATTTCATCTGAGATAATTTTGGATTCAAATAAGCAACTTTTGTAATCATTAATGGACAACTTTTTAATTACAGACTTTTTGACCCCCTTAGATTTTTTAACAGCTTCCGAGCGAAGAGTCGGCAGGGAATACATTTTTGCTCTTAAACCAACAAACTCTGTCATTATATCCCCACTGTTTTCATCTTTCATCATACCTAAAACCTTCTTATTGAGTAGCGGCAAACGAAATTGATTATCTATAGGATATTCTGACGTATCAAAATTCAAAATAATATCATTACGGATGTCATCGTAAAAATCATCAGTTTTAATTGAATAAATAAACGAGTCAGTATCCATATAGTTGAGAGAAATGTTTTCTCCAAATTTAGGCTTCATGAAGCCATAATGGAAGTCATACATTCTCCACTTGGATAACTCCAGTACTGTAAAGCCAACATATATGGGTTTATCATATAGTGGTGCCATTATTTCTAACTCTACCGCATACATATCATCAGAAAATTTTGTCAACTGCATAAAATTTGGTTTCGAAATTAATGCTCTGAGACCTAAATGATTCCTGTTTGTTGTTGCCCAAGATGAAGCAATTCTAATATCCCTACGTTTTTCAATGTTTTCCATTGTCTTCCCATAAACAGCGTTGTTCAAAAGTTTGAAGAAATCTTTTTCAAAATTATTTTTAGCATTTGTCCTATGTAATGTGTTTAAGTCAATATATTTTTTAAGCCAAGGGGATTGCTTAAATCTGAGTATTCTATGGATTTGTTTTAAGATGAGGCCATTTGAAATGGCTTGCTTTAAAACTCTATAGTGCATGGTGTAATTTGTTTTTGCGTGTAAGTCTGCAACTAATTTTTTGATTTTGGATCCCCCCACTGGCTTATTTTGGGGACAAAATGGCAAATCATTATGTAGATCATGCACAGAATCGGGATAATCTATATCCACTTCCAAAATGTACCCATACTCTGCAGTATCAGAAATTTTCTTAACATCAAAATCAGTATCACATACCCACTCAAATTCACCGTAAGGAAGATATTCCGACATCGCCCAACCGTAAAGGTTATTTGCGTCTAAATAGACAAGAAATTCTGATGGTTTTGATGCACCAAAATCTTCCAAATATTTGTTATTCGCTTTCGAATATCTTTGTGAGCATTGAACTAGTCCACCTCTAATTCCGTTTTGCATAAACATATACATTTCGGAATCAGTGAACTGTTCCAGTGAAACTTCTGTGGTTTTTAACATTGCATCCCAGGATAAGCCTGGTGCTGTATAATAATGACAGGGGTCCAAATCGTATATACCTCTACAAATTTTCCTAAAATTTTCAAACACGTCAGTTAGAAGAAGAACATCTGTCTTCAAGTAGAGTTCAGTATAGTCAAGGAGGGTTTTACAGTTAAACTCTCTCCATATTTTTTGAGCATGTTCATACTCGACAACATCACATTATTCATTCGTTAGAATATTGAAGAACTCTTCTCTACTAGGGAGTTTAATTTCCTTAAACTTAGTCATGGAATCCATGTAAAAGTACGGAAATACACCCTTTCTTCTAATCAGGTTGAAATGAGCTTCATCAACGAAACATGATCGAATAGTATTAAAATCATTGCTATCAAGATTTTTTGCTAACGTATCTAAACTCGAAGCCATAAATCTAAACGAGTCTATAAATCTTATTTCGAATCCATGTTTTTCATATAATCTGATAAAAATTGAAAGAGAAATATAACGTTCTGTGTTCTGGGGAATCACTTTTATTGTGCCATTTTTTATAGTAGAAAGTTCTTTGAAAAATAGGTGCATATCATATGCAGAAAGATTATGGAAAATAACCGGAATAAACTGAGGTGTTTTATGATTTAAATTACATTCGCTATGAGCTGCCCCACGATAATTGCCCGTAAGATGACAATGATCTCTAACTTTATCGTTATTTAATATTTTCTTACATATATGACAATTTTTTGCATTATTATATTGAGCTATTTCTATTGGGGTCATGAATATTTTCTTAACTTTTAGTAAATAATTTAGATAGATATCTGTACAATCTTCAACTATTTTTTTGATAAATACATTTGCCGAATCTTCACCAAAATAATGTCTATATAAGTTATTTTCCTTCTTAAAACTACAAGTAATAAAATAGCCGAATGCACACGCATGGTGTTTCTGTACATTTGTAGTGCTTTTATTTACAGGATCATGGAGTTTTTCTAAAATAGACTCGAAGTCTGCGTAGATGACAAATGGTACATCTAGCTGTTTGTAGTAGTTTTTGTACTTAATAATACATCTATCTTCGGGCATCCTGATGACTTTTTTACCACAAAAATGTTTATGTTGACTGTACACATAAGCATCATGTGTATGATAAAGGCAGATGTTACAGATATAAATCTTACATCTGTGTGAGGTCATGTTGGAACGAAGGAGTCTAAGGAAAAGAGGAAAATAAAATAATATGTAAATTAATATAACAATAAGAAGTAGCTTTTTAAATAGGGAACACATTTTGCATAAATGCACTAATGAAACTTACTTTGATATATCTTTGATTAGCACATAGTGGAAGTTCTCATTGGACTGGAGCAATAAGAGATTAATATGAATGTGTTTTTCTCCTTTTGTTATGTAGTATGGTCCTATAAGCGATGTTGCATTGTGACCAAATACATTTATGCTCATATCATTTTGATTCTCGAATTGTTTTATCTGCTTCAATGGGAGTGGAAACTCCAGGCCTTCAAAATTTAATGCAATTGCTCCTATATTAATATTATCATCAGAAATGTCAGCAATATTGTAATTTCTATAGTTTTTCCGTTGTTTAGGATTCAGACCACTATTTACATTTAAAGCGGCAATTAGACACCATTTAAAGCAATAAATGTCGTTATTCTCAACATTTATGCATGCATGTTTTGCCGCAATATTTTTTGGGAGAAGGATAAAACTCGATCCTCTTGTTATGTTTATATTAACTTCAAGGAAATTTATTGCAGTCAAAGTCCATCCACTATCCCTCTCTTGAAATTCTTCCATTTTGGCTCTTAGCTCCTCTGTCTGTTTCTTGTACATCTCTTCTATGTCATCCGACAAAGTCACCAACATCATTTTCGAAATATGTACAAGTTGGGAAACATTCATCTCATCATTCACCATCTTCATATAATCACATCTGAGCTCCATATTAAATTTAAATGTAGTATGTATCCTACTACATTCATGGAGTTGTTGTACTATGGAGCTCTTTGCAGATTTCAGACACTCTTCCGGAAACAAGACACCCACATTTTTGTTGAGAAGGATATATGTCTCGATCCTCCCATTGAAGTTACTTATTACTCTTTTAGTGAGAAAATCATCAATCCGTTCTTGGTGACAACTGTTTTTGTGTTTTGTGGTTCTGACATGAGCCATATAAGCATTTGATGGGATCATCTCATCACAATCCTCACAATATTTGTTTTGAAGATTTAGCTTACTAATTCCAAGAGCAGCCTTTGATTGGTTAGCATATGAGTGCGTTTCCATATGCTGATTTAGTTTTGTTTGAGTCATAAAGACTTTATTGCAGATGGTACAACTTGTAGTATTCATTTTATTTAATTATTTATTTGTTTTATTAATTAATTTAATTATTTTATTTAATTATTTTATTTATAAACAATTTATATAATTATTTTATTTATAAACAATTTATTTCACTTATAAAAAAATTTATTTAATTATTTTTTATACAGTATAAACTTGTTTAACAAACAGTAGTTAGTTCTAGCACTTTTATAGTTTTCGGATTTCAAACACTTTAGGAATTTTGGTTGGGAAAACAGGTTGTCACTTGTTGAGATATCAGAGCAGACTGATGAGAGTCTACATTATTTATTCTACTTATATACTTTATATGAGAATCGCGTAGTAGTAATGCAATCTAATTTATTACGACATATGATGAAATTCATACACACACACACACACACACACATATATACATATATATATGTACATACTCACACACACACATATGCATTTCCACAATTCTCTTTTGGTATTACGATATATGATGAAATTCATATACACAGCAACAACCAGAAAAACAAAATCGCTAGCATCAGTTTGTAATACAAAGGTACGAGCAGTTTTTGATATATTGCTCTAAAAGTTATTTTATATAATTGTTTCATTAAAGTAAAATATATTGAAAAAAAAAATAACATTACCCCTAGTCAAAAGCTCTTCGTATCAACCTGACTGGATTCAAAGCATTTGACATCTGAAATTCCCTTGCACATATAAAGCCTATGTCAACACAATATTTTCTATCTCCATAAGAATAGCAACCTCAATAGCCTTGATAACATATTTACATTCATTTGTAAATATGTATGAAAAAGTGATGATATAATTCCCACAAGCAATGATATTCTTCAAATCCAACAACATAAACATACATTACCAAATACATTCCCTATCCACTGCCCTTTACAACAGGGTTGCCACTCTCTGCACCTATTAGATTATTTCCCCAGAGATACAAATAAAAAATAAAAATTAATACATACATACAATAACCATACATACGCATAGCAACGAGAACTCACAACAGCAAACCAAAATCAATCAAATCACAATAACAACATACACACAAATTTCTTGTCACTGCCCTACAGTCAGACTGGGAACCAAATGTCTTTGTAGCAACATTAAAATTCTAGTGGCAATTTTGATATAATAAGTTTGTTCTATCCCTCATTATAAAAGAAATATAGAAAACAAATATGGTATATTTCTGGTGGAATTGTCAACAACTTGTCTATATACATATATGCATTTGTATGTACACAAATTACTGGAACTAACTGTTTGGTTGGTATGTCTCCATGTCTCATAAGAACTTCGTAGCCAATACCTACTTAATTGTTTCAGTGTTATTTGTAGGGTTTCAATGGCACATGCTAAATGTCTAAATGTCAAAGTATTATATGGGTGATAATTATAGAGTCGTACTGGTGACAAGTCGAAAGCGAGTCAATACATTTTTCAAAATCGACATTTCCTACAGGGGTATAATATTTGTCTACCACTACTACAAAAGTAGCTGTCACTGGCAGACACACAAGTAAATATAAAAATACACACACATATGCACACACAGAAACACACACATACATACACACATACAAACACCTACATATACATACATCCATGCACTGTAAGCACAACGTTTTTCTACAATAACAACAAAAGCTGTGCACACAAGTATACATACATATATACAGAAATAATCAATCTTCCATACACACACATAGCCAAGAAAATCTCAGCATGAAAATACCCAAAATCCCCCCATTTGTATTAGGGTTGCCATCATTTTTGTATTAATGGGGGCGGACGACATGTTTTTTCCCGGTTTTTAATTCCCAAAACATGTCGCCCGTCCCTATTATCACTCTACTTGCCTTTGATCTTTCTTTTGATTCTGCCATTTCAAAATTTATTAAGGACAGATGTGTTCAAGAATTGCAAAACAAGTAAAATAGCCAGGCAGTCTTGAGGACTTTAAACAGAACAATATACATATCTACATACACACATTTGTACATACTGCCGCACATATAATAAATATAATAGAAAATTAATCTCAACGAAAACAGCAGCCATCAATTATCACACAATGGAATCGAATATAGAGGGAAATCTTTTGGAGATTATGGACTTATCTCGTACTCTGCGTCAGGGACCATTGTTTATACAACGAGAACAAGCCACATTTGCACAGTTAACACAAGCTTTGGCAGAAGATTCTGCAACCATAACAAATGAAAAGAGACGTTTATTTGATGTGATGAAATATTAACAACAACCACAGAATCAACCTTAATTTTAATTTACATCAACTACTGACAACTGTAACAGAATGAAACAACTATAAGGCGCATAACCTTTCCGGATATCTAAATAAAATTATAGTTTTGATTCAGCAACAGCAAAGACAAACAATTCAAGGGAAGTTATAGTTATTGCCAACATCCTCCACTAAGGATATACCACCAGAATAACAACAACAGCAACCAACTTGCAGTTTGTTTATTTAAACAGTTACTCGAAATACGTACATGACAGTTGTAATCTATATGATTGGGTCAATGTTTATAATCTTGCTACTGGGTGTAGCGAGCGTAGAACTTCCACAGCTCCTCACAGAATCCACTTCTTTAATACCAATTGAGATACCTTAAAATAAGTTAGGCACCATGGGTGGCCATGAATCGAAAATAGAAAATCCTAATGCTAACGTTATCAACGACATTACGGTGAACGTAGAATATCCAATCTAGTAATTATCATTTCCTTACTGGCGCTACAGATCCTTATAACGCTCTACCAGCTTCATAAGAGATCATTACGAAAAAATTACACGCGCGAGTTAAATGCGATGAAACGTATAGTCTTAAAAAAAACAAAATTTTAGTTTTCAGTTTTTTCTTTTTACTTTCTTTATTCAATTATTATTCTCTACTGATTAATTGTTTACAAAAATGTTTTAATATAAATTGATTCTTACAATTAAAATGCTTATTCTATACTTTTGTTTTTGTACAATTAAAAAATGCTTAATCTATTTTATTATATTTGTTTTTGTTCATATTGCTTAAAACTAAAGAGGTGTTAAATTACTTTTCATAATCAGGTTATTGACAGTGGCTTTTGTAAAATGCTGAATTTGTATAAGTGTGTCAATTGCACAATTTTAGTTGGGCAATTGACCTCTTATTATTTTTGCCAGTTAACATTTATTTTGGGTGAAGTCGAAGCTGTCGCTGACGTAACTCCTTCCCCCTTTGTATAAAAATTCTCCTGAATTTTTGGTTCAAGTTTTCTTCGTATTTTTATTGTGTACACACCGATCGTTGTCAATAACATGATTATGAGGAAAATTAATACAAATATTGTTATGATTGATGTACTACTATATTTTTTTATGATATTTTAATTCTTTAATTTCTTTGACATTTTCTATTTAATTTAAAACTATTTCATCAAATGTAGGTTCTATGATATTGAATTCAATTTGATTTTTTGAAGGGATAACAAAATTATCTCTGTATGTTTTTTCTGAATTTACAAAAGTTTCATTATCTATTATTATTTTACAATCATGAAATGAAAATAAATAGTGTTTGCTTATTGAAAGATTCCTTTCATCACAATTACTAGATACAATACTTCCATTTGAATTCTTTAGGAGTATTAAGCCGGATTCTATTTCTGTTATTTCTTTTTTGTATTCTCTTATTTTCTTACAGTTATTTTTATATATACACAAATTAGATATTTTCATTTCTCTAAAATTGGGATTTTATCTGTATTCATAAACTTGTCCGTTGTAGTGTAGAACTTCTTGTGGTTTAAAGTTTAACTGTATGAAATTTGTGTCGGTAATGGGTGTGATAAGGGATCTTTTAACTGTAACTGTGTTTTTTGGGAATTTAATTACAAATATTATGTGGTCGTCTTTGTATTTTGCGGCTCCTAGTTGCATATACTGAAGTTCGTAAAAATCAATCTTAAAATCGATAATTTCTTTGTCCGTTAGAATGTTGCTGGTCATTATATTGAATTTTGCGGATACTATATTATTTTGAATGTGTTCTACACTGTCCGATAGAATTTTTAATTTCAGCAAAGTATCTAAATAGTATATCTCGTTTATTATTTTATCATCATTTTTCTTTATCACGTTGAACTGGTTTGAGATACTTTTCCTGTCAGTGTCGATTGTTTCCTTGAGTTTGTTTAATGTCTGATTGAAGTGGTTATTTACGTATATATTTTTATTAAGATCGTCTATTGCTTTGTGATTATTTTCATCTATAATTTTTAAATGATCTTCGATGTCATTTCGGTCATCGTCGCTCATTGTTCCTGCTATCCACTTTAAGCCTGAGCCTATTGCGTTAAATAAAGCTCTTTTGCGTCTGTTATGGTGTAAGGTTTGTGCCTTTACTTTGAGTTTTTCTAATTCGCGCTCAAGAAGTATTTTATTTTTGATAGATTGAAATTGACTTATCTCCCTTTCTAGATTATTGATTACCTCTGTTATTTGTTGAATATCAATTATATGAATGATTTTATTATATTCCAGTATTATTTTTACGTCATCTAGTTTAATTTCGGCGAATCCGTCAGAATTATTGATTGGCTGGATTGTCAGGGATGCTATTGTCATTGGTATTAGCATCATCAGCATAACGACTAAGGTCCAATTCTCCTAAAAATTTATTTTTTCGTTTAATGTTTGAAGGATGTATGTTTTCTAATTTCAATTTACGGTAACTAGGCTCATATTTGTGTCTTAATGTTTTATAGTTTTTCACATAGTCCTCGTCATCTGTTCTTTCATAATCTTCCCTTTTTTAATTTCTCTTATTTATAATACGTTGCTTTGCTTCTTTAATTTTTTGTTCTACTTTAATTTTGTCAACTCTACCTTCTATGATATCTAATGGTTTTTCTTTAACTACAGAGTGAGTGGATTTGTTGTACCATTCTACACACTTAAATATTCGTTCTTGAGTTGAAAGGGGAGAATTTTCAGATTCTAATGCTCTAAACTTTTCTGATATTGTGCTATGTAATCTTTCTCTATCCGCATTTCCTGTATGGTTGTTAGGTTTAGTGAAATGTACCTCAATCCCTTCCTGTCTTAAAAATTCCTTTACATTTGTTGAATTGAATTCATTGTCAGTTATTATTTTGTTTGGCTTGCTTCTAATAGATAGAAATTGTCTTAACTTTTCAACTACCGTGGTACTATTCCTGTCTTCCAGGTATATTGCAATGGCATGCTTAGAGAATTTATCTATAAATGTTAAAAAACTATGTTTCTTTATGGTATAAACATCCAAGTGTATAATTTCGTTAACGTCGGATGGAGTTTCAGTGATATGATATTTTGGTTTTAATGGATTACGATCATATTTTGATTTGTTGCATATTTCACAGTTGTTTATATATTTATTAATTAAGGTTTTAAGATTCCTAAAATAAATTTTCTTTTTCAATCCCTCATAATTTTCCGTTATACCACCGTGTCCAGTTTCCATTTTGTGATATTTGGCTATTTGCTTATAAGTTTCGTCCTCACTACTCATATCTTTTGCATGGTGACTACATCTGTAAAACTTTATGTTATTATCAAAAAGTTCAATCAGCTTAAGCTGAACTTGGTTATAAACTTCATCACTCAGTTCAGAAAATATTCCCACTCTTCCCTTTTTAAGAAATCTTCTAAAAATGTCAGTCATAAAATTGGATTGGATGTCATCTCTACTAACAAAAATCTTTCTCTTTCCATTGACTACATCTATTTCTTTCACTTTGTGCTCAGTTAAAATTAATTGAGTTTGAAATCTGTTCACCACTGTATCTAGGATTGGAAAATGGTCATTTTGTTCTTCCTCTTGTGAATGAATCGTACCAGAGGTGCTAAAGTTGTCATTTACTATTTCATTATCATCATTTATTGCATGAATTTCACCTGTATTTACATCGATTCTACTCAGAAAATCTGCTATTTTGTTCTCCTTACCCTTTATGTGATTCATTTCTATATTGTATTCTCCTAACTCCATAAGCCATCTCTGTAGCCTTGGATTTATGTCCTTGCCTTTGTGTTTTGTATACAGCCAAACTAAAGGCTGAAGTAGTAGGGAACTGGCGGTTCAATGGCAATAAAAATTGTCAAATTTGGGTAATTAACGTCAAAAATTTTGTAATTTATGGGAAAATTTTAAAATAATGTCAAAGGTGTGAAGTGACAAGGGTATGTTGAAGCGCATGCTTTGTTTGTATGTATGTTTTAGATTTTTGTTTTAACCAAAGGTGTGAAATGACGAGGGTAATCGATGGTTTGTAGATGTCTGTCGGTTGATGTGCATACTCGCAGTTTATTATGTTGGCGCGCATGCTTTCTATGTATGTATGTTTAAGATTTTTGTTTTAACCAAAGGTGTGAAGTGACGAGGGTACTCGATGGTTTGTAGATGTCTGTCGGTTGATGTGCATACTCGCAGTTTATTATGTTGGCGCGCATGCTTTCTATGTATGTATGTTTAAGATTTTTGTTTTAACCAAAGGTGTGAAGTGACGAGGGTACTCGATGGTTTGTAGATGTCTGTCAGTTGATGTACATACTCGTAGTTTATTTTCGTTAGCGCGCATGCTTTCTATGTATGTATGTATACGATTTTTGTTTTAACCAAAGGTGTGAAGTGACGAGGGTACTCGATGGTTTGTAGATGTCTGTCGGTTGATGTACATACTCGTAGTTTATTTTCGTTAGCGCGCATGCTTTCTATGTATGTATGTATAAGATTTTTGTTTTAACCAAAGGTGTGAAGTGACGAGGGTACTCGATGGTTTGTAGATGTCTGTCGGTTGATGTACATACTCGTAGTTTATTTTCGTTAGCGCGCATGCTTTCTATGTATGTATGTATAAGATTTTTGTTTTAACCAAAGGTGTGAAGTGACGAGGGTACTCGATGGTTTGTAGATGTCTGTCAGTTGATGTACATACTCGTAGTTTATTTTCGTTAGCGCGCATGCTTTCTATGTATGTATGTATAAGATTTTTGTTTTAACCAAAGGTGTGAAGTGACGAGGGTACTCGATGGTTTGTAAATGTCTGTCGGTTGATGTACATACTCGTAGTTTATTTTCGTTAGCGCGCATGCTTTCTATGTATGTATGTTTAAGATTTTTGTTTTAACCAAAGGTGTGAAGTGACGAGGGTACTCGATGGTTTTTTAATCATTTTTTAAAATGTGTGCAACGTCTTTCACGTTATGTTTTTTTTATAGGGAAAGCAATACCACACAACAAGAAATAATTTTAAAAATGACAAACGTTGACACTAGTACACACTGTTGCGATGTTACAAAATATCATAGTATGTACTCGGCATTTGTTTTTTGTAATATTCTTTTTAGCTGATGGAGCTAGAAGGGTATTTATAGAAAGAAATTATGTATTCTGGTGAGATATTAATGTTTTTGTTGTTGGTTTTATTTAGTTTTATTTATTTTTTATTTTTTGTGTAAAGAGGCTGACATTTGTCAAACAAACCATGCACACTTATATACATACATACATTGATATTTTTGAGAACGAGATAGGTGAATGTGATGTCATTCCAAAGAACCAAATGGCATACTTCTATAATGGAAACTTCCAAAATGAAGAAGAAAAGTTTATGGTAGATGAAGAGGACGATGCTTTCTTCATACATATGTATGTTGTAACAATGTAAGAATAGAACGTAATTCGTATAAATTGAGACGTTCTCTAATCTAGCAGCAAGTACAGCATTGTATCTAGCAAGTGCATCATCATCACATAAAATCTTAAAAAATACAATACATTCTATAAATTATTAAAATGGACACATTAAGCAGCAGCCCAATTTTAATATCATTGAACGGCTCACAAATGTCGCTAGATGAGTTTGTGAGATTGTTCTCCGGCAATCGGGAAGAGATGAGCGTTGTCAGCCGGGAAGAGGTATCCGTAAGCCCTCTGTCAATAGAGTTTTCGGACGACGATTTGCCTCATAATGTATCCATTAGAGACATTTTCGAGAACGAGGTAGATGAATATCATGAAATTCCAAACAACCAAATGGCATACTTCAAGAATGGAGATTTTTAAAAGGAAGAGTTTATGCTGGATGAAGAGGACGATGCTTTCTTGGCAGCGTTTAATTATATGCCAAAAGATGAGGATAAAGATGACATAACCAAAATTTTCATGCAAGACGAAGAGGGGGATGCATTATTGGCGGCCGTAAATTTAAGATTTTAATTTGATTAATTTTGTAAATATAAATTCAAATTTATTTACTTAAAACGTAAAAAATGTGTAAACAGATTTTTATTTTCACTTTTTTACATTTGTCTTTGTCCTTGTACAAACCAAATGCATATAAATAAATGATTGAACAAAATTTTTTTATAATTTTAATCTACATATTTATTTAAAAAAATATCGTAAATATATGTTGTGGCAATGTAAGAATAGAAAATTAAAATAAATTGTTTAGTTATTTTCCTGATAAAGTAAATATGCATTTCTTAAGGCACAAACTCCATAATTGTGATAGCTGCAGTAAAAATATTCCGGATATTTAAGTTGTATTTGTTTAAAGTTGATGCAACCAAAATCCTCGATGTTGAAAACTCTAATTCGAAGTAGTTTTTCAAACCATTTCTTCTTTTCCACACCCTTAACATAGATTGAATAATGTTTTAAATTGGATTTTAAAAATTTTACAACACTTAAATGATATTGATCCGTCATTCCAATTCAGATGATGAAAGTTTCTCGTTAGCCAATTCGCTTCTCTTTGTTTTGCTATTGATAATCTTTTGAAGTTAAACGGTGGTTTAATAATAAAATTTATGTGCTCCTTATTGTTAAAAACAATTGCTATTTCTTTTGCAATGAAGATGTTTGAATTGGATTTAAATCCTTGCATATCAATGAAAACTTTATCCCCAGTCATCTTATTTTATTATTTTTTATTTACATTATCTTACGAACTTGACCTTTTAAGGGTATGTATTCTATTATGCGGTCGTGGATGAGTATACAAAATGCTGATGTATCAGTAGGAATGTTGGAGTCCGTTTCAATTTCAATTTTTATATCAACAGGACCGTTAGAGAGGGCTTCGTTTTGGTGACTGACATCTACTACCACTATCGGCACACTATTTTTAAATTCTTGAGCAGTTAGAAGCGGTTGTGATTCCCTCATGTAGTAGCTTTGTTGAAACCGCAGATACATATCATATAGGATGGCAACCCGACCATTTTTAAATTTTACATTTAGATCATCATATGGGTACGATTCGGAATTTAAATGTACTTTTAAATTGTTTAAATTACAATGAACAAACTTATTTTCTTGTTGAAAAGCAATCAACACAAAACGGGGTCGTTCTCTATTTGCAGCCAATTTAACATTCCATATATAGCTAGTTCCTGTATTTAGTTGAGGATTAATGTGACAATCCCAACTGCGAAATGCCATTGGTATAGAAGCACCACTGTTAATAATTTTAATCATGTTCAATTTGCTCAGATCGGATAATTGTACATGCGGAATTCTCCATGAGATGTTTGAGATACTAATTTTTGGTTTGTCAGTAGCAACAGTTGAGTATACGAGTTTTTCATCGTTCTTACTACGTAAGAGAACCAATTCATGTTTACCGCTGAGTATAATTTTATTATAGTCTTCAGCGAAACCTAAAAATAGTTTCAGTGGTACATAGAAATTAAAGTGTCCATTTGAAATATCCAAATCATCGAGTTTGTTCCATCCTGCATTGTGCAAGCCAACACTTTCTGTTGGTGATAAAGAAACAAAATTTTTTAGGCTGCTTGTAATCGCCAAATGTCTTGTATGATCAATTTCTATGCCATTAAGTTCATATCGAATTTCGTCAAAGAGATGTGCCACAAAGTTATTTTTTAATTTTAGATTTAAAAACGAAGATATTTTGCTATTATTATCATCTACAATACTTCCCTCAACATATATGTAGCTTTCGCTGGGTAGCACATATAAGTCTTGATTTTGTATTGAAATTCGAATCTCATCATTATTGTTGAAGGATTGTAGGTATGGTGTATATGTGTGATAGTCCTTTTTAATTATACTCTCGTCTGATTGAGGTTTTTCTAGAACATCTAGTATGTAACTCATTTCTTTGTCAACTTTAAATTGAGAGACTTTAAAAATTTTTTATTTTCTTGCGTCAAATATTTTTTGTGTAATGATCTTTTTAATTGTGGTTTGGTTTGCAAGAGTGTTTTATGAGTGTATCCAATTTTATCCTTAGATTACTTGACGTTGTATATTATCATTATTTGCTAGATCTCAAATGTATTCGTGTTGTAATTTCCTCTCCTCGAAAATTAATTAAATCACCGTTCTGATCAACTATGCGTAGAGTTAGAGAACTTATCTCTCGGCAGTTAACTGGCAAATAGATAAGATTTCGAGGAATCTCAACAATTTTATACCCTGGGGGGACATTGATCGCAAATGCATGTAATGTGTGTGCTTGTGAGTTATTCGTATATGTGTTAACCACTATACTGCATTCAACACGCAAGATATTCACGATGAAAATATTGACTGGTAGATCTGAGTAATGGTTTTGGCTAGGAGCTAGAATTTTCTTATTGAATCCAAAAAGTTTTCCAATTGTGTTATCTTTGTTAAAGTATATGGGATCCTTAGAGCTTTTAACTCTAACTTGCATTGTATTGTTATTAGCTTCTATATCAATTTTATTTTCCGGACAATACTGCTTATAGTTATGTTTAATATAATCAACTATATCATTCAATTCATAAGATCCTATTGGTATTTTAATTACATGTTCACCAATATGAAATATATTGTTATAATCATCTACATTGGGAATGCTATTATATGAATGAAAATCAGTTAGAGCACATTCATATTCACCATCCAAACGAATAGGAGGAAAGTAATTTGCAGATAACTCAGATGAGTTTGAGCTAAGAGTAAGTGTTATTGACATTATGGTTGTCTGATTACAAATAAGTGAAATTAAACACAGCACTTTGTATAAAAAAGGAAGTTTATATTTTATTTAATATATTAGATACAAATATAGACTTATATATACACACTTAACTACAATATTTCATTTTTATTGATCCAAGAATTATGTTGATTGGAAAATCCTAACCATTTAACATATGCCTTCTCTCCTTTAGTTTTAAGAACTTTTTCAACTAGATATGTATTTGGATATCTAGTTTTTGAAAGTTCTTCATCATAGAACCCACCTTTGATAGGATTACCACGATAGTCTTCTAATATGTATGTGGCTGGATATGTATTTTGAACTCTTTTAATCGTGAAAATTTCTGTGGTCCAATTTGGTGTATATCCTTTTTCAAAATGTTTATATTTACTTATGCGCACATGATCTCCCACATTGAATTTTGATAATTTGAATAGTTTTAAGCGGTTATATACAGTGTTTAATAATTTTTTCTCATTTTTATAGTTAACTTGAATCGGTGGCATTTTGATGGTGCGATGAATTTTCTTATTATATGTATTAATCAAGTCTTTGTAAATGTCGAGCCAGTTATAAGACCCATTAAAGCTAAACTCTTTCCACATCATTCCTTTTAATGTTCTGTTAAATCGTTCTACTATTGATGCTTTCATTCTGCTATATGTTGAGTAGTGATTAATGTTGTATTTATTCATAAATTTTCCAAAGTGTTTATTGAAAAACTCTTTACCATCGTCTGTTTGCAAGTTTTTTGGTATTCGTCCCAGTTGAAAAATATTCTGCATAGCCTGGCTTGTTTCCAATGCAGTCTTTCTTTTCAAGGGTACTGCCCAAGCAAATTTTGAAAATGTATCAATTACAGTCAGCAAAAATCGATAATCTCTATTGTCTGTAGAATAGTTCCCCATTTCAACTAAATCAGCTTGCCAAAGATCATCTATTCCTTTCATAACAACTCTTCGACGTGGAAAATGTTTTCGTGCTTGCTTATGTAGTTCATTTATTGAATTTCTTTTTGAAGTTATTATTTAACGTATTTAGAACTTGACGGGATAAGTTGAGTTCAGTGCGAGTTCATTTAAGTACTGTTGACCATTATATTTCTTACATACCCATAAATTAACTCATTTATCTTTCTAATTTCTTTTTCAAAGAATAATTTCATACTTGAAATTGTTTCCCTAATTTCATTTAGTTTCTGACTTAAAATTATATTGATTTCATCTCGTACCTCTTCAATTTGACTTTGCAGAAACAATTTATTAACAACGTCGTTTTCCTCCAAAGCTTTTGCCACGTTTTTGATTCTTTTGTTTTGAACGTCAATGTTATTAGTTGTATCCATAACGAAGCCCAGCAGCTTAGGAACATTTTTCACAAAAACTCTGCCACTTGTATCATTAAGATAGTGCCCAAACTTATCGATAGACATGATTTATGTAGATAAATATTATTCTATAATTTTTGCTTCATATAATTCTTCGATAATTGAGACAATTTCGTTATTGTGATTAGTATGACCTGCAGCTTGTGATACTAGCAATAGCCTAAGGCGATCTACTAACTCATTAGGATCATCCCAGTATATATAGTTAGGTTTGTATGGGTTTAGTTTCATCAAACCCTTACCCTTGTAAGGACTTTTTATTGCATGTAGTGATGACGAAGTTGATGAGTTATTTTCACTTTCTTTCTTAAACAATTTACTGATAATATGCTTATATTTATATGCTCTCGTTCCTTTGATTTGTCCATCAGGTCTATAATCTCTTTTGTATGCATTTGTGCTCACTAAAATTTTCTTATATATATCTAATTCATGTTTATCATAATATTTTGGTGTTTTGTGAAACAGTAAAGAAAATAAACCTGGTGTAAAAGCCCATATTTGATTTCCAATCACTATTTTATCTTCAGTAAGTTTAATACTACTATTGCTAAACTTCCATTCATTATTAAAACCTTTATGTGGACCGTATAGAGTGTCTAATTCATTTCTGCTTTCCAAGAGTGCTAGGTCAGTATAACTCTTATTATTATCTGAATTGTCTAGAGTTTCCGATTGAGAGTAAAAATCATCGTTGTCATCATCATCATCATCATCATCATCAGTATCAACATTATCAACCTTGTTTGCGTTTCGATTACTAAGTGAGATATTTTTATTGCATAACGTTTCTTCAACAAGTTTTTTTGGAGTACTTGTCTCTAACTTAACTGATTGGTCGTTGAATGGAAAATTTGAATTTTTATAAACTTTCGTTTTAAGTTCATCTCTTTCTGCTTTAATACTTCTTTTATTATTTTTAGAATTGTTCACAAATTCTGTTAATGGTTCTATTATTGGTTTAAATGTATCTTTGAATTGCTCATGTGTATCTGCTTCATAAACTTTTATACTATGAAATTTTTTCTTTAAAACATTTCTTGTCTTTATTAGCTCTTTTAAAACTTTTTCATCCATTTTCAACTATTAGACAACAGATCTGGTATCAGCTATCAGATCAGGTATCAGATCAGCTATCCGGTCAGGTATCACTTATCAGATCAGGTATCAGATCAGCTATCAGATCAGGTATAAGACCAGCTATCAGATCAGGTATTGGGGTATCAGATCAGGTATCAGATATTAGATCTGGTAAGAGATCAGCTTTCAGATCAGGTATGGTAAATTCTTTAGGAAATAAGTAGATGTACTATGCGCAAGGCCAAATTAAGTACTAATGTTTTACTTTTATGTAGAGTAATTTATATCGTTATAAAATAGTCGAATTGCTTTCTATAGCGACCATTGTTTAAGTCATTATCTTTGCTTATCATCAAAAATCCATATTTATCCTTCCAACACTCTCGACAAATTTCATGAAACTTTTCATAACTCATATCGCTGGAAACATGATCACTATAAACGTGCTTCATGTTTGTCTCATCTTGTTTAAACATTATAATCACATTTGCATTGTCTCTTATTAAGTGCTTGGAGATTCTCGTATAAGTTTGGCACAAGTAGAATGAATCAACATCCTTATGTCGTCCCATGCAAAAATATGCTCGTATATTATTTTGCTTCTCGCATGCAACATCATCAAAGATCATAATAGAATTAGTTTTCGCTTCCTCAGGAGGAATAACTTTTTCATTATCTGTAAATGTGTAGTATCCCATCCCTTTAATTGGTGAAATTAATCGCTTTAAGTATTCATATTTTGGTTGATAAAGAGATTTTGAGTATAAATAGATGTTTTCAAACTTGAGTCCATTAGGACTTTCTAGCAAGCTAATCATAACATTAGTCTTTCCACAATTTGATGGTCCAACTATTAGAGCACGAAAAGAATTTGGTAAGAGAGAGCTATGTTTTATTTTAGATCTGATTTTCGTTGAAGCATCAATATTGCGAATCACAATATTTTTATGTTGTTTTACTAATTGCATTCTCATAACTAATTGCATTTCATAAATGTTACTTTTATTATAGAAGAAAAAATAAAATAAGATGTTAATACATTATAACAAAACGTTTAGTTATAAAAAACCAGCCGTTGAAAAAGGTTTATTGAATAGAGTAATTAACTCTCTGCCTGTTGAATTACATCTTCCTGGATATCAGTTTTGTGGACCCGGAACAAAATTACAAAAACGTTTAGATCCCGGTGACAAAGGAATTAATGTATTAGACGCTGCATGTAAAAATCACGATATTGCTTATTCCAAAACAAATGATTTAAATAGTAGACATCAAGCTGATAAAATTCTTGAAAATAAAGCTTGGGAACGAGTTATTTCAAAAGATAGCAGTCTTGCAGAAAAATCGTTTGCATACATGGTTACTAACGCAATGAAAGTCAAAAGAAAATTTGGTATGGGATTGAAGAAGAAGGTTGCAAAAAAAGTGAACAAAATGGAAAAAAGCTGTTCAGTACATCAATTAAAACTGCAACAAAAATATTGAAGAAGGAAAAACCTCTAGACATTAACTCTGCCATTAGGATTGCACGTAAGATTATCAACAAGTCGTTAAGGGGGAAGAAATCGCAAGTTGTAATACCACGCGTAATTAATGTTCCAAAGATTGGTGGCTTCTTACCTTTGGTACCTATTCTTACTGCTCTGAGTGCAATTGGTAGTCTTTCTACTGGCGGAGCAGCTATAGCAAAAGCAATAAATGCTGCTAAGAATGCCAAACAACAACTTGATGAAGCAACTAGACATAATAAAACAATGGAAGCAGTAGCAATGGGGAAAGGTTTTTACCTTAAACCATATAAGAAAGGATATGGATTGGTTTGTCAAGAAAAACAAAAACCAAATTTTTCATAAAGCTGCCCAATAAACCCCTATCTGATGTTGATTTGAGAAACTTTTCAACAAACATTCCATACTTTAGAGGAGTTTTCATGTTGGATACACTACCAAAACGATCGAGAAAACGAGAATGCGGAATCATTAATTTGGATTTATCAAGAGGTCCTGGAACCCATTGGGTAGCATATTATAAAAACAATGAACATAAGGAATATTTCGACAGTTTTGGAAATTTACAACCTCCATTAGAATTAGTTAAATATCTAGGTAAAAATATAAAATATAATTACAATCAATATCAAGATTACGATTCATTTAAATGTGGACATTTATGTCTTCAATTTCTTTACAAAATAAGTGAAAAGAATAAATAAATAACACACACACAAAATTTTTAAATTTTGTTTTGTTTTATTAATAAAAAAAAGTTTATAAAATATAGTTTTTTTACATATTATTCCCACTGTGGGTATTGAGCATTTGTTAAAAAGATATTTAATTCAGCAGCAGTATCCAATTTTAAGCCACTGTCTCCTTGCTTACATATGCAATATATCCCAGATGCCAGTTCTATTATATCATCATCCGATAGCGTGTTGTACCGATTTGGTAGAAACATTATGTTGTTTTCCAGTTCAATTTGAATTGTAGTGCCATATTTACTAGTCACACGCTTAGCGTTTTTAACTGCATACTTAGTTGAGTCCTGGAGCTCTTTTATATATATTAATTTTTTTTATTTAATGTGTTGAATTTTGTGATCAAATCTGGAGGATTCATTATTACAAACAATATTAATTAATTAAATTTAATTTTTATATGTATTTTTTTTCTTCTTTGACAGAAAGCTCAATCTGTTTTTTGTAAACTGATGTATTAAATATTTCTACCAATCTTTAAATAGGTAAAAAATAATTCTTAAAAGAAAGATCAGTATCGTAACTATCTCTTTTTCTCATATTGTAATTATTTTTTATGTAAAATATTTTTTGTTACTTATAGAATTGTAGTGAAAGAGATAGTAGTTATATTGACGTTCTTAAGCGTAACTGAAACAAAAAATGGCAAAACAAAGATCGGAGAGATAGTTATATTGATGTTCTAAAGTGTAACTGGAACAAAATATTTCAAAAAGCACTCAAAAGTGTTTGTAACATTTTAATTTTACAAGAATATTTTACTATAAATAAGAATGTAAAACTTTCAAGAGTACTAGTATAAAAATTGCATTCAAGAAAAAAGTATTCTTTAAAAAAGAAAATTAAAATAACAATTAAAAAATGAGCCAAGTACGTGAACGGTTATTTGAGTTTCTTAATTCCTTTGAGGACTTATTGCTCTATGAGCATAAAGAAACCATAAATTTTTTCGTCTCCATGCTCAATGAAAATGAGGAGTATGGAATTATAGAACAAGAGGACTCTGATAGTGGGCATTTTGCCAGCTGCCCCTGGTATAGCGAAGGATGCGAGGAAGGGCCGGACACATGTCGATGCACCATGTTCCACATAAGGAAAAAAATTATTTTTAAGATTATTGAAACTTATAAAAATTTGTCAAAAATAAATAATGAACAAATATAGAATATATATGTATGTGTATGGGTTTTATTTAGTTTTTTTATTGTTTTTTTTTTTTAATATATATATATATATATAGATTAATAGAGCGAAAAACTATTAGTTTAAATATTATATTCATTGAGGATGGATAAATGTACTTTAAAGAATATATTTCACCACAATGAAGAACGAAAACCTCAAATACATGATTTGGTTTTTGAGTTTGAATACTTGCTCAATTGGAAATTGAAGATTTCATGTGGATTTTCAACAGCTTTTGGTTTTAAGCCAATGATATGGCTGAATTATAAAAATAAGCAATACATTGGACTGGACCGGGAAGAGTGGTTACACCTCATGTGCTATAAGGACTATATTCATGATATGCTTAATCGTCGAGATTTTTTAAATTCTATAAATATAATTGATAATGAAAGTGAGAGAGATGTTGAATATAAGTTTAAATATAAAAGGGGTGTTTGTTTTTTAGTTATCGAACAAGGAAACTCTAATATAAAAATCGATTCTTACACTTGGAGATCATTAACTCAAATTCGAGTATTTTTTACATCAACTTTATGTTGGAACAACATTCTCAGAAAACAAATTCTTCATTTCTATTATGAATATTATATACCAACCTGCTCCACTTTAAACAAAACAAAACTCCAATTCAATGAAATACAAGGAATACATGAAAGGGATGTAAAGATTGAACTGACACGACTTTGTTATGAGATTGGGGAAAAAATGCAACACAAGATTCTAACAGATGTGAAAATTCATAAATTATATTTAAGAATGGATAATAAATAAATAAATAAAAAATGTACACAAGAATATATGTTTTTATTGTTTTTATTGGTTATATTTTATTGTTTTTTTCATACAATTTTTTTAATAATTAATATTTACATTTATTTTTTAACAAAAGAATTTTTTTTAATAACTAATATTTACACTTATTTTAATAATAAAACTTTACAATAATTTACGTTTATTTTAACTTTCTTCTTCTTCTTGAAGTCTATCAATTTCCATTAATAGCATGTCAAGCTCATAATTAGGATTGGTTTCCTCTATTGCTGAATGGTACCATGCATATGTGCTTATACCATCACTTGATTTTTCTTTTATCATCTTGATAACTTAGTATTATTTTATGTAGTTGCATAGTATATAATTGATGCAAACTCGACTTAAAGGTAAGCATATTATCAAATACATTTGATTTATTAAACAGACAATCTCTATATGAACTTAGGCTATACTTATCTAAAATGGTTTTCTTGACCCCCTTCGATTTCTTTACATCATTTTGATCTTGAACACTAAATGAATACATTTTAGATCGCAACCCAACAAACTCTTTCATTATTTTTCCACAATTTTCGTCTTTCATCATACCAAGCACCTTTTTGTTTAAACGAGGAATACCATATATGTTATCTGAAGGATAATCAGATGTGTCAAATTCATCCTGTATGTCCATTTTTATGTCAGCATAGAAGTCATCAGTCCGTATTGTATATATATGAATGAATCAGTATCCATATAGTTCAATGACAATTTTGATTTAAATTTGGGCTGCATGTAGCCATAATGGAAATTATACATTTTCCATTTGGAAAATTCTAGCACACAAAATCCTAAGTAAATAGGCTTATTATAATATGTCTGGAGCCTATTCATTTGAATCGCCACCATGTCTTCTGAAAATATAGACAAACTATGGAAATTGGGCTTAGATATCCAATCTTGGGCTCCCAAATGATTGCAATTCGTTCTGTTCCAGTTTGTTACAATTCTAACATCTTTTCTCTTATCTACATTTTCCATAGTCTTACCATATACCGCATTATTGAGCAATTTGAAGAAGTTTTTCTCAAACGTATTTTTAGCGTTAGCTCTATGCTTGGTATTTAAGTCTATATATGATTTTAACCATGGAGATTGTTTAAAAGTGAGAATCCGATGTATTTTTTTTAGAATCAAACCATACTCTAAACATTGCTTAAGAATTCTTTAGTGAATAATATATGAATGTTTAGTAGAAAAGTCAGCAATTAATTTAGTTTGATTCTTTCCGTAAGGTTTTTTATTTTCCACACAAAAAGGTAGATCATTGTGCGATTCGTGTAAAATGGAGGGATATTCTAAAGTAACTTCATACACATAAGCATCATTTGAATTATTGTCTATCCGATTTGGATCCAGATTTAGCTCATCACTTGATAACCATCTGAATCCTCCATATGGAAGATATTCGGACATAGCCCAACCGTAAAGGTTATTGGCATCTAGGTACATTAGAAACTCTGAAGGTTTCTCTTTATCGAAATCCTCTAGATATTTATTGTTTGCTTTTGAATACCTTTTACTACATTGTACAATCCCCCCACGTATCCCTTTTTTAAAGAAATTATACATATCTATATCAGTTAACAACTCCAATTCTATATTTGTGTACTTCAACATAGCATCCCACGACAGTCCAGGAGCAGTATAGTACTGGCTTGGATCTAGGTTATATATTCCCTTACAAACTTTTCGAAAATTTTCGAATACATCAGTTAGCAATAGAACGTCTGTTTTTAAATAAAACTCCATGTAGTCTTGTAAAGTTTTGCAATCAAATGTGTACCAAATTTTTTTTGCATGCTCATAATCTTCATGTGAACATTCTCTATTGGTAAGTGTGTTGAAAAAGTCTTCCATCGCTGGAAGTTGACTATCATTTAAGTTTTCAAAGGAATTGAGATAGTTGTAAGGGAAAACACCCTTCCTTCTAACCAGATCAAACTCTATTTTTGATGTAAATTGCTCTTTAATTGTACAGAAATCGTTATCCGTAAGATTATTGGCTAAAGTTTCTAAGCTTTCGGGCATAAAACGTAAGGTGTCTAGAAATCTAAGTTCAAGATTGAAATCGTCATTCATTTTTGTATATGTTGATAAAGATATATAACGTTCTTTATTTAGCGGAAGGACTTTTATGTTGTCAGACTTTTCTCCTAACTCTTTAACAAAAAGATGTGAGTCATAAGACGAATAATTATGAAAATAAATAGGGATAAATTTTGGTTGTTGATATTTTAAGTTGCACATATTATGAGCTGCACCTCTAAATTTGCCAGTTACATGACAATGATCCCTTACGCGATCACTACCTAAAAATTTATCACATATGTGGCAATTTACAGCATTTCGAAAACTGAATATTTCTGAAGGGGATAAAGAATCCATTTGTGTCTTTCTCATTAAATGATTAGTATATATATCTTCACAATCCTTAACTAAATAAGCAACAAATTTTTCTGCAGCGTCCCTACCAGTATATATTCTAAACTTATCTATATTATGGTTAATATATTTAATATTATAACTAAAAGCACAGGGAGTATGCTTTTTAGTTAAATTATTTTTTTTACTTACTATACATTGGATGTCCTCAAGTATGCACTCAAAATCTGCATACACAACAAAAGGCACATCCATCTGTCGTTGGTGGTCCTTAAATTTAAGTGTAGCGTTATTATAGGATGATAGCTGGGCTACAATTTTACCACATTCTGCTTGATGTTGCTCCATGATCCTATCACTGTGAGTAAATTGCAGACATACATTACACAATTTAAGAGTGTGTTCGTGTTTTGTCGTTTGGCCTCTTAATAATCTGTAAAAAATTTAAATGAAATCATTTATAATAAATATTATAAAAAGTTATATATATATATATATATTCCCTAGTACTTGACACTTTTAGCTTACCTAGACATATTTTGTATTAGAACGTAATGATGACCAACGATATTTTCCAACAACAATAAGTTGATATGATTACATTTTTCCTTCTTTGTTATATAATACGGACCAACAACTACATTATTTTCCTCATCATAACCAAATACGTTTACGCTGATTCCACTATTCCGCTTCTCAAATATTTTAATATCTTTTAAAGATATTGGAAATATTAAATTCTTAAAATCTAGCGTTACACCATTTTGGGTACAAATGATGTCAGCAGTTATGTCATGAATATTGTATGAGCTACATCGCTGTTTACTCTTTATTTGAGAAGTATCTACTGCGGCGATCAGACACCACTTGAAACAATATTGATCGGTGTTTTCTACATTGATGCAAGCTTTTCTTTTTTGAAGTTTTTCTGGTAAACTCATCCAGTTTGCTCCTTTAACTAGAGAAGCTTTATTAATACTTAGCTCTGCTCGGACTATGCGTATCAAAGTCCAACCAGAGTCCTTCTCTTGAAATTCACTAATTTTATTTTGAATTTCTGAAATTTGGTTAGAAAATACTTCATATATTTCATCTCCTCTGGTCAACAAATTCATTTTAGCTCTATGATGAATAATATTGAACTCCAATTCCTCTCCCAAAATTTTTACATATTCTGCCACAATACTCATATTAAATTTTATTACAGTGTGGCTTTGTAAATGACTTTCAAGCATCTCTATGAAAATTGATTCATTTTCACCAATGAAATCTTCTAGTAAAAGTTCATCTCTTTTATTATTTAATCCATACGTTACAATATTATTTTTGAACGCTTTGCTTATGGTGTAAAATTTCATATTATCTTCATGTCTTCCTTGCGTTTCTTCATCAATGCTGGTATTATTTATTAAATTACCTCCACAAGCATCCGCTCCTTGAAGTTCTCGTTGTTGTTGTTGTTGTGGTTGATACTGTAGTTGTTGATGTTCATGAGTATTTGTGTACCATTGCATGGAGGTAGAGGGTTGTTGACAATACATTTGTTTTTGTTGTTGTTGTTGTTGTTGTTGTAGTTGATATTGCAATTGTTGATCAGTATTTGGGTACCATTGCATGGCCGTAGGATATGGTAGCTGTTGTTGAGGATATTGATATTGTTGTTGCTGTTGAGGATATTGATATTGTTGTTGTTCTTGAAGATATTGGTATTGTTGTTGTTGTTGTTGTTGTTGTTTTTGAGGATATTGATATTGTTGTTTTTGTTGTTGTTGTTGTTGTTGAGGATATTGATATTGTTGCTGTTGTTGAGGATATATATATTGGTCCTCACAACCATGATTTTGAATATGATCCAAGAAACACTTTTGGTATTTATATATCTTATTGCACATATTACATTTATATACCATTTTAATAATTTATAGAATGTATTGTATTTTTTAAGATTTTATATGATGATGATGCACTTGCTAGATACAATGCTGTACTTGCTGCTAGATTAGAGAACGTCTCAATTTATACGAATTACGTTCTATTCTTACATTGTTACGACATACATATGTATGAAGAAAGCATCGTCCTCTTCATCTACCATAAACTTTTCTTCTTCATTTTGGAAGTTTCCATTATAGAAGTATGCCATTTGGTTCTTTGGAATGACATCACATTCACCTATCTCGTTCTCAAAAATATCAATGTATGTATGTATATAAGTGTGCATGGTTTGTTTGACAAATGTCAGCCTCTTTACACAAAAAACAAAAAATAAATAAAACTAAATAAAACCAACAACAAAAACATTAATATCTCACCAGAATACATAATTTCTTTCTATAAATACCCTTCCAGCTCCATCAGGTAAAAAGAATATTACAAAAAAACAAATGCCGAGTACATACTATGATATTTTGTAACATCGCAACAGTGTGTACTAGTGTCAACGTTTGTCATTTTTGAAATTATTTCTTGTTGTGTGGTATTGCTTTCCCTATAAAAAAAAAACATAACGTGAAAGACGTTGCACACATTTTAAAAAATGATTAAAAACCATCGAGTACCCTCGTCACTTCACACCTTTGGTTAAAACAAAAATCTTAAACATACATAAATAGAAAGCATGCGCGCCAACATAATAAACTGCGAGTATGCACATCAACCGACAGACATCTACAAACCATCGAGTACCCTCGTCACTTCACACCTTTGGTTAAAACAAAAATCTTATACATACATACATAGAAAGCATGCGCGCTAACGAAAATAAACTACGAGTATGTACATCAACCGACAGACATCTACAAACCATCGAGTACCCTCGTCACTTCACACCTTTGGTTAAAACAAAAATCTTATACATACATACATAGAAAGCATGCGCGCTAACGAAAATAAACTACGAGTATGTACATCAACCGACAGACATCTACAAACCATCGAGTACCCTCGTCACTTCACACCTTTGGTTAAAACAAAAATCTTATACATACATACATAGAAAGCATGCGCGCCAACATAATAAACTGCGAGTATGCACATCAACCGACAGACATCTACAAACCATTGAGTACCCTCGTCACTTCACACCTTTGGTTAAAACAGAAATCTTATACATACATACATAGAAAGCATGCGCGCCAACATAATAAACTGCGAGTATGCACATCAACCGACAGACATCTGCAAACGATCGAGTACCCTCGTCACTTCACGCCTTTGGTTAAAACAAAAATCTAAAACATACATACAAACAAAGCATGCGCCCCAACATACCCTCGAAGTGAACTGACCCTCGTCACTTCACACCTTTGACATTATTTTAAAATTTTCCCATAAATTACAAAATTTTTGACGTTAATTACCCAAATTTGACAATTTTTATTGCCATTGAACCGCCAGTTCCCTACTACTGGCTGATGGTCTGTTGCCAGATCAAAGTGTCTTCCGTATAGGTATGGTCTGTAATATTTGACAGCCCAAACAATGGCCAATAATTCTTTTTCAACAGTAGCATATTTCTTTTCGTGGTCATTGAGGGTTCTACTTGAATAACTGATAGGATGATCTCCTTGCATGAGAACAGCTCCTATGGCGTAATCACTTGCATCGGTAACTAATTTAAATTTCTTATTGTAATCTGGATATTTAAGTATAGGTGGGTTAATTAACTGTCTTTTTAGTTTTTGAAACGCATCAATATATTGTGGGTCATTTTTATTAACTTTAGTGTTTTTCCTAAGGTATTTTGTCATGTTATGTGCAATTTTCAATTTTCATTATTTTTCCACAATTTTCGTCTTTCATCATACCAAGCACCTTTTTGTTTAAACGAGGAATACCATATATGTTATCTGAAGGATAATCAGATGTGTCAAATTCATCCTGTATGTCCATTTTTATGTCAGCATAGAAGTCATCAGTCCGTATTGTATATATATGAATGAATCAGTATCCATATAGTTCAATGACAATTTTGATTTAAATTTGGGCTGCATGTAGCCATAATGGAAATTATACATTTTCCATTTGGAAAATTCTAGCACACAAAATCCTAAGTAAATAGGCTTATTATAATATGTCTGGAGCCTATTCATTTGAATCGCCACCATGTCTTCTGAAAATATAGACAAACTATGGAAATTGGGCTTAGATATCCAATCTTGGGCTCCCAAATGATTGCAATTCGTTCTGTTCCAGTTTGTTACAATTCTAACATCTTTTCTCTTATCTACATTTTCCATAGTCTTACCATATACCGCATTATTGAGCAATTTGAAGAAGTTTTTCTCAAACGTATTTTTAGCGTTAGCTCTATGCTTGGTATTTAAGTCTATATATGATTTTAACCATGGAGATTGTTTAAAAGTGAGAATCCGATGTATTTTTTTTAGAATCAAACCATACTCTAAACATTGCTTAAGAATTCTTTAGTGAATAATATATGAATGTTTAGTAGAAAAGTCAGCAATTAATTTAGTTTGATTCTTTCCGTAAGGTTTTTTATTTTCCACACAAAAAGGTAGATCATTGTGCGATTCGTGTAAAATGGAGGGATATTCTAAAGTAACTTCATACACATAACCATCATTTGAATTATTGTCTATCCGATTTGGATCCAGATTTAGCTCATCACTTGATAACCATCTGAATCCTCCATATGGAAGATATTCGGACATAGCCCAACCGTAAAGGTTATTGGCATCTAGGTACATTAGAAACTCTGAAGGTTTCTCTTTATCGAAATCCTCTAGATATTTATTGTTTGCTTTTGAATACCTTTTACTACATTGTACAATCCCCCCACGTATCCCTTTTTTAAAGAAATTATACATATCTATATCAGTTAACAACTCCAATTCTATATTTGTGTACTTCAACATAGCATCCCACGACAGTCCAGGAGCAGTATAGTACTGGCTTGGATCTAGGTTATATATTCCCTTACAAACTTTTCGAAAATTTTCGAATACATCAGTTAGCAATAGAACGTCTGTTTTTAAATAAAACTCCATGTAGTCTTGTAAAGTTTTGCAATCAAATGTGTACCAAATTTTTTTTGCATGCTCATAATCTTCATGTGAACATTCTCTATTGGTAAGTGTGTTGAAAAAGTCTTCCCTCGCTGGAAGTTGACTATCATTTAATTTTTCAAAGGAATTGAGATAGTTGTAAGGGAAAACACCCTTCCTTCTAACCAGATCAAACTCTATTTTTGATGTAAATTGCTCTTTAATTGTACAGAAATCGTTATCCGTAAGATTATTGGCTAAAGTTTCTAAGCTTTCGGGCATAAAACGTAAGGTGTCTAGAAATCTAAGTTCAAGATTGAAATCGTCATTCATTTTTGTATATGTTGATAAAGATATATAACGTTCTTTATTTAGCGGAAGGACTTTTATGTTGTCAGACTTTTCTCCTAACTCTTTAACAAAAAGATGTGAGTCATAAGACGAATAATTATGAAAATAAATAGGGATAAATTTTGGTTGTTGATATTTTAAGTTGCACATATTATGAGCTGCACCTCTAAATTTGCCAGTTACATGACAATGATCCCTTACGCGATCACTACCTAAAAATTTATCACATATGTGGCAATTTACAGCATTTCGAAAACTGAATATTTCTGAAGGGGATAAAGAATCCATTTGTGTCTTTCTCATTAAATGATTAGTATATATATCTTCACAATCCTTAACTAAATAAGCAACAAATTTTTCTGCAGCGTCCCTACCAGTATATATTCTAAACTTATCTATATTATGGTTAATATATTTAATATTATAACTAAAAGCACAGGGAGTATGCTTTTTAGTTAAATTATTTTTTTTACTTACTATACATTGGATGTCCTCAAGTATGCACTCAAAATCTGCATACACAACAAAAGGCACATCCATCTGTCGTTGGTGGTCCTTAAATTTAAGTGTAGCGTTATTATAGGATGATAGCTGGGCTACAATTTTACCACATTCTGCTTGATGTTGCTCCATGATCCTATCACTGTGAGTAAATTGCAGACATACATTACACAATTTAAGAGTGTGTTCGTGTTTTGTCGTTTGGCCTCTTAATAATCTGTAAAAAATTTAAATGAAATCATTTATAATAAATATTATAAAAAGTTATATATATATATATATATATATATTCCCTAGTACTTGACACTTTTAGCTTACCTAGACATATTTTGTATTAGAACGTAATGATGACCAACGATATTTTCCAACAACAATAAGTTGATATGATTACATTTTTCCTTCTTTGTTATATAATACGGACCAACAACTACATTATTTTCCTCATCATAACCAAATACGTTTACGCTGATTCCACTATTCCGCTTCTCAAATATTTTAATATCTTTTAAAGATATTGGAAATATTAAATTCTTAAAATCTAGCGTTACACCATTTTGGGTACAAATGATGTCAGCAGTTATGTCATGAATATTGTATGAGCTACATCGCTGTTTACTCTTTATTTGAGAAGTATCTACTGCGGCGATCAGACACCACTTGAAACAATATTGATCGGTGTTTTCTACATTGATGCAAGCTTTTCTTTTTTGAAGTTTTTCTGGTAAACTCATCCAGTTTGCTCCTTTAACTAGAGAAGCTTTATTAATACTTAGCTCTGCTCGGACTATGCGTATCAAAGTCCAACCAGAGTCCTTCTCTTGAAATTCACTCATTTTATTTTGAATTTCTGAAATTTGGTTAGAAAATACTTCATATATTTCATCTCCTCTGGTCAACAAATTCATTTTAGCTCTATGATGAATAATATTGAACTCCAATTCCTCTCCCAAAATTTTTACATATTCTGCCACAATACTCATATTAAATTTTATTACAGTGTGGCTTTGTAAATGACTTTCAAGCATCTCTATGAAAATTGATTCATTTTCACCAATGAAATCTTCTAGTAAAAGTTCATCTCTTTTATTATTTAATCCATACGTTACAATATTATTTTTGAACGCTTTGCTTATGGTGTAAAATTTCATATTATCTTCATGTCTTCCTTGCGTTTCTTCATCAATGCTGGTATTATTTATTAAATTACCTCCACAAGCATCTGCTCCTTGAAGTTCTCGTTGTTGTTGTTGTTGTGGTTGATACTGTAGTTGTTGATGTTCATGAGTATTTGTGTACCATTGCATGGAGGTAGAGGGTTGTTGACAATACATTTGTTGTTGTTGTTGTTGTTGTTGTAGTTGATATTGCAATTGTTGGTCAGTATTTGGGTACCATTGCATGGCCGTAGGATATGGTAGCTGTTGTTGAGGATATTGATATTGTTGTTGCTGTTGAGGATATTGATATTGTTGTTGTTCTTGAAGATATTGGTATTGTTGTTGTTGTTTTTGAGGATATTGATATTGTTGTTTTTGTTGTTGTTGTTGTTGTTGAGGATATTGATATTGTTGCTGTTGTTGAGGATATATATATTGGTCCTCACAACCATGATTTTGGATATGATCCAAGAAACACTTTTGGTATTTATATATCTTATTGCACATATTACATTTATATACCATTTTAATAATTTATAGAATGTATTGTATTTTTTAAGATTTTATATGATGATGATGCACTTGCTAGATACAATGCTGCACTTGCTGCTAGATTAGAGAACGTCTCAATTTATACGAATTACGTTCTATTCTTACATTGTTACGACATACATATGTATGAAGAAAGCATCGTCCTCTTCATCTACCATAAACTTTTCTTCTTCATTTTGGAAGTTTCCATTATAGAAGTATGCCATTTGGTTCTTTGGAATGACATCACATTCACCTATCTCGTTCTCAAAAATATCAATGTATGTATGTATATAAGTGTGCATGGTTTGTTTGACAAATGTCAGCCTCTTTACACAAAAAACAAAAAATAAATAAAACTAAATAAAACCAACAACAAAAACATTAACATCTCACCAGAATACATAATTTCTTTCTATAAATACCCTTCCAGCTCCATCAGGTAAAAAGAATATTACAAAAAAACAAATGCCGAGTACATACTATGATATTTTGTAACATCGCAACAGTGTGTACTAGTGTCAACGTTTGTCATTTTTGAAATTATTTCTTGTTGTGTGGTATTGCTTTCCCTATAAAAAAAAAAACATAACGTGAAAGACGTTGCACACATTTTAAAAAATGATTAAAAACCATCGAGTACCCTCGTCACTTCACACCTTTGGTTAAAACAAAAATCTTAAACATACATAAATAGAAAGCATGCGCGCCAACATAATAAACTGCGAGTATGCACATCAACCGACAGACATCTACAAACCATCGAGTACCCTCGTCACTTCACACCTTTGGTTAAAACAAAAATCTTATACATACATACATAGAAAGCATGCGCGCTAACGAAAATAAACTACGAGTATGTACATCAACCGACAGACATCTACAAACCATCGAGTACCCTCGTCACTTCACACCTTTGGTTAAAACAAAAATCTTATACATACATACATAGAAAGCATGCGCGCTAACGAAAATAAACTACGAGTATGTACATCAACCGACAGACATCTACAAACCATCGAGTACCCTCGTCACTTCACACCTTTGGTTAAAACAAAAATCTTATACATACATACATAGAAAGCATGCGCGCTAACGAAAATAAACTACGAGTATGTACATCAACCGACAGACATCTACAAACCATCGAGTACCCTCGTCACTTCACACCTTTGGTTAAAACAAAAATCTTATACATACATACATAGAAAGCATGCGCGCCAACATAATAAACTGCGAGTATGCACATCAACCGACAGACATCTACAAACCATTGAGTACCCTCGTCACTTCACACCTTTGGTTAAAACAAAAATCTTAAACATACATACATAGAAAGCATGCGCGCCAACATAATAAACTGCGAGTATGCACATCAACCGACAGACATCTGCAAACGATCGAGTACCCTCGTCACTTCACGCCTTTGGTTAAAACAAAAATCTAAAACATACATACAAACAAAGCATGCGCCCCAACATACCCTCGAAGTGAACTGACCCTCGTCACTTCACACCTTTGACATTATTTTAAAATTTTCCCATAAATTACAAAATTTTTGACGTTAATTACCCAAATTTGACAATTTTTATTGCCATTGAACCGCCAGTTCCCTACTACTGGCTGATGGTCTGTTGTCAGATCAAAGTGTCTTCCGTATAGGTATGGTCTGTAATATTTGACAGCCCAAACAATGGCCAATAATTCTTTTTCAACAGTAGCATATTTCTTTTCGTGGTCATTGAGGGTTCTACTTGAATAACTGATAGGATGATCTCCTTGCATGAGAACAGCTCCTATGGCGTAATCACTTGCATCGGTAACTAATTTAAATTTCTTATTGTAATCTGGATATTTAAGTATAGGTGGGTTAATTAACTGTCTTTTTAGTTTTTGAAACGCATCAATATATTGTGGGTCATTTTTATTAACTTTAGTGTTTTTCCTAAGGTATTTTGTCATGTTATGTGCAATTTTCAATTTTCATTATTTTTCCACAATTTTCGTCTTTCATCATACCAAGCACCTTTTTGTTTAAACGAGGAATACCATATATGTTATCTGAAGGATAATCAGATGTGTCAAATTCATCCTGTATGTCCATTTTTATGTCAGCATAGAAGTCATCAGTCCGTATTGTATATATATGAATGAATCAGTATCCATATAGTTCAATGACAATTTTGATTTAAATTTGGGCTGCATGTAGCCATAATGGAAATTATACATTTTCCATTTGGAAAATTCTAGCACACAAAATCCTAAGTAAATAGGCTTATTATAATATGTCTGGAGCCTATTCATTTGAATCGCCACCATGTCTTCTGAAAATATAGACAAACTATGGAAATTGGGCTTAGATATCCAATCTTGGGCTCCCAAATGATTGCAATTCGTTCTGTTCCAGTTTGTTACAATTCTAACATCTTTTCTCTTATCTACATTTTCCATAGTCTTACCATATACCGCATTATTGAGCAATTTGAAGAAGTTTTTCTCAAACGTATTTTTAGCGTTAGCTCTATGCTTGGTATTTAAGTCTATATATGATTTTAACCATGGAGATTGTTTAAAAGTGAGAATCCGATGTATTTTTTTTAGAATCAAACCATACTCTAAACATTGCTTAAGAATTCTTTAGTGAATAATATATGAATGTTTAGTAGAAAAGTCAGCAATTAATTTAGTTTGATTCTTTCCGTAAGGTTTTTTATTTTCCACACAAAAAGGTAGATCATTGTGCGATTCGTGTAAAATTGAGGGATATTCTAAAGTAACTTCATACACATAACCATCATTTGAATTATTGTCTATCCGATTTGGATCCAGATTTAGCTCATCACTTGATAACCATCTGAATCCTCCATATGGAAGATATTCGGACATAGCCCAACCGTAAAGGTTATTGGCATCTAGGTACATTAGAAACTCTGAAGGTTTCTCTTTATCGAAATCCTCTAGATATTTATTGTTTGCTTTTGAATACCTTTTACTACATTGTACAATCCCCCCACGTATCCCTTTTTTAAAGAAATTATACATATCTATATCAGTTAACAACTCCAATTCTATATTTGTGTACTTCAACATAGCATCCCACGACAGTCCAGGAGCAGTATAGTACTGGCTTGGATCTAGGTTATATATTCCCTTACAAACTTTTCGAAAATTTTCGAATACATCAGTTAGCAATAGAACGTCTGTTTTTAAATAAAACTCCATGTAGTCTTGTAAAGTTTTGCAATCAAATGTGTACCAAATTTTTTTTGCATGCTCATAATCTTCATGTGAACATTCTCTATTGGTAAGTGTGTTGAAAAAGTCTTCCCTCGCTGGAAGTTGACTATCATTTAATTTTTCAAAGGAATTGAGATAGTTGTAAGGGAAAACACCCTTCCTTCTAACCAGATCAAACTCTATTTTTGATGTAAATTGCTCTTTAATTGTACAGAAATCGTTATCCGTAAGATTATTGGCTAAAGTTTCTAAGCTTTCGGGCATAAAACGTAAGGTGTCTAGAAATCTAAGTTCAAGATTGAAATCGTCATTCATTTTTGTATATGTTGATAAAGATATATAACGTTCTTTATTTAGCGGAAGGACTTTTATGTTGTCAGACTTTTCTCCTAACTCTTTAACAAAAAGATGTGAGTCATAAGACGAATAATTATGAAAATAAATAGGGATAAATTTTGGTTGTTGATATTTTAAGTTGCACATATTATGAGCTGCACCTCTAAATTTGCCAGTTACATGACAATGATCCCTTACGCGATCACTACCTAAAAATTTATCACATATGTGGCAATTTACAGCATTTCGAAAACTGAATATTTCTGAAGGGGATAAAGAATCCATTTGTGTCTTTCTCATTAAATGATTAGTATATATATCTTCACAATCCTTAACTAAATAAGCAACAAATTTTTCTGCAGCGTCCCTACCAGTATATATTCTAAACTTATCTATATTATGGTTAATATATTTAATATTATAACTAAAAGCACAGGGAGTATGCTTTTTAGTTAAATTATTTTTTTTACTTACTATACATTGGATGTCCTCAAGTATGCACTCAAAATCTGCATACACAACAAAAGGCACATCCATCTGTCGTTGGTGGTCCTTAAATTTAAGTGTAGCGTTATTATAGGATGATAGCTGGGCTACAATTTTACCACATTCTGCTTGATGTTGCTCCATGATCCTATCACTGTGAGTAAATTGCAGACATACATTACACAATTTAAGAGTGTGTTCGTGTTTTGTCGTTTGGCCTCTTAATAATCTGTAAAAAATTTAAATGAAATCATTTATAATAAATATTATAAAAAGTTATATATATATATATATATATATATATATATATATATATATATATATTCCCTAGTACTTGACACTTTTAGCTTACCTAGACATATTTTGTATTAGAACGTAATGATGACCAACGATATTTTCCACCAACAATAAGTTCATATGATTACATTTTTCCTTCTTTGTTATATAATACGGACCAACAACTACATTATTTTCCTCATCATAACCAAATACGTTTACGCTGATTCCACTGTTCCGCTTCTCAAATATTTTAATATCTTTTAAAGATATTGGAAATATTAAATTCTGAAAATCTAGCGTTACACCATTTTGGGTACAAATGATGTCAGCAGTTATGTCATGAATATTGTATGAGCTACATCGCTGTTTACTCTTTATTTGAGAAGTATCTACTGCGGCGATCAGACACCACTTGAAACAATATTGATCGGTGTTTTCTACATTGATGCAAGCTTTTCTTTTTTGAAGTTTTTCTGGTAAACTCATCCAGTTTGCTCCTTTAACTAGAGAAGCTTTATTAATACTTAGCTCTGCTCGGACTATGCGTATCAAAGTCCAACCAGAGTCCTTCTCTTGAAATTCACTAATTTTATTTTGAATTTCTGAAATTTGGTTAGAAAATACTTCATATATTTCATCTCCTCTGGTCAACAAATTCATTTTAGCTCTATGATGAATAATATTGAACTCCAATTCCTCTCCCAAAATTTTTACATATTCTGCCACAATACTCATATTAAATTTTATTACAGTGTGGCTTTGTAAATGACTTTCAAGCATCTCTATGAAAATTGATTCATTTTCACCAATGAAATCTTCTAGTAAAAGTTCATCTCTTTTATTATTTAATCCATACGTTACAATATTATTTTTGAACGCTTTGCTTATGGTGTAAAATTTCATATTATCTTCATGTCTTCCTTGCGTTTCTTCATCAATGCTGGTATTATTTATTAAATTACCTCCACAAGCATCCGCTCCTTGAAGTTCTCGTTGTTGTTGTTGTTGTGGTTGATACTGTAGTTGTTGATGTTCATGAGTATTTGTGTACCATTGCATGGAGGTAGAGGGTTGTTGACAATACATTTGTTTTTGTTGTTGTTGTTGTTGTTGTTGTAGTTGATATTGCAATTGTTGATCAGTATTTGGGTACCATTGCATGGCCGTAGGATATGGTAGCTGTTGTTGAGGATATTGATATTGTTGTTGCTGTTGAGGATATTGATATTGTTGTTGTTCTTGAAGATATTGGTATTGTTGTTGTTGTTGTTGTTGTTTTTGAGGATATTGATATTGTTGTTTTTGTTGTTGTTGTTGTTGTTGAGGATATTGATATTGTTGCTGTTGTTGAGGATATATATATTGGTCCTCACAACCATGATTTTGGATATGATCCAAGAAACACTTTTGGTATTTATATATCTTATTGCACATATTACATTTATATACCATTTTAATAATTTATAGAATGTATTGTATTTTTTAAGATTTTATATGATGATGATGCACTTGCTAGATACAATGCTGTACTTGCTGCTAGATTAGAGAACGTCTCAATTTATACGAATTACGTTCTATTCTTACATTGTTACGACATACATATGTATGAAGAAAGCATCGTCCTCTTCATCTACCATAAACTTTTCTTCTTCATTTTGGAAGTTTCCATTATAGAAGTATGCCATTTGGTTCTTTGGAATGACATCACATTCACCTATCTCGTTCTCAAAAATATCAATGTATGTATGTATATAAGTGAGCATGGTTTGTTTGACAAATGTCAGCCTCTTTACACAAAAAACAAAAAATAAATAAAACTAAATAAAACCAACAACAAAAACATTAATATCTCACCAGAATACATAATTTCTTTCTATAAATACCCTTCCAGCTCCATCAGGTAAAAAGAATATTACAAAAAAACAAATGCCGAGTACATACTATGATATTTTGTAACATCGCAACAGTGTGTACTAGTGTCAACGTTTGTCATTTTTGAAATTATTTCTTGTTGTGTGGTATTGCTTTCCCTATAAAAAAAAACATAACGTGAAAGACGTTGCACACATTTTAAAAAATGATTAAAAACCATCGAGTACCCTCGTCACTTCACACCTTTGGTTAAAAAAAAAATCTTAAACATACATAAATAGAAAGCATGCGCGCCAACATAATAAACTGCGAGTATGCACATCAACCGACAGACATCTACAAACCATCGAGTACCCTCGTCACTTCACACCTTTGGTTAAAACAAAAATCTTATACATACATACATAGAAAGCATGCGCGCTAACGAAAATAAACTACGAGTATGTACATCAACCGACAGACATCTACAAACCATCGAGTACCCTCGTCACTTCACACCTTTGGTTAAAACAAAAATCTTATACATACATACATAGAAAGCATGCGCGCTAACGAAAATAAACTACGAGTATGTACATCAACCGACAGACATCTACAAACCATCGAGTACCCTCGTCACTTCACACCTTTGGTTAAAACAAAAATCTTATACATACATACATAGAAAGCATGCGCGCCAACATAATAAACTGCGAGTATGCACATCAACCGACAGACATCTACAAACCATTGAGTACCCTCGTCACTTCACACCTTTGGTTAAAACAGAAATCTTATACATACATACATAGAAAGCATGCGCGCCAACATAATAAACTGCGAGTATGCACATCAACCGACAGACATCTGCAAACGATCGAGTACCCTCGTCACTTCACGCCTTTGGTTAAAACAAAAATCTAAAACATACATACAAACAAAGCATGCGCCCCAACATACCCTCGAAGTGAACTGACCCTCGTCACTTCACACCTTTGACATTATTTTAAAATTTTCCCATAAATTACAAAATTTTTGACGTTAATTACCCAAATTTGACAATTTTTATTGCCATTGAACCGCCAGTTCCCTACTACTGGCTGATGGTCTGTTGCCAGATCAAAGTGTCTTCCGTATAGGTATGGTCTGTAATATTTGACAGCCCAAACAATGGCCAATAATTCTTTTTCAACAGTAGCATATTTCTTTTCGTGGTCATTGAGGGTTCTACTTGAATAACTGATAGGATGATCTCCTTGCATGAGAACAGCTCCTATGGCGTAATCACTTGCATCGGTAACTAATTTAAATTTCTTATTGTAATCTGGATATTTAAGTATAGGTGGGTTAATTAACTGTCTTTTTAGTTTTTGAAACGCATCAATATATTGTGGGTCATTTTTATTAACTTTAGTGTTTTTCCTAAGGTATTTTGTCATGTTATGTGCAATTTTTGCGTAATCTCGGATAAATTTTCTATAATACCCTGTGGCTCCAAGGAAGGATTTGATTTGTTTTTGTGTTTCAGGAAGCTTAAGCTTCTGTATGCTTTCAATTTTTGCGGGATTTGGTTTTACACCATTCGTTGTTAGTATGTGGCCTAAATATTCCGTCTCTTTTGCAAAGAATTTGCATTTATCTACTTGGATTTTCAAATTATGCGCTTTTAGTCTGTCAAATACCTTTTGGATGTTTTGGATGTGTTCTTCTAGACTTGTACTGAAGATTAAAATATCATCCAAGTACACAACGCATATTTTATTAATCAGATTTCTTAATACCGAGTTCATTAGCCGTTGAAATGTTGAGGGGGCATTCTTTAGCCCGAATGGCATACGAACAAATTCGTAGTGACCTAATGGGGTTGAGAATGCTGTCTTTTTCCTATCCGCGTTTTTTTATTTTTATTTGGTGGAAGCCCTTGGCTAGGTCAAGGGTAGTGAAATACTGTGACCTTCCAAGTTTGTCTAGTATGCCTTCAATATTCGGCATAGGAAACTTATCGTCAACCGTGATTTCATTGAGTTTGCGGTAGTCAATTACTATCCGCCACTTTTTCTTCCCGGAGTAGTCAGCTTTTTTGGGGACTATCCAAATGGGAGAATTATATGGAGAGTTACTCTCTTTAATAATATTTTGTTGCAGCATTTCTTTCATCTGACGGTTTATTTCCTCCTCATGAATTTGAGGATATCTGTATATTTTAGAATATACAGGATTATTTGTCTTGATGATGATTTCATGCTGTATTTCGTGAGTATGACTTAATGCCATGCCCTCGTGAAAAAATAGATCCTCATTTTTATCTAAGAGCTTTTTTAATTTTCTAAATTCGTCTTCGTTCATGTCATCTCTTAAGACTTTATTCATTACATCATTGATTTCAGATCCCTCTAGGGTATGAATGTTGTCATATTCGTATGGACAAGAGTTACAAAATTTGATTTTATTATTATTAATTTCAATGTATTCCTCACCTATATTTATATTAGCCTTTAAAATTTTCAGAATATTTTGACCTATTAGGCCGTCAAATTGTTTGTTTTTGAAATCCGTCAATTTCCAGCACATGAGATTGTTGTCTTTGAATTCTTTCGGTGTTTCTGTAATAATTTCATAATTTACCTCCATCAGTCCGTTTAATGTTTTGAAAAATAAAGGTTTGTCCAATTTAACTCTTTTGTATTGTGGAAGTGTTTCTTTGCTGATTAACGTCGTTGATGATCCTGTGTCTATTAAGCATTTTACTTTAGTGTTCCCTATTATTAGTTCTACTAACGGTAAATTAGCTTTGCGGCTGGTGACCGAAAATTTTCTTCGTCGATATGATCGACTTCCATTGGCTCTACATGATTTTGTCTAAACTGATTTCGAACTTGTCCTGATGTCTGTCCATGTTGTTCATTTCTAGGAAAGCGGTATAGTCCCGTATTGTTGGACTGCCTAATTTGTCCAAAGTTATTTGTCTGCCTAAACTGTCCGGAGTTGTTTGTTTGCCTAAATTGTCCAGAATTGCTTGTCTGCCTAAATTGCTTTAGGTTGTAAGGTTGACCTGAATAACTGGGTTGTGTATGATGTCCGATGTGATTGGATTGACTGTATTGATCCCTACTTGGTATTTGTTTGTTGTGTGAGTGATTATTGGTTTGTTTAATGATGCCTGTTTCTTCTAATGTGTAAAAAGCTGCTCTTATACTAGTTATGTTTCTACTATATATGATGCTTGACATGTAAGGCTGTATGTTATTTAGAAATGTTTTTAAAATCATACTTTCATTATTCCTGGGATTAAACTCAACAGGCTTATTCGTATCCTGTTCGTATTTTTCGTTTAATTTATTTAAAATAGAGCTTAAATTATAGTAATATTGACTTACATTGTAATTCTTTAGGGATAGAGCGTTGTGATACAGCTGATGGTAAGTTTCTCTCACTCCAAAGTTATAGATGAGTTCCTTTTTGATTTGCTCCCAATTCGCATTTGGTCCTAGTGTTCGGATAACATCTAAAGCTGCTCCCTGAATTTTATTGATTACGCATCTTTGGAAGACATATGCTTGTAGTCCCGTGTTTTCAAAAACTGGAAGAAAAAGTTCCACTTCCCTCAAAAATAACGATAAGGCATAGTCCCTGTTTCCTCGATACTCTTTTATTTTTGATGCCTCTTTAAGGATTTCAGTTACCGGGATAGGTGAATCCGTAGAAGGGTTGGCTGTTGTTGGTGTTTGTTGTTCGGTTTCCATTTTTAGTCAGTTTTTACTTCCTTCTTTATTGTAATTTGGATGAATGTAGCAAATATTTTATCACTGATACACTGTTTTTGTTGATATTAATTATTAAAATTTAGTTGAAGTATTTTTTTTATTTATATATTTTTGTTTGTAAGGATTTCACAAATTTTTAAAGAGTTCACGATTGGTTTTAATTCTTTTTTTTTAAAAAGATTTTACAAAAAGTGTTCCTTTTTCGAAAGGATTTTGTAGTTGGTTTTTTTTCTTAAAAAAAGTTCCTTTTTCGAAAGGATTTTGCAGTTGGTCTAATCCTTCGGGGTTAGATCCTACCGACTGCGCCAGTTAAATGCGATGAAACGTATAGTCTTTTAAAAAAAAACCAAAACTTTAGTTTTGAGTTTTTTCTTTTTACTTTCTTTATTCAATTACTATTCTCTACTGATTAATTGTTTACAAAAATGTTTTAATATAAATTGATTCTTACAATTAAAATGCTTATTCTATACTTTTGTTTTTGTACAATTAAAAAATGCTTAATCTATTTTATTATATTTGTTTTTGTTCATATTGCTTAAAACTAAAGAGGTGTTAAATTACTTTTCATAATCAGGTTATTGGCAGTGGCTTTTGTAAAAGGCTGAATTTGTATAAGTGTGTCAATTGCACAATTTTAGTTGGGCAATTGACCTCTTATTATTTTTGCCAGTTAACATTTATTTTGGGTGAAGTCGAAGCTGTCGCTGACGTAACTCGCGCAGCATCACTAGCCAGAAATTTAGACCAAGTCTAATTGTTGAATTTCCGTTTTAAATAGCCCTAAAGAATACATTTCTTAAAATTCTACAAAATCAAATTTTTTTGTCTCTCATTATTCAGAATTTAACCCCCATGGAATGGGAAATAATAGTGAATAAGGCAAGAGCAATAAAAGAAGAACTGATCATACCATATAGGTGTCTCAATCTCAATAGAGATATAAAACCCGAAACAATTAATAAGCACATAAATAATCTCGTGCGCAGATTCGAACAAGTTAGAGCACTCCTTAATGTTAATTATAACAGATTAACCCACGCTCATAAAGCAGCAGCTGAAGGTATAGTACTAAATGTCTCTAACTCGTTACATGAGGAAACAAATTTTAAATATCTACCAGAACTAGTTTTAAACCCAAATTTAAATCTAACAAATACAAGAGCCTCTCCGAACATGTCACAAAAAATATAGAATTCCTAAACACAGCAGCGAAACTGCTACCTGACATCGACGGAAGTCAAGAAAACCTACAAAGCTTCATTGATGCTTTGACACTTGTGGAATGCATAAAGGGTACACATGAAGCTATTGCGGTAAGCCTTATTAAAACAAAACTAAAAGGCACTACACCTTATTAAAACAAAACTAAAAGGCACTAACAGGAATATAGTAACAACGGAATCGACCATTTCAGCGATAATACTAAATCTCAAATCGACTGTCATCAATGCAAAGTTAATGAATATAAAACAAACGGGCAAAAATTCCAATGCCTATCAGGCATGTTCTGAAATCACGATGATTTCAAATCACTAACGATTTTGAAATCACGCAAGTGATTTTTGGGTGTTCTGAAAATCACGAGCTTTTTAGTTTTTAGTAGTGATTTTCATTGTGCTAAATAACTAGCAAAAAGCTTTTATTGTGCTGCCACAGTATTTAGTATTTATTTTTGAGACTTATACTTATTTTTAACGATTATATATTAAATATTAACTAATCGAATTTCATAATTATAGTTTGTATTGAACAAATTAGATCAAGTTTTATTCTTAATGATTAATTTAGTTGAATAAATTAGGCATATGCTACACAACTTTAAAACTTTGTTGCTCTGGCAACCGCAAATGCCTTTTTGATAAACAATATCAGCTGACTACTGAAATGGAAAAGTAAATCATGAAAAATATTAAAGAGCCCACAAAAAATATAGCATTTTCATAAATTTTTAAATTTTAGTGTTCTTTTGTGTAAAATAATTAATTTTGTTACAAAAAGAAATGAAAAACAAATCATATTGTGTGTATATGATTGATTTATTACCGAATTCAAAGTAAAATGCTTCAAAAATCATCAAGTGATTTGATATCGTCAGGCAATTGGTTGACTGGTTTCAAATCACGAGATCTCAAATATTTTTGTGTGCAGAACACCTTTTCAGTGATTTCAAATCACTTTAGTATAAAGTGATTTACAGAACATGCCTGTATGTTAAGGAAATCGATGAACTTGCTAAAAAATTGGAGACCGCTTACATATCTGACAGCCTCCGAAACGAAACTTCAAATAAGTACACAACACGTATTGAAAATGTAGAGTTTGCTAGAAGGGGATTAGTGAAAATTTCGATCCGATCTAATGATTTTTACATAGGGTTGTCATTGCAAGAAGTTCTCTTTTTCGATGCCTGGTCACTGAATTTGAAGCGATACTAAGAAAAATTCCCTGTTTTGGGTTCTATGATAATATTTTCATCTAGGAAAAATGGTAAATAGTTACCTATTTTAGCAATTCGTTTCTTTTTATATAACTTTTAAATTTTAGGCTAAAATTAGTTCATAAATTTCTTTAAAAAAATAAATTTTTATTTAATTCTGGTGAGTATTTTCTAACACTATGGAGGAGTTACAAGGTTTTGTATGAGTAAAATAAGCTTCTACGTGGTTTTTTGTTCACTCTGGGCAAATTAAAAATATCGATTTTTTGGAAGCAATGAAAATGTAGTTCCACTAGAATTTTTTTTATTTTTTATTTTTTTTTTAATACATGTATTTATTTATTGTATCTTCAAATATGAACTAACAATAAGTATTCAAATCTTAAATCTAAAAATATAATTATTAGGACCGACCACTGTCGGACATAAACTTGTTAATAGTTATAAATAACACATAAGTAGTGATAATCAAAAAAGAAAAAAAAATATAAAAAAGTATAAAAAAAGTATTTTCAAGAAATCCCATCTGGCGTGTTGAGTAATAGAGCCCTTGTGTCCCTCTTTTTTAAGCGGATGTATCCAGTAAAGTTCAAAATATTACGAGCAGGCGGATTAGGATGTGATTCGAGTTTTGTTAAATATTTGCCTGCGTATTTTGCAATTTCTTCAACCACTAGTGGCATATTTAAATCACGATGTATATTAGAATTTTTGATGTACCATGGTGCCGATGTTATTAACCGTAAAATTTTGTTTTGCCTTCGTTGGATTCTCTCTACATTGGAAGCTGAAGCAGTGCCCCATAACTGGATACCGTAACACAATATTGGCTTTAAAAGCGACTTGTATAATAAAAGTTTACAGTCCAGGCTAAGTGTTGAATTTCTGCCAATCAACCAGTGTATTTGAGATAACTTAAGTTTCATCTGTGTTAGCTTAAAGTCAATATGATGTTTCCATGTTAGCCTTCGATCAAGGTGTATACCAAGGTATTTCACTTGGGAATGTTGAGGAATATTTTGATTATTGATTCGAATTGGGGAACAAGTATCTCTTCTTAGGGTAAACGTTATATGGACACACTTTTGTTCATTTACCTTAATTCTCCATAATTTCAACCACATTTCCAATTGAGTAATATGTTCTTGTAAATATCGGGAAGCCTCGTGAGGGTTTTCATGCATACTAAGGCAGGCTGTATCATCGGCAAACGTAGATGTATGGATATTGCTGCTCAAAGGCATATCACAAGTATAGATCAAATACAAAACTGGCCCCAGTATGCTCTCCTGTGGCACACCGGATGATATAGATTCGGGCACACTCATGAATTCTCCTTCCACAACCGTGAACTTCCGGGTAGTAATGTAACTTTGTAATAAATTCACTAAATTTATTGGTAGATATGATTTTAATTTTAGAATTAGACCTTCATGCCACACTTTATCAAATGCCTGAGAAACGTCAATAAACAGGGCAGAACAATACTTCTTTTCCTCAAATGTTTTTCTTATAAATTGAACCAATCTATGAGTTTGTTCAATGGTGCTATGCTGACTTCTAAAACCAAATTGATGGTCTGGGATGCACCCACTATCAGTTAAGGTTGGGGACAATTTTGTCATGAGCAGCTTTTCGAAGAGTTTTGACATAGTTGACAGCAAACTTATTGGCCTATATGACTCCGCTTTAGTAAAATCTTTGCCCGGTTTTGGAATCATTTTGATTTTTGCAAGCTTCCAGAGTTGTGGATAATACTCCAGTCGTAATATGGCATTAGAAATAAACAGCCAGATTCTTATTGCAAAATGCGGCAAGTTCATCAGCATCTTGTTACTAATTCCATCAATACCTGGAGCTTTCTTTGGCTTGAGTTCAGCAATTACTTTATGTACATCACGCATCTTAAACTTTAAGGCTCGAGGGGGTAGAGCAACTACACTCGGCAAATCAGCAACACCAGTACATATATTTGGGGTAAATACGGATTTTAAATGCTCAGCAAATATTTTACATTTTTCCGTATCGCTTCTTGCCCAATCTCCAGTAGATGTGCGCAGAGGTGGCTTAAACTCAACGGGTGTTTTAAGCTTTCTAGCAGCGTGCCACAAAGAGTAATTAGATGTCGGTGTGACATCAAGACCTTCCAAATAATTTTTAAGAGATGCAGTTTTTTCAGATGCAAGCAACTCTTGAAGTCGTTTAGAACATTCTTTAAGTCTGAGTTTATGTTGGGGTAATCTGTGCTGTTGCCATTCCCTTCTAGCTCTTCTTTTTTCACATACGAGATGTTCAATATCCCTGGAATAAATTTTATTAAACCCAGACTGCGGATGGGAGGTAGTGGCATGTTCAGCAGCCTGTTTAATAATTTCGTTAAGATTGGCAATGTTAGTTTCAATGTCATGGGGTGATCTTAACGCAATATTTTCCGTGCAATGACTACTAAGATATTTTTTGAATCCCAGCCAATTAACACGATTGGTCATCTTCATATATGGGTGAGGTAAGTCACTTCTTAGTGGGTTACAAATTGTAACGATAGTGGGGGAGTGATCGGAGGAGAGATCTAGAGAAGTTTCAACACTAATTAAATCCCTAGAAATATTTTTCATTACGCCAAAATCAATAACATCTGGAATTTTTCGTACGTCAGTAGGCCAATAAGTGGGCTCCCCACTCGAAATAACATCTAAGCCCATTTTTGAAATTGTATTAAACAAAGCTCGACCTCTAGGTGTTAAAAGGCGCGATCCGCAGTACGTATGCTTTGCATTGTAGTCTCCAGCTGCCACGAAACAAGATCCAAGCGATTTGTAGAACTTCTCATACTGATCTTCGGTAACTGAAAATGTGGGTGGTGAGTAAATTGATGATATTACGAAATTAGAACAAAAATTTTCTACAAAAATATTCGTAGCTTGCATATATTCTTCACTAACGTTGTCAAGAATATAGTGCTTGAGTCTTGACTTAATTAGAATTGCAGATCCACCGCATGCTCTCCCTCTAGGGTCCTTTGTATCATACATAGTGTAGCCATTTATTTTAAAAAAGCTTCTCGAAGTCAAATGTGTCTCAGAGACCAACATTATATCAATATTTTTTTCCGTAAGGAAGTGCTCAAGTTCATTTTTATGTTGGCGAATGCCGTTTGCGTTCCAGAAACATATTTTTAACGTGTTCATGGCTTGTTAATTAATGCTTGAAGCAGAGTATTCTGCATTCTCAGCATTTCTTGCATCATGTTAGTCATATTTGTTGTAAAATTGTTTATAGTTTGCACCAAATTGTCAATAGTAGCTTCAAGGCGACTAAAGTTAAAGCTTGAGTTTGCATTCGTTGAATTATTTGGCGGTGAAACATTTTGTGTGGGAATAGAACTAGCCTTAGCAGCATCGGCATACGATACACGTGAAGTCACTGGTTGGCTCACTTGAGCAAAAGTGGCGGAGTACGCGTTTAATGGTTGAGCTGGAGCTAATTTAGGTTTTTGCACCATAGTCTGTTTGACAAAAGAGTACACAGGACAACCTCTGTAGTTAGCGGTGTGATTACCTCCACAATTACTGCATTTTTTATCACTTTGATCTTTTGGCTTATTGCAACTAGCAGTGCCGTGTAATTCGCCGCACACAACACAAACTGTGGGTAATTTACAGTATGTTTTTGTATGGCCATATTCCTGGCATTTATGGCACTGTACGGGGCCTGATCGCTTATGTGGCTCTTCAACTGTGATTTTTCGGTATAAGAGGTATTTTAGGCTATAAATTGGGTGTGTCTCGTTTTTTTCAGCTGTATATCATTCGGCTCCAATTCAACACGAAATAGAGGCTGGGGGATCTTCTCCCTATTAATTATGTTGGTAACATTTTTTACCTTAAATCCTTGTATCATGAGTGCATCTTTTACTTCTTCGGGATTAACATAAGAGTCAATACCCTTCAATACGATCTGCATACCTTTGGCACTCTTAAGCTGGTACGTATAAAAACTTGTTTTATTTTTTTCAAATTCAGTCACTATTTTACGGAAATTTTTTTCTTCTTATATTTGAATTTAAGTTTCGTCAATATTACCACGCTTTATGGGAATAACATGAAATGCGTTTTCACCAATGGCCGAGACTAATTTTTTAATTAGGGCGTTAGAATTTTTCTCTCTCAAATATATAGGTGGTGGCTTAAAAGACTTTTGCGACGATGCAGCGGGCTTATCGTCGGTGACTTGCAATAATGAAAAACGATTTTGACGATTGGTAGATGAAGCGCTATTATCCCTAGACATCTTTGCAGCAGATGAAATTTTTGAAGAATTTGGGCTTCGTCCACGCTTTACCACTGTTATGTATCTGTCCATTCTGACTTGTACCTTGGGTTTTGAGCTACTTTTATCTGTAGTGATAACTTTATTAAGTGACGAATACGAGCCTGAAGGGGATGATATTACTGACTTATATGAAGAAGTACTAGGCAATTGTAATGTTAATGAATCACTATTTGGCATTGGACAAAGCGAAGTTGATCGCTGACGAAAAATTGGATTTGTCGTTAAAAAAATACTTTCATTAGATTTATTATTTGCATTTTTTTCATTGAGAGCATCAGAACTCACAGTAAAATAGGCATTTCTGCCGTTAGAACTCACTTCATAATTTTTTGTATTTGAGGTACTCATATAGAGTATTCCTCAAGGGTACTTTTTGTGTTTTTTTTTGCTTACTGTTTTTTTTTTTGTTTTTGTAATTTATGATTGTTTATTTGTTTTTGAGTTACTCGTATACTCGTATAGAGTATTCCTCAATGTCACTGTTTGTGTTTTTTTGTTTTCGTTTTTTTTTTGTTTTTGTTATTTCCACTATGTAAAAATATTATCAAAGCAATAAAGCTTATTTATTAAAGTCAGTATGTACCTATTACGAATAATATGCACAACGAATATTTTTTTTGTATAATTTTTTGTTTGTTTAATAAGAATGTAAGAAAAATTCCGCTAATCGACTATTCACTATGAAGGTACAACAAGAAAAATGATTTTGATTCAGTTTCAGCAATAATAAAAAATGCATCCAACGAACGAGTAAAACTGATCATGGAATCAGCAACGTTTCTAAACATGTATGAAGTTGAAACAAAATTTATAAGCAGTTGTACGGACGCATACGGACAACCTAACTTTCTACAATAATTTTCCTAATTGCTCTAATAGTAGACAACGTTACTCTAGAAATATTGGTAACAGACCCAATAACTCTAATGGGGCCCCTGATTCCCATAATCAGAATAATGGTAACAGGAATCCCAATAACAGGAATACAAGTGACCGGTATGCACCTAGAAGCTTCAATAATAGCGGAGTTAGGAATCAATTCAATAACAACAATAACCGTTACAACAGTAACAACGGCAACGTGAATAGAAATAATAACATACGTTCCATGAATGACAATAGTTCGGGAAACGAACTAACACCACTAAGTACTCAATAGACAGGAAAATCCACAACATAAATACAAATTTATACAGTTATATCGGCCTATGTAATTGTAAAAATTGGCATGAAGTTAGAATAAGTGGCGAAATTGAACTTGATCTGAAAGAGTTTTACGATGAAACTTCACATTAAAAATTATGTCAGGACTTAGAGGTGAGTTAAAATTAGATAATGCTACCGTTTTTAATGTCAAATTGTCTAGGCGAACTCGTTAACACATAATTCAATTTCATCATTTATGCTAACTTCATTCCAATTTTTGCTTATCATAGGGCCGCTAGTCTCCAGAACAACTCTAAATGACAATAGGTCCACAGTCTTAGTAGATAGAGGTGCACACATATCAGTCGTAAAACACCACCAAGTTTTATACGAACCAATAGACCTTACTAGCCAACCACAAAAACAACAACAACGAGAACTACAAGGTGCGGATGCTTTTGGAGGTAATTTAATAAATAATAACACTGATGAAGAAACTCAAGGAAGATCAGAAGATAATGTGAAGTTTTACAACATAACAAAAGCGTTAAAAAAACATTGTAGATTAAATAATAAAAGAGATGAATTTTTGCTAAAAGATTTCATTGCTGAAAATGAATCAATTTTCATAATAAAATTTAATATAAGTATTGTAGCAGAATATGTAAAATTTGTGGGAGAGGAATTAGAGTTCAATATTATTCATCATAGAGGTAAAATGAATTTTTTGAACAGAGGAAATATATGAAGTATTCCTAACCAAATATTAGAAATTCAAAATAAAATTTCTGAATTCCAAGAGAGGGACTCTGATTGGACATTGATACGTATAGTCCGAGCAGAGCTAAGTATTAATAAATCTTTTCTAGTAAAAGGAACAAACTGGATGAGTTTAGTTTACCAAAAAAAACTTAAAAAAATAAAAGCTTGTATTAATTTAGAAAACACTGATGATGATCATTATAAAAGAAATATAGAAAACAAATATGGTATATTTCTGGTGGAATTGTCAACAACTTGTTTATATACATATATGCATTTGTATGTACACAAATTACTAGAACTAACTGTTTGGTTGGTATGTCTCCATGTCTCATAAGAACTTCGTAGCCAATACCTACTTAATTGTTTCAGTGTTATTTGTAGGGTTTCAATGGCACATGCTAAATGTCTATAGCACAAAGTATTATATGGGTGATAATTATAGAGTAGTACTGGTGACAAGTCGAAAGCGAGTCAATACATTTTTCAAAATCGACATTTCCTACAGGGGTATAATATTTGTCTACCACTACAACAAAAGTAGCGGGCACTCGCAGACACACAAGTAAATATAAAAATACACACACATATGCACACACAGAAACACACACATACATACACATATACAAACACCTACATATACATACATCCATGCACTGTAAGAACAACGTTTCTCTACAATAACAACAAAAGCTGTGCACACAAGTATACATACATATATACAGAAATAATCAATCTTCCATACACACACATAGCCAAGAAAATCTCAGCATGAAAATACCCAAAATCCCCCCATTTGTATTAGGGCTGCCATCATTTTTGTACTAATGGGGGCGGACGACATGTTTTTTCCCGGTTTTTAATTCCCAAAACATGTCGCCCGTCCCCATTATCACTCTACTTGCCTTTGATCTTTCTTTTGATTCTGCCATTTCAAAATTTATTAAGGACAGATGCGTTCAAGAATTGCAAAACAAGTAAAACAGCCAGGCAGTCTTGAGGACTTTAAACAGAACAATATACATATCTACATACACACATTTGTACATACTGCCGCACATATAATAAATATAATAGAAAATTAATCTCAACGAAAACAGCAGCCATCAATTATCACACAATGGAATCGAATATAGAGGGAAATCTTTTGGAGATTATGGACTTATCTCGTACTCTGCGTCAGGGACCATTGTTTATACAACGAGAACAAGCCACATTTGCACAGTTAACACAAGCTTTGGCAAAAGATTCTGCAACCATAACAAATGAAAAGAGACGTTTATTTGATGTGATGAAATATTAACAACAACCACAGAATCAACCTTAATTTTAATTGACATCAACTACTGACAACTGTAACAGAATGAAACAACTATAAGGCGCATAACCTTTCCGGATATCTAAATAAAATTATAGTTTTGATTCAGCAACAGCAAAGACAAGCAATTCAAGGGAAGTTATAGTTATTGCCAACATCCTCCACTAAGGATATACCACCAGAATAACACAACAGCAACCAAACAACATCGGCAACCCCAGAAAAATGATGTTAACAGAGCGCATGTTTTGCGCACTGGATCCCGCTAAAAGTTTTGTAAGGGTAGCCTTGATATTTATTTATTGAAAAAAGACATAAACTTAAATTTATATTTGTTTAATTTTTATTTAAGGGAGATAAACTTTTACATTGCTTTAAAAATAACATAAAGATAGGCATATACTAACAAATAACTTACTACTGTGATACATACGTGTCCCTCCAGTGGTATAATATTAAATAATTGAAAGCCTAATTCAGATAGCATTTGGCGATATCTGGTTTATATCACTGCACTGTATTGACCATCAAAAAAATGGTCACGGCATCCGTGATAGAAGCAAAATTTTTTTTAACTAACACGTCCTTGACTTTTATTGACACATTAACATTCGTGTGACTGTATAAACTTATTTTTAATTAAAATATTGTAAACTTGCAGTTTGTTTATGTAAACAGTTACTCGAAATACGTACATGACAGTTGTAATCTATATGATTGGGTCAATGTTTATAATCTTGCTACTGGGTGTAGCGAGCGTAGAACTTCCACAGCTCCTCACAGAATCCACTTCTTTAATACCAATTGAGATACCTTAAAATAAGTTAGGCACCATGGGTGGCCATGAATCGAAAATAGAAAATCCTAATGCTAACGTTATCAACGACATTACGGTGAACGTAGAATATCCAATAATTTCCTTACTGGCGCTACAGATCCTTATAACGCTCTAACAGCTTCATAAGAGATCATTACGAAAAAATTACACGCGCGCAGCATCACTAGCCAGAAATTTATACCAAGTCTAATTGTTGAATTTCCGTTTTAAATAGCCCTAAAGAATACATTTCTTAAAATTCCACAAAATCAAATTTTTTTGTCTCTCATTATTCAGAATTTAACCCCCATGGAATGGGAAATAATAGTGAATAAGGCAAGAGCAATAAAAGAAGAACTGATCATACCATATAGGTGTCTCAATCTCAATAGAGATATAAAACCCGAAACAATTAATAAGCACATAAATAATCTCGTGCGCAGATTCGAACAAGTTAGAGCACTCCTTAATGTTAATTATAACAGATTAACCCACGCTCATAAAGCAGCAGCTGAAGGTATAGTACTAAATGTCTCTAACTCGTTACATGAGGAAACAAATTTTAAATATCTACCAGAACTAGTTTTAAACCCAAATTTAAATCTAACAAATACAAGAGCCTCTCCGAACATGTCACAAAAAATATAGAATTCCTAAACACAGCAGCGAAACTGCTACCTGACATCGACGGAAGTCAAGAAAACCTACAAAGCTTCATTGATGCTTTGACTCTTGTGGAATGCATAAAGGGTACACATGAAGCTATTGCGGTAAGCCTTATTAAAACAAAACTAAAAGGCACTACACCTTATTAAAACAAAACTAAAAGGCACTACCAGGAATATAGTAACAACGGAATCGACCATTTCAGCGATAATACTAAATCTCAAATCGACTGTTAAAGGTGAATCCGTTGGTGTCATCAATGCAAAGTTAATGAATATAAAACAAACGGGCAAAAATTCCAATGCCTATCAGGCATGTTCTGAAATCACGATGATTTCAAATCACTAACGATTTTGAAATCACGCAAGTGATTTTTGGGTGTTCTGAAAATCACGAGCTTTTTAGTTTTTAGTAGTGATTTTCATTGTGCTAAATAACTAGCAAAAAGCTTTTATTGTGCTGCCACAGTATTTAGTATTTATTTTTGAGACTTATACTTATTTTTAACGATTATATATTAAATATTAACTAATCGAATTTCATAATTATAGTTTGTATTGAACAAATTAGATCAAGTTTTATTCTTAATGATTAATTTAGTTGAATAAATTAGGCATATGCTACACAACTTTAAAACTTTGTTGCTCTGGCAACCGCAAATGCCTTTTTGATAAACAATATCAGCTGACTACTGAAATGGAAAAGTAAATCATGAAAAATATTAAAGAGCCCACAAAAAATATAGCATTTTCATAAATTTTTAAATTTTAGTGTTCTTTTGTGTAAAATAATTAATTTTGTTACAAAAAGAAATGAAAAACAAATCATATTGTGTGTATATGATTGATTTATTACCGAATTCAAAGTAAAATGCTTCAAAAATCATCAAGTGATTTGATATCGTCAGGCAATTGGTTGACTGGTTTCAAATCACGAGATCTCAAATATTTTTGTGTGCAGAACACCTTTTCAGTGATTTCAAATCACTTTAGTATAAAGTGATTTACAGAACATGCCTGTATGTTAAGGAAATCGATGAACTTGCTAAAAAATTGGAGACCGCTTACATATCTGACAGCCTCCGAAACGAAACTTCAAATAAGTACACAACACGTATTGAAAATGTAGAGTTTGCTAGAAGGGGATTAGTGAAAATTTCGATCCGATCTAATGATTTTTACATAGGGTTGTCATTGCAAGAAGTTCTCTTTTTCGATGCCTGGTCACTGAATTTGAAGCGATACTAAGAAAAATTCCCTGTTTTGGGTTCTATGATAATATTTTTATCTAGGAAAAATGGTAAATAGTTACCTATTTTAACAATTCGTTTCTTTTTATATAACTTTTAAATTTTAGACTAAAATTAGTTCATAAATTTCTTTAAAAAAATAAATTTTTATTTAATTCTGGTGAGTATTTTCTAACACTATGGAGGAGTTACAAGGTTTTGTATGAGTAAAATAAGCTTCTACGTGGTTTTTTGTTCACTCTGGGCAAATTAAAAATATCGGTTTTTTGGAAGCAATGAAAATGTAGTTCCACTAGAATTTTTTTTATTTTTTATTTTTTTTTTAATACATGTATTTATTTATTGTATCTTCAAATATGAACTAACAATAAGTATTCAAATCTTAAATCTAAAAATATAATTATTAGGACCGACCACTGTCGGACATAAACTTGTTAATAGTTATAAATAATACATAAGTAGTGATAATCAAAAAAGAAAAAAAAAAATTATAAAAAAGTATAAAAAAAGTATTTTCAAGAAATCCCATCTGGCGTGTTGAGTAATAGAGCCCTTGTGTCCCTCTTTTTTAAGCGGATGTGTCCAGTAAAGTTCAAAATATTACGAGCAAGCGGATTAGGATGTGATTCGAGTTTTGTTAAATATTTGCCTGCGTATTTTGCAATTTCTTCAACCACTAGTGGCATATTTAAATCACGATGTATATTAGAATTTTTGATGTACCATGGTGCCGATGTTATTAACCGTAAAATTTTGTTTTGCCTTCGTTGGATTCTCTCTACATTGGAAGCTGAAGCAGTGCCCCATAACTGGATACCGTAACACCATATTGGCTTTAAAAGCGACTTGTATAATAAAAGTTTACAGTCCAGGCTAAGTGTTGAATTTCTGCCAATCAACCAGTGTATTTGAGATAACTTAAGTTTCATCTGTGTTAGCTTAAAGTCAATATGATGTTTCCATGTTAGCCTTCGATCAAGGTGTATACCAAGGTATTTCACTTGGGAATGTTGAGGAATATTTTGATTATTGATTCGAATTGGGGAACAAGTATCTCTTCTTAGGGTAAACGTTATATGGACACACTTTTGTTCATTTACCTTAATTCTCCATAATTTCAACCACATTTCCAATTGAGTAATATGTTCTTGTAAATATCGGGAAGCCTCGTGAGGGTTTTCATGCATACTAAGGCAGGCTGTATCATCGGCAAACGTAGATGTATGGATATTGCTGCTCAAAGGCATATCACAAGTATAGATCAAATACAAAACTGGCCCCAGTATGCTCCCCTGTGGCACACCGGATGATATAGATTCGGGCACACTCATGAATTCTCCTTCCACAACCGTGAACTTCCGGGTAGTAATGTAACTTTCTAATAAATTCACTAAATTTATTGGTAGATATGATTTTAATTTTAGAATTAGACCTTCATGCCACACTTTATCAAATGCCTGAGAAACGTCAATAAACAGAGCAGAACAATACTTTTTTTCCTCTAATGTTTTTCTTATAAATTGAACCAATCTATGGGTTTGTTCAATGGTGCTATGCTGACTTCTAAAACCAAATTGATGGTCTGGGATGCACCCACTATCAGTTAAGGTTGGGGACAATTTTGTCATGAGCAGCTTTTCGAAGAGTTTTGACATAGTTGACAGCAAACTTATTGGCCTATATGACTCCGCTTTAGTAAAATCTTTGCCCGGCTTTGGAATCATTTTGATTTTTGCAAGCTTCCAGAGTTGTGGATAATACTCCAGTCGTAATATGGCATTAGAAATAAACAGCAAGATTCTTATTGCAAAATGCGGCAAGTTCATCAGCATCTTGTTACTAATTCCATCAATACCTGGAGCTTTCTTTGGCTTGAGTTCAGCAATTACTTTATGTACATCACGCATCTTAAACTTTAAGGCTCGAGGGGGTAGAGCAACTACACTCGGCAAATCAGCAACACCAGTACATATATTTGGGGTAAATACGGATTTTAAATGCTCAGCAAATATTTTACATTTTTCCGTATCGCTTCTTGCCCAATCTCCAGTAGATGTGCGCAGAGGTAGCTTAAACTCAACGGGTGTTTTAAGCTTTCTAGCAGCGTGCCACAAAGAGTAATTAGATGTCGGTGTGACATCAAGACCTTCCAAATAATTTTTAAGAGATGCAGTTTTTTCAGATGCAAGCAACTCTTGAAGTCGTTTAGAACATTCTTTAAGTCTGAGTTTATGTTGGGGTAATCTGTGCTGTTGCCATTCCCTTCTAGCTCTTCTTTTTTCACATACGAGATGTTCAATATCCCTGGAATAAATTTTATTAAACCCAGACTGCGGATGGGAGGTAGTGGCATGTTCAGCAGCCTGTTTAATAATTTCGTTAAGATTGGCAATGTTAGTTTCAATGTCATGGGGTGTTCTTAACGCAATATTTTCCGTGCAATGACTACTAAGATATTTTTTGAATCCCAGCCAATTAACACGATTGGTCATCTTCATATATGGGTGAGGTAAGTCACTTCTTAGTGGGTTACAAATTGTAACGATAGTGGGGGAGTGATCGGAGGAGAGATCTAGAGAAGTTTCAACACTAATTAAATCCCTAGAAATATTTTTCATTACGCCAAAATCAATAACATCTGGAATTTTTCGTACGTCAGTAGGCCAATAAGTGGGCTCCCCACTCGAAATAACATCTAAGCCCATTTTTGAAATTGTATTAAACAAAGCTCGACCTCTAGGTGTTAAAAGGCGCGATCCGCAGTACGTATGCTTTGCATTGTAGTCTCCAGCTGCCACGAAACAAGATCCAAGCGATTTGTAGAACTTTTCATACTGATCTTCGGTAACTGAAAATCTGGTGGTGAGTAAATTGATGATATTACGAAATTAGAACAAAAATTTTCTACAAAAATATTCGTAGCTTGCATATATTCTTCACTAACGTTGTCAAGAATATAGTGCTTGAGTCTTGACTTAATTAGAATTGCAGATCCACCGCATGCTCTCCCTCTAGGGCCCTTTGTATCATACATAGTGTAGCCATTTATTTTAAAAAAGCTTCTCGAAGTCAAATGTGTCTCAGAGACCAACATTATATCAATATTTTTTTCCGTAAGGAAGTCCTCAAGTTCATTTTTATGTTGGCGAATGCCGTTTGCGTTCCAGAAACATATTTTTAACGTGTTCATGGCTTGTTAATTAATGCTTGAAGCAGAGTATTCTGCATTCTCAGCATTTCTTGCATCATGTTAGTCATATTTGTTGTAAAATTGTTTATAGTTTGCACCAAATTGTCAATAGTAGCTTCAAGGCGACTAAAGTTAAAAGCTTGAGTTTGCATTCGTTGAATTATTTGGCGGTGAAACATTTTGTGTGGGAATAGAACTAGCCTTAGCAGCATCGGCATACGATACACGTGAAGTCACTGGTTGGCTCACTTGAGCAAAAGTGGCGGAGTACGCGTTTAATGGTTGAGCTGGAGCTAATTTAGGTTTTTGCACCATAGTCTGTTTGACAAAAGAGTTCACAGGACAACCTCTGTAGTTAGCGGTGTGATTACCTCCACAATTACTGCATTTTTTATCACTTTGATCTTTTGGCTTATTGCAACTAGCAGTGCCGTGTAATTCGCCGCACACAACACAAACTGTGGGTAATTTACAGTATGTTTTTGTATGGCCATATTCCTGGCAGTTATGGCACTGTACGGGGCCTGATCGCTTATGTGGCTCTTCAACTGTGATTTTTCGGTATAAGAGGTATTTTAGGCTATAAATTGGGTGTGTCTCGTTTTTTTTAGCTGTATATCATTCGGCTCCAATTCAACACGAAATAGAGGCTGGGGGATCTTCTCCCTATTAATTATGTTGGTAACATTTTTTACCTTAAATCCTTGTATCATGAGTGCATCTTTTACTTCTTCGGGATTAACATAAGAGTCAATACCCTTCAATACGATCTGCATACCTTTGGCACTCTTAAGCTGGTACGTATAAAAACTTGTTTTATTTTTTTCAAATTTAGTCACTATTTTGCGGAAATTTTTTTCTTCGTATATTTGAATTTAAGTTTCGTCAATATTACCACGCTTTATGGGAATAACATGAAATGCGTTTTCACCAATGGCCGAGACTAATTTTTTAATTAGGGCGTTAGAATTTTTCTCTCTCAAATATATAGGTGGTGGCTTAAAAGACTTTTGCGACGATGCAGCGGGCTTATCGTCGGTGACTTGCAATAATGAAAAGCGATTTTGACGATTGGTAGATGAAGCGCTATTATCCCTAGACATCTTTGCAGCAGATGAAATTTTTGAAGAATTTGGGCTTCGCCCACGCTTTACCACTGTTATGTATCTGTCCATTCCGACTTGTACCTTGGGTTTTGAGCTACTTTTATCTGTAGTGATAACTTTATTAAGTGACGAATACGAGCCTGAAGGGGATGATATTACTGACTTATATGAAGAAGTACTAGGCAATTGTAATGTTAATGAATCACTATTTGGCATTGGACAAAGCGAAGTTGATCGCTGACGAAAAATTGGATTTGTCGTTAAAAAAATACTTTCATTAGATTTATTATTTGTATTTTTTTCATTGAGAGCATCAGAACTCACAGTAAAATAGGCATTTCTGCCGTTAGAACTCACTTCATAATTTTTTGTATTTGAGGTAGTCATATAGAGTATTCCTCAAGGGTACTTTTTGTGTTTTTTTTTGCTTACTGTTTTTTTTTTGTTTTTGTAATTTATGATTGTTTATTTTTTTTTTAATTTACTCGTATAGAGTATTCCTCAATGTCACTGTTTGTGTTTTTTTGTTTTCGTTTTTTTTTGTTTTTGTTATTTCCACTATGTAAAAATATTATTAAAGCAATAAAGCTTATTTATTAAAGTCAGTATGTACCTATTACGAATAATATGCACAACGAATATTTTTTTTGTATAATTTTTTGTTTGTTTAATAATGTAAGAAAAATTCCGCTAATCGACTATTCACTATGAAGGTACAACAAGAAAAATGATTTTGATTCCACTAGAATGACTTCCATTTTTTTACTGGGGTGCAGCAGTTTCAGCAATAATAAAAAATGCATCCAACGAACGAGTAAAACTGATCATGGAATCAGCAACGTTTCTAAACATGTATGAAGTTGAAACAAAATTTATAAGCAGTTGTACGGACGCATACGGACAACCTAACTTTCTACAATAATTTTCCTAATTGCTCTAATAGTAGACAACGTTACTCTAGAAATATTGGTAACAGACCCAATAACTCTAATGGGGCCCCTGATTCCCATAATCAGAATAATGGTAACAGGAATCCCAATAACAGGAATACAAGTGACCGGTATGCACCTAGAAGCTTCAATAATAGCGGAGTTAGGAATCAATTCAATAACAACAATAACCGTTACAACAGTAACAACGGCAACGTGAATAGAAATAATAACATACGTTCCATGAATGACAATAGTTCGGGAAACGAACTAACACCACTAAGTACTCAATAGACAGGAAAATCCACAACATAAATACAAATTTATACAGTTATATCGGCCTATGTAATTGTAAAAATTGGCATGAAGTTAGAATAAGTGGCAAAATTGAACTTGATCTGAAAGAGTTTTACGATGAAACTTCACATTAAAAATTATGTCAGGACTTAGAGGTGAGTTAAAATTAGATAATGCTACCGTTTTTAATGTCAAATTGTCTAGGGGAACTCGTTAACACATAATTCAATTTCATCATTTATGCTAACTTCATTCCAATTTTTGCTTATACATAGGGCCGCTAGTCTCCAGAACAACTCTAAATAACAATAGGTCCACAGTCTTAGTAGATACAGGTGCACACATATCAGTCGTAAAACACCACCAAGTTTTATACGAACCAATAGACCTTACTAGCCAACCACAAAAACAACAACAACGAGAACTACAAGGTGCGGATGCTTTTGGAGGTAATTTAATAAATAATAACACTGATGAAGAAACTCAAAAAAGATCTGAAGATAATGTGAAGTTTTACAACATAACAAAAGCGTTAAAAAAAACATTGTAGATTAAATAATAAAAGAGATGAATTTTTGCTAAAAGATTTCATTGCTGAAAATGAATCAATTTTCATAATAAAATTTAATATAAGTATTGTAGCAGAATATGTAAAATTTGTGGGAGAGGAATTAGAGTTCAATATTATTCATCATAGAGGTAAAATGAATTTTTTGAACAGAGGAAATATATGAAGTATTCCTAACCAAATATTAGAAATTCAAAATAAAATTTCTGAATTCCAAGAGAGGGACTCTGATTGGACATTGATACGTATAGTCCGAGCAGAGCTAGGTATTAATAAATCTTTTCTAGTAAAAGGAACAAACTGGATGAGTTTAGTTTACCAAAAAAAACTTAAAAAAATAAAAGCTTGTATTAATTTAGAAAACACTGATGATGATCATTATAAAAGAAATATAGAAAACAAATATGGTATATTTCTGGTGGAATTGTCAACAACTTGTTTATATGCATTTGTATGTACACAAATTACTAGAACTAACTGTTTGGTTGGTGTGTCTCCATGTCTCATAACAACTTCGTAGCCAATACCTACTTAATTGTTTCAGTGTTATTTGTAGGGATTCAATGGCACATGCTAAATGTCTATAGCACAAAGTATTATATGGGTGATAATTATAGAGTAGTACTGGTGACAAGTCGAAAGCGAGTCAATACATTTTTCAAAATCGACATTTCCTACAGGGGTATAATATTTGTCTACCACTACAACAAAAGTAGCGGGCACTCGCAGACACACAAGTAAATATAAAAATACACACACATATGCACACACAGAAACACACACATACATACACATATACAAACACCTACATATACATACATCCATGCACTGTAAGCACAACGTTTCTCTACAATAACAACAAAAGCTGTGCACACAAGTATACATACATATATACAGAAATAATCAATCTTCCATACACACACATAGCCAAGAAAATCTCAGCATGAAAATACCCAAAATCCCCCCATTTGTATTAGGGTTGCCATCATTTTTGTATTAATGGGGGCGGACGACATGTTTTTTCCCGGTTTTTAATTCCCAAAACATGTCGCCCGTCCCCATTATCACTCTACTTGCCTTTGATCTTTCTTTTGATTCTGCCATTTCAAAATTTATTAAGGACAGATGCGTTCAAGAATTGCAAAACAAGTAAAACAGCCAGGCAGTCTTGAGGACTTTAAACAGAACAATATACATATCTACATACACACATTTGTACATACTGCCGCACATATAATAAATATAATAGAAAATTAATCTCAACGAAAACAGCAGCCATCAATTATCACACAATGGAATCGAATATAGAGGGAAATCTTTTGGAGATTATGGACTTATCTCGTACTCTGCGTCAGGGACCATTGTTTATACAACGAGAACAAGCCACATTTGCACAGTTAACACAAGCTTTGGCAGAAGATTCTGCAACCATAACAAATGAAAAGAGACGTTTATTTGATGTGATGAAATATTAACAACAACCACAGAATCAACCTTAATTTTAATTGACATCAACTACTGACAACTGTAACAGAATGAAGCAACTATAAGGCGCATAACCTTTCCGGATATCTAAATAAAATTATAGTTTTGATTCAGCAACAGCAAAGACAAGCAATTCAAGGGAAGTTATAGTTATTGCCAACATCCTCCACTAAGGATATACCACCAGAATAACACAACAGCAACCAAACAACATCGGCAACCCCAGAAAAATGATGTTAACAGAGCGCATGTTTTGCGCACTGGATCCCGCTAAAAGTTTTGTAAGGGTAGCCTTGATATTTATTTATTGAAAAAAGACATAAACTTAAATTTATATTTGTTTAATTTTTATTTAAGGGAGATAAACTTTTACATTGCTTTAAAAATAACATAAAGATAGGCATATACTAACAAATAACTTACTACTGTGATACATACGTGTCCCTCCAGTGGTATAATATTAAATAATTGAAAGCCTAATTCAGATAGCATTTGGCGATATCTGGTTTATATCACTGCACTGTATTGACCATCAAAAAAATGGTCACGGCATCCGTGATAGAAGCAAAATTTTTTTTAACTAACACGTCCTTGACTTTTATTGACACATTAACATTCGTGTGACTGTATAAACTTATTTTTAATTAAAATATTGTAAACTTGCAGTTTGTTTATGTAAACAGTTACTCGAAATACGTACATGACAGTTGTAATCTATATGATTGGGTCAATGTTTATAATCTTGCTACTGGGTGTAGCGAGCGTAGAACTTCCACAGCTCCTCACAGAATCCACTTCTTTAATACCAATTGAGATACCTTAAAATAAGTTAGGCACCATGGGTGGCCATGAATCGAAAATAGAAAATCCTAATGCTAACGTTATCAACGACATTACGGTGAACGTAGAATATCCAATAATTTCCTTACTGGCGCTACAGATCCTTATAACGCTCTAACAGCTTCATAAGAGATCATTACGAAAAAATTACACGCGCGCAGCATCACTAGCCAGAAATTTATACCAAGTCTAATTGTTGAATTTCCGTTTTAAATAGCCCTAAAGAATACATTTCTTAAAATTCCACAAAATCAAATTTTTTTGTCTCTCATTATTCAGAATTTAACCCCCATGGAATGGGAAATAATAGTGAATAAGGCAAGAGCAATAAAAGAAGAACTGATCATACCATATAGGTGTCTCAATCTCAATAGAGATATAAAATCCGAAACAATTAATAAGCACATAAATAATCTCGTGCGCAGATTCGAACAAGTTAGAGCACTCCTTAATGTTAATTATAACAGATTAACCCACGCTCATAAAGCAGCAGCTGAAGCTTACTTCGCTGACATAAGAGATAAATTAATAACGATATCCTTAAAAAAGGTATAGTACTAAATGTCTCTAACTCGTTACATGAGGAAACAAATTTTAAATATCTACCAGAACTAGTTTTAAACCCAAATTTAAATCTAACAAATACAAGAGCCTCTCCGAACATGTCACAAAAAATATAGAATTCCTAAACACAGCAGCGAAACTGCTACCTGACATCGACGGAAGTCAAGAAAACCTACAAAGCTTCATTGATGCTTTGACACTTGTGGAATGCACCTACACCTTATTAAAACAAAACTAAAAGGCACTACCAGGAATATAGTAACAACGGAATCGACCATTTCAGCGATAATACTAAATCTCAAATCGACTGTTAAAGGTGAATCCGTTGGTGTCATCAATGCAAAGTTAATGAATATAAAACAAACGGGCAAAAATTCCAATGCCTATCAGGCATGTTCTGAAATCACGATGATTTCAAATCACTAACGATTTTGAAATCACGCAAGTGATTTTTGGGTGTTCTGAAAATCACGAGCTTTTTAGTTTTTAGTAGTGATTTTCATTGTGCTAAATAACTAGCAAAAAGCTTTTATTGTGCTGCCACAGTATTTAGTATTTATTTTTGAGACTTATACTTATTTTTAACGATTATATATTAAATATTAACTAATCGAATTTCATAATTATAGTTTGTATTGAACAAATTAGATCAAGTTTTATTCTTAATGATTAATTTAGTTGAATAAATTAGGCATATGCTACACAACTTTAAAACTTTGTTGCTCTGGCAACCGCAAATGCCTTTTTGATAAACAATATCAGCTGACTACTGAAATGGAAAAGTAAATCATGAAAAATATTAAAGAGCCCACAAAAAATATAGCATTTTCATAAATTTTTAAATTTTAGTGTTCTTTTGTGTAAAATAATTAATTTTGTTACAAAAAGAAATGAAAAACAAATCATATTGTGTGTATATGATTGATTTATTACCGAATTAAAAGTAAAATGCTTCAAAAATCATCAAGTGATTTGATATCGTCAGGCAATTGGTTGGCTGGTTTCAAATCACGAGATCTCAAATATTTTTGTGTGCAGAACACCTTTTCAGTGATTTCAAATCACTTTAGTATAAAGTGATTTACAGAACATGCCTGTATGTTAAGGAAATCGATGAACTTGCTAAAAAATTGGAGACCGCTTACATATCTGACAGCCTCCGAAACGAAACTTCAAATAAGTACACAACACGTATTGAAAATGTAGAGTTTGCTAGAAGGGGATTAGTGAAAATTTCGATCCGATCTAATGATTTTTACATAGGGTTGTCATTGCAAGAAGTTCTCTTTTTCGATGCCTGGTCACAGAATTTGAAGCGATACTAAGAAAAATTCCCTGTTTTGGGTTCTATGATAATATTTTTATCTAGGAAAAATGGTAAATAGTTACCTATTTTAACAATTCGTTTCTTTTTATATAACTTTTAAATTTTAGACTAAAATTAGTTCATAAATTTCTTTAAAAAAATTAATTTTTATTTAATTCTGGTGAGTATTTTCTAACACTATGGAGGAGTTACAAGGTTTTGTATGAGTAAAATAAGCTTCTACGTGGTTTTTTGTTCACTCTGGGCAAATTAAAAATATCGATTTTTTGGAAGCAATGAAAATGTAGTTCCACTAGAATTTTTTTTATTTTTTATTTTTTTTTTAATACATGTATTTATTTATTGTATCTTCAAATATGAACTAACAATAAGTATTCAAATCTTAAATCTAAAAATATAATTATTAGGACCGACCACTGTCGGACATAAACTTGTTAATAGTTATAAATAATACATAAGTAGTGATAATCAAAAAAGAAAAAAAAAATTATAAAAAAGTATAAAAAAAGTATTTTCAAGAAATCCCATCTGGCGTGTTGAGTAATAGAGCCCTTGTGTCCCTCTTTTTTAAGCGGATGTGTCCAGTAAAGTTCAAAATATTACGAGCAAGCGGATTAGGATGTGATTCGAGTTTTGTTAAATATTTGCCTGCGTATTTTGCAATTTCTTCAACCACTAGTGGCATATTTAAATCACGATGTATATTAGAATTTTTGATGTACCATGGTGCCGATGTTATTAACCGTAAAATTTTGTTTTGCCTTCGTTGGATTCTCTCTACATTGGAAGCTGAAGCAGTGCCCCATAACTGGATACCGTAACACCATATTGGCTTTAAAAGCGACTTGTATAATAAAAGTTTACAGTCCAGGCTAAGTGTTGAATTTCTGCCAATCAACCAGGGTATTTGAGATAACTTAAGTTTCATCTGTGTTAGCTTAAAGTCAATATGATGTTTCCATGTTAGCCTTCGATCAAGGTGTATACCAAGGTATTTCACTTGGGAATGTTGAGGAATATTTTGATTATTGATTCGAATTGGGGAACAAGTGTCTCTTCTTAGGGTAAACGTTATATGGACACACTTTTGTTCATTTACCTTAATTCTCCATAATTTCAACCACATTTCCAATTGAGTAATATGTTCTTGTAAATATCGGGAAGCCTCGTGAGGGTTTTCATGCATACTAAGGCAGGCTGTATCATCGGCAAACGTAGATGTATGGATATTGCTGCTCAAAGGCATATCACAAGTATAGATCAAATACAAAACTGGCCCCAGTATGCTCCCCTGTGGCACACCGGATGATATAGATTCGGGCACACTCATGAATTCTCCTTCCACAACCGTGAACTTCCGGGTAGTAATGTAACTTTCTAATAAATTCACTAAATTTATTGGTAGATATGATTTTAATTTTAGAATTAGACCTTCATGCCACACTTTATCAAATGCCTGAGAAACGTCAATAAACAGGGCAGAACAATACTTCTTTTCCTCAAATGTTTTTCTTATAAATTGAACCAATCTATGAGTTTGTTCAATGGTGCTATGCTGACTTCTAAAACCAAATTGATGGTCTGGGATGCACCCACTATCAGTTAAGGTTGGGGACAATTTTGTCATGAGCAGCTTTTCGAAGAGTTTTGACATAGTTGACAGCAAACTTATTGGCCTATATGACTCCGCTTTAGTAAAATCTTTGCCCGGCTTTGGAATCATTTTGATTTTTGCAAGCTTCCAGAGTTGTGGATAATACTCCAGTCGTAATATGGCATTAGAAATAAACAGCAAGATTCTTATTGCAAAATGCGGCAAGTTCATCAGCATCTTGTTACTAATTCCATCAATACCTGGAGCTTTCTTTGGCTTGAGTTCAGCAATTACTTTATGTACATCACGCATCTTAAACTTTAAGGCTCGAGGGGGTAGAGCAACTACACCCGGCAAATCAGCAACACCAGTACATATATTTGGGGTAAATACGGATTTTAAATGCTCAGCAAATATTTTACATTTTTCCGTATCGCTTCTTGCCCAATCTCCAGTAGATGTGCGCAGAGGTGGCTTAAACTCAACGGGTGTTTTAAGCTTTCTAGCAGCGTGCCACAAAGAGTAATTAGATGTCGGTGTGACATCAAGACCTTCCAAATAATTTTTAAGAGATGCAGTTTTTTCAGATGCAAGCAACTCTTGAAGTCGTTTAGAACATTCTTTAAGTCTGAGTTTATGTTGGGGTAATCTGTGCTGTTGCCATTCCCTTCTAGCTCTTCTTTTTTCACATACGAGATGTTCAATATCCCTGGAATAAATTTTATTAAACCCAGACTGCGGATGGGAGGTAGTGGCATGTTCAGCAGCCTGTTTAATAATTTCGTTAAGATTGGCAATGTTAGTTTCAATGTCATGGGGTGTTCTTAACGCAATATTTTCCGTGCAATGACTACTAAGATATTTTTTGAATCCCAGCCAATTAACACGATTGGTCATCTTCATATATGGGTGAGGTAAGTCACTTCTTAGTGGGTTACAAATTGTAACGATAGTGGGGGAGTGATCGGAGGAGAGATCTAGAGAAGTTTCAACACTAATTAAATCCCTAGAAATATTTTTCATTACGCCAAAATCAATAACATCTGGAATTTTTCGTACGTCAGTAGGCCAATAAGTGGGCTCCCCACTCGAAATAACATCTAAGCCCATTTTTGAAATTGTATTAAACAAAGCTCGACCTCTAGGTGTTAAAAGGCGCGATCCCCAGTACGTATGCTTTGCATTGTAGTCTCCAGCTGCCACGAAACAAGATCCAACCGATTTGTAGAACTTCTCATACTGATCTTCGGTAACTGAAAATCTGGTGGTGAGTAAATTGATGATATTACGAAATTAGAACAAAAATTTTCTACAAAAATATTCGTAGCTTGCATATATTCTTCACTAACGTTGTCAAGAATATAGTGCTTGAGTCTTGACTTAATTAGAATTGCAGATCCACCGCATGCTCTCCCTCTAGGGTCCTTTGTATCATACATAGTGTAGCCATTTATTTTAAAAAAGCTTCTCGAAGTCAAATGTGTCTCAGAGACCAACATTATATCAATATTTTTTTCCGTAAGGGAGTGCTCAAGTTCATTTTTATGTTGGCGAATGCCGTTTGCGTTCCAGAAACATATTTTTAACGTGTTCATGGCTTGTTAATTAATGCTTGAAGCAGAGTATTCTGCATTCTCAGCATTTCTTGCATCATGTTAGTCATATTTGTTGTAAAATTGTTTATAGTTTGCACCAAATTGTCAATAGTACCTTCAAGGCGACTAAAGTTAAAGCTTGAGTTTGCATTCGTTGAATTATTTGGCGGTGAAACATTTTGTGTGGGAATAGAACTAGCCTTAGCAGCATCGGCATACGATACACGTGAAGTCACTGGTTGGCTCACTTGAGCAAAAGTGGCGGAGTACGCGTTTAATGGTTGAGCTGGAGCTAATTTAGGTTTTCGCACCATAGTCTGTTTGACAAAAGAGTACACAGGACAACCTCTGTAGTTAGCGGTGTGATTACCTCCACAATTACTGCATTTTTTATCACTTTGATCTTTTGGCTTATTGCAACTAGCAGTGCCGTGTAATTCGCCGCACACAACACAAACTGTGGGTAATTTACAGTATGTTTTTGTATGGCCATATTCCTGGCAGTTATGGCACTGTACGGGGCCTGATCGCTTATGTGGCTCTTCAACTGTGATTTTTCGGTATAAGAGGTATTTTAGGCTATAAATTGGGTGTGTCTCGTTTTTTTTAGCTGTATATCATTCGGCTCCAATTCAACACGAAATAGAGGCTGGGGGATCTTCTCCCTATTAATTATGTTGGTAACATTTTTTACCTTAAATCCTTGTATCATGAGTGCATCTTTTACTTCTTCGGGATTAACATAAGAGTCAATACCCTTCAATACGATCTGCATACCTTTGGCACTCTTAAGCTGGTACGTATAAAAACTTGTTTTATTTTTTTCAAATTCAGTCACTATTTTACGGAAATTTTTTTCTTCGTATATTTGAATTTAAGTTTCGTCAATATTACCACGCTTTATGGGAATAACATGAAATGCGTTTTCACCAATGGCCGAGACTAATTTTTTAATTAGGGCGTTAGAATTTTTCTCTCTCAAATATATAGGTGGTGGCTTAAAAGACTTTTGCGACGATGCAGCGGGCTTATCGTCGGTGACTTGCAATAATGAAAAACGATTTTGACGATTGGTAGATGAAGCGCTATTATCCCTAGACATCTTTGCAGCAGATGAAATTTTAGAAGAATTTGGGCTTCGCCCACGCTTTACCACTGTTATGTATCTGTCCATTCCGACTTGTACCTTGGGTTTTGAGCTACTTTTATCTGTAGTGATAACTTTATTAAGTGACGAATACGAGCCTGAAGGGGATGATATTACTGACTTATATGAAGAAGTACTAGGCAATTGTAATGTTAATGAATCACTATTTGGCATTGGACAAAGCGAAGTTGATCGCTGACGAAAAATTGGATTTGTCGTTAAAAAAATACTTTCATTAGATTTATTATTTGTATTTTTTTCATTGAGAGCATCAGAACTCACAGTAAAATAGGCATTTCTGCCGTTAGAACTCACTTCATAATTTTTTGTATTTGAGGTACTCATATAGAGTATTCCTCAAGGGTACTTTTTGTGTTTTTTTTTTGCTTACTGTTTTTTTTTGTTTTTGTAATTTATGATTGTTTATTTGTTTTTGAGTTACTCGTATACTCGTATAGAGTATTCCTCAATGTCACTGTTTGTGTTTTTTTGTTTTCGTTTTTTTTTTGTTTTTGTTATTTCCACTATGTAAAAATATTATTAAAGCAATAAAGCTTATTTATTAAAGTCAGTATGTACCTATTACGAATAATATGCACAACGAATATTTTTTTTGTATAATTTTTTGTTTGTTTAATAATGTAAGAAAAATTCCGCTAATCGACTATTCACTATGAAGGTACAACAAGAAAAATGATTTTGATTCCACTAGAATGACTTGAATTTTTTTACTGGGGTGCAGCAGTTTCAGCAATAATAAAAAATGCATCCAACGAACGAGTAAAACTGATCATGGAATCAGCAACGTTTCTAAACATGTATGAAGTTAAAACAAAATTTATAAGCAGTTGTACGGACGCATACGGACAACCTAACTTTCTACAATAATTTTCCTAATTGCTCTAATAGTAGACAACGTTACTCTAGAAATATTGGTAACAGACCCAATAACTCTAATGGGGCCCCTGATTCCCATAATCAGAATAATGGTAACAGGAATCCCAATAACAGGAATACAAGTGACCGGTATGCACCTAGAAGCTTCAATAATAGCGGAGTTAGGAATCAATTCAATAACAACAATAACCGTTACAACAGTAACAACGGCAACGTGAATAGAAATAATAACATACGTTCCATGAATGACAATAGTTCGGGAAACGAACTAACACCACTAAGTACTCAATAGACAGGAAAATCCACAACATAAATACAAATTTATACAGCTATGTATATCGGCCTATCTAATTGTAAAAATTGGCATGAAGTTAGAATAAGTGGCGAAATTGAACTTGATCTGAAAGAGTTTTACGCTGAAACTTCACATTAAAAATTATGTCAGGACTTAGAGGTGAGTTAAAATTAGATAATGCTACCGTTTTTAATGTCAAATTGTCTAGGGGAACTCGTTAACACATAATTCAATTTCATCATTTATGCTAACTTCATTCCAATTTTTGCTTATACATAGGGCCGCTAGTCTCCAGAACAACTCTAAATGACAATAGGTCCACAGTCTTAGTAGATACAGGTGCACACATATCAGTCGTAAAACACCACCAAGTTTTATACGAACCAATAGACCTTACTAGCCAACCACAAAAACAACAACAACGAGAACTACAAGGTGCGGATGCTTTTGGAGGTAATTTAATAAATAATAACACTGATGAAGAAACTCAAGGAAGATCTGAAGATAATGTGAAGTTTTACAACATAACAAAAGCGTTAAAAAAAAAACATTGTAGATTAAATAATAAAAGAGATGAATTTTTGCTAAAAGATTTCATTGCTGAAAATGAATCAATTTTCATAATAAAATTTAATATAAGTATTGTAGCAGAATATGTAAAATTTGTGGGAGAGGAATTAGAGTTCAATATTATTCATCATAGAGGTAAAATGAATTTTTTGAACAGAGGAAATATATGAAGTATTCCTAACCAAATATTAGAAATTCAAAATAAAATTTCTGAATTCCAAGAGAGGGACTCTGATTGGACATTGATACGTATAGTCCGAGCAGAGCTAGGTATTAATAAATCTTTTCTAGTAAAAGGAACAAACTGGATGAGTTTAGTTTACCAAAAAAAACTTAAAAAAATAAAAGCTTGTATTAATTTAGAAAACACTGATGATGATCATTATAAAAGAAATATAGAAAACAAATATGGTATATTTCTGGTGGAATTGTCAACAACTTGTTTATATGCATTTGTATGTACACAAATTACTAGAACTAACTGTTTGGTTGGTGTGTCTCCATGTCTCATAACAACTTCGTAGCCAATACCTACTTAATTGTTTCAGTGTTATTTGTAGGGATTCAATGGCACATGCTAAATGTCTATAGCACAAAGTATTATATGGGTGATAATTATAGAGTAGTACTGGTGACAAGTCGAAAGCGAGTCAATACATTTTTCAAAATCGACATTTCCTACAGGGGTATAATATTTGTCTACCACTACAACAAAAGTAGCGGGCACTCGCAGACACACAAGTAAATATAAAAATACACACACATATGCACACACAGAAACACACACATACATACACATATACAAACACCTACATATACATACATCCATGCACTGTAAGCACAACGTTTCTCTACAATAACAACAAAAGCTGTGCACACAAGTATACATACATATATACAGAAATAATCAATCTTCCATACACACACATAGCCAAGAAAATCTCAGCATGAAAATACCCAAAATCCCCCCATTTGTATTAGGGTTGCCATCATTTTTGTATTAATGGGGGCGGACGACATGTTTTTTCCCGGTTTTTAATTCCCAAAACATGTCGCCCGTCCCCATTATCACTCTACTTGCCTTTGATCTTTCTTTTGATTCTGCCATTTCAAAATTTATTAAGGACAGATGCGTTCAAGAATTGCAAAACAAGTAAAACAGCCAGGCAGTCTTGAGGACTTTAAACAGAACAATATACATATCTACATACACACATTTGTACATACTGCCGCACATATAATAAATATAATAGAAAATTAATCTCAACGAAAACAGCAGCCATCAATTATCACACAATGGAATCGAATATAGAGGGAAATCTTTTGGAGATTATGGACTTATCTCGTACTCTGCGTCAGGGACCATTGTTTATACAACGAGAACAAGCCACATTTGCACAGTTAACACAAGCTTTGGCAGAAGATTCTGCAACCATAACAAATGAAAAGAGACGTTTATTTGATGTGATGAAATATTAACAACAACCACAGAATCAACCTTAATTTTAATTGACATCAACTACTGACAACTGTAACAGAATGAAGCAACTATAAGGCGCATAACCTTTCCGGATATCTAAATAAAATTATAGTTTTGATTCAGCAACAGCAAAGACAAGCAATTCAAGGGAAGTTATAGTTATTGCCAACATCCTCCACTAAGGATATACCACCAGAATAACACAACAGCAACCAAACAACATCGGCAACCCCAGAAAAATGATGTTAACAGAGCGCATGTTTTGCGCACTGGATCCCGCTAAAAGTTTTGTAAGGGTAGCCTTGATATTTATTTATTGAAAAAAGACATAAACTTAAATTTATATTTGTTTAATTTTTATTTAAGGGAGATAAACTTTTACATTGCTTTAAAAATAACATAAAGATAGGCATATACTAACAAATAACTTACTACTGTGATACATACGTGTCCCTCCAGTGGTATAATATTAAATAATTGAAAGCCTAATTCAGATAGCATTTGGCGATATCTGGTTTATATCACTGCACTGTATTGACCATCAAAAAAATGGTCACGGCATCCGTGATAGAAGCAAAATTTTTTTTAACTAACACGTCCTTGACTTTTATTGACACATTAACATTCGTGTGACTGTATAAACTTATTTTTAATTAAAATATTGTAAACTTGCAGTTTGTTTATGTAAACAGTTACTCGAAATACGTACATGACAGTTGTAATCTATATGATTGGGTCAATGTTTATAATCTTGCTACTGGGTGTAGCGAGCGTAGAACTTCCACAGCTCCTCACAGAATCCACTTCTTTAATACCAATTGAGATACCTTAAAATAAGTTAGGCACCATGGGTGGCCATGAATCGAAAATAGAAAATCCTAATGCTAACGTTATCAACGACATTACGGTGAACGTAGAATATCCAATAATTTCCTTACTGGCGCTACAGATCCTTATAACGCTCTAACAGCTTCATAAGAGATCATTACGAAAAAATTACACGCGCGCAGCATCACTAGCCAGAAATTTATACCAAGTCTAATTGTTGAATTTCCGTTTTAAATAGCCCTAAAGAATACATTTCTTAAAATTCCACAAAATCAAATTTTTTTGTCTCTCATTATTCAGAATTTAACCCCCATGGAATGGGAAATAATAGTGAATAAGGCAAGAGCAATAAAAGAAGAACTGATCATACCATATAGGTGTCTCAATCTCAATAGAGATATAAAACCCGAAACAATTAATAAGCACATAAATAATCTCGTGCGCAGATTCGAACAAGTTAGAGCACTCCTTAATGTTAATTATAACAGATTAACCCACGCTCATAAAGCAGCAGCTGAAGGTATAGTACTAAATGTCTCTAACTCGTTACATGAGGAAACAAATTTTAAATATCTACCAGAACTAGTTTTAAACCCAAATTTAAATCTAACAAATACAAGAGCCTCTCCGAACATGTCACAAAAAATATAGAATTCCTAAACACAGCAGCGAAACTGCTACCTGACATCGACGGAAGTCAAGAAAACCTACAAAGCTTCATTGATGCTTTGACACTTGTGGAATGCATAAAGGGTACACATGAAGCTATTGCGGTAAGCCTTATTAAAACAAAACTAAAAGGCACTACACCTTATTAAAACAAAACTAAAAGGCACTACCAGGAATATAGTAACAACGGAATCGACCATTTCAGCGATAATACTAAATCTCAAATCGACTGTTAAAGGTGAATCCGTTGGTTTAATCAATGCAAAGTTAATGAATATAAAACAAACGGGCAAAAATTCCAATGCCTATCAGGCATGTTCTGAAATCACGATGATTTCAAATCACTAACGATTTTGAAATCACGCAAGTGATTTTTGGGTGTTCTGAAAATCACGAGCTTTTTAGTTTTTAGTAGTGATTTTCATTGTGCTAAATAACTAGCAAAAAGCTTTTATTGTGCTGCCACAGTATTTAGTATTTATTTTTGCCACTTACACTTATTTTTAATGATTATATATTAAATATTAACTAATCGAATTTCATAATTATAGTTTGTATTGAACAAATTAGATCAAGTTTTATTCTTAATGATTAATTTAGTTGAATAAATTAGGCATATGCTACACAACTTTAAAACTTTGTTGCTTTGGCAACCGCAAATGCCTTTTTGATAAACAATATCAGCTGACTACTGAAATGGAAAAGTAAATCATGAAAAATATTAAAGAGCCCACAAAAAATAGCATTTTCATAAATTTTTAAATTTTAGTGTTCTTTTGTGTAAAATAATTAATTTTGTTACAAAAAGAAATGAAAAACAAATCATATTGTGTGTATATGATTGATTTATTACCGAATTCAAAGTAAAATGCTTCAAAAATCATCAAGTGATTTGATATCGTCAGGCAATTGGTTGACCGGTTTCAAATCACGAGATCTCAAATATTTTTGTGTGCAGAACACCTTTTCAGTGATTTCAAATCACTTTAGTATAAAGTGATTTACAGAACATGCCTGTATGTTAAGGAAATCGATGAACTTGCTAAAAAATTGGAGACCGCTTACATATCTGACAGCCTCCGAAACGAAACTTCAAATAAGTACACAACACGTATTGAAAATGTAGAGTTTGCTAGAAGGGGATTAGTGAAAATTTCGATCCGATCTAATGATTTTTACATAGGGTTGTCATTGCAAGAAGTTCTCTTTTTCGATGCCTGGTCACTGAATTTGAAGCGATACTAAGAAAAATTCCCTGTTTTGGGTTCTATGATAATATTTTCATCTAGGAAAAATGGTAAATAGTTACCTATTTTAACAATTCGTTTCTTTTTATATAACTTTTAAATTTTAGACTAAAATTAGTTCATAAATTTCTTTAAAAAAATTAATTTTTATTTAATTCTGGTGAGTATTTTCTAACACTATGGAGGAGTTACAAGGTTTTGTATGAGTAAAATAAGCTTCTACGTGGTTTTTTGTTCACTCTGGGCAAATTAAAAATATCGATTTTTTGGAAGCAATGAAAATGTAGTTCCACTAGAATGACTTCCATTTTTTTACTGGGGTGCAGCAGTTTCAGCAATAATAAAAAATGCATCCAACGAACGAGTAAAACTGATCATGGAATCAGCAACGTTTCTAAACATGTATGAAGTTAAAACAAAATTTATAAGCAGTTGTACGGACGCATACGGACAACCTAACTTTCTACAATAATTTTCCTAATTGCTCTAAAAGTAGACAACGTTACTCTAGAAATATTGGTAACAGACCCAATAACTCTAATGGGGCCCCTGATGCCCATAATCAGAATAATGGTAACAGGAATCCCAATAACAGGAATACAAGTGACCGGTATGCACCTAGAAGCTTCAATAATAGCGGAGTTAGGAATCAATTCAATAACAACAATAACCGTTACAACAGTAACAACGGCAACGTGAATAGAAATAATAACATACGTTCCATGAATGACAATAGTTCGAGAAACGAACTAACACCACTAAGTACTCAATAGACAGGAAAATCCACAACATAAATACAAATTTATACAGTTATATCGGCCTATGTAATTGTAAAAATTGGCATGAAGTTAGAATAAGTGGCGAAATTGAACTTGATCTGAAAGAGTTTTACGCTGAAACTTCACATTAAAAATTATGTCAGGACTTAGAGGTGAGTTAAAATTAGATAATGCTACCGTTTTTAATGTCAAATTGTCTAGGGAAACTCGTTAACACATAATTCAATTTCATCATTTATGCTAACTTCATTCCAATTTTTGCTTATACATAGGGCCGCTAGTCTCCATAACAACTCTAAATAACAATAGGTCCACAGTCTTAGTAGATACAGGTGCACACATATCAGTCGTAAAACACCACCAAGTTTTATACGAACCAATAGACCTTACTAGCCAACCACAAAAACAACAACAACGAGAACTACAAGGTGCGGATGCTTTTGGAGGTAATTTAATAAATAATAACACTGATGAAGAAACTCAAGGAAGATCTGAAGATAATGTGAAGTTTTACAACATAACAAAAGCGTTAAAAAAACATTGTAGATTAAATAATAAAAGAGATGAATTTTTGCTAAAAGATTTCATTGCTGAAAATGAATCAATTTTCATAATAAAATTTAATATAAGTATTGTAGCAGAATATGTAAAATTTGTGGGAGAGGAATTAGAGTTCAATATTATTCATCATAGAGCTAAAATGAATTTTTTGAACAGAGGAAATATATGAAGTATTTCTAAAAAAATATTAGAAATTCAAAATAAAATTTCTTAATTCCAAGAGAGGGACTCTGATTGGACATTGATACGTATAGTCCGAGCAGAGCTAAGTATTAATAAATCTTTTCTAGTAAAAGGAACAAACTGGATGAGTTTAGTTTACCAAAAAAACTTAAAAAAATAAAAGCTTGTATCAATTTAGAAAACACTGATGAATATTGTTTCAAGTGATGTCTAATTGCTGCAATGGATATTTCTCAAATTGAGAGTAATAATATCCATGAGATTGCTGTTGACATCATTTGTACCCAAAACGGTGTAACGTTAGATTTTAGGAATTTAACATTTCCAATATCTTTAAAAGATATTAAAATATTTGACGAGAGGAACAGCGGATGAGGAAAGTAATGTAATTGTTGGTCCAAACTACATTACAATGGATGACAAATGTAATCATGTGAACTTATTGTTGTTTGAAAATATCGGTGGTGATCATTACGTTTTAATAAAGAATATGTCTAGGTAAGCTAAAAGCATCAAGTATACTAGTTAATATAAATAAAAGAAATACTACAATAATTGAAATTTATTTGCTGGTGGTTTAGCATGTCTATATACGTATTTTATTGGCGCTTGAACCAAATCATCAGTAGACTTCAACCACAAATTTTGAACAGCCACAAACCTCTTACTTTATGCACAGACTTTCAAAAACTATATGAGAATTCACACAAAGACAAAATAAGCTTAGTAGGCTTTGAAACTGATACAAAACCCAACAAATAATTTATATTCAGGTGAACTCATTGTATAAGGAAGTTGAAAAATAAAAGGGGTCAAAGTATGAAACACGAACATAGTTTTAAATTCTGTAATATGTGTCTCCAATATACCCACAGCGAAAGGATCATGGATCAGCATTAACCTGAGTGTGGCAAAATGGTAGCCCAGCTCCCCTTCAATAAAAATGCTACGCTAAAGTTTAAAGACCATCAGAGACAGATGGATGTACCTTTCGACGTCTATGCAGCTTTTGAATGCATATTTGCGGACATCCAGTGTAGAGTGTTTATTGAAAAACAATTTATCGTCGTCTGTTTGGAAGTTTTTTTGGTATTCGCTCCTGTTGAAAAATATTCTGCATAGCCTGGCTTGTTTCCAATGCAGTCTTTTTTTTAAGCGTACTGCCAAGGCAAATTTTGAAAATGTATCAATTACGGTCAGCAAAAATCAATAATCTCTATTGTCAGTAGAATAGTTCCCCATTTCAACTAAATCAGCTTGCCAAAGATCATCTATTCCTTTCATAAAAACTCTTCGACGTGGAAAATTTGTTCGTGCTTCCTTATGCAATTGATTTACTAAATTTCTTTTTGATATTATTTAACGTATTTTGAATTTTAAGGGATAAGTTGAGTTCAGTGTGACTTTATTTAAGTACTGTCGATCATCGTATTTCTGACATACCCATAAATTTACTAAGTTATCTTTCTCAGTTCTCGTTGTACCTTCATAGTGAACTAACGTCATAGCGGATTTTTTTCTTACATACAAACTAAACAAACAAAATCTTTAAAAAAAATATTCCTAGTACATATGAACAAAAATAAGCTTTAATTGCTTCGCTAATATTTTTTTAAATAGTCATAAATAACAAAAACAAAGAAAAACCCCAAACACAAAGTGCAAGTCAACTTCGCTTTATCCAATGCCAACTAATGATTCTTTATCATTACAGTTGCCTAGTACTTCGTCAGTTAAGCCTTTGACATCATTCGCTTCGGGGTCGTGTTTATCACTTAACACTAAGTTATCAGTACAGACACAGTACAACAGTAGCTCAAAACCAAAGGTACAAGTCGGAATGGACAGATATATAACCGCAGTAAAACGTGGGCGAAGCCCGAATCCTTCTAAAATTTCAACTGCTCCAAAGATGTCTATCTTATAATAATAACAGCGCATCATCTACGAATAGCAAAAATCGTTTGTCATTATTGCAAGACAATAACGACAAGCCCGCTGCATCATCTGAAAAGTCTTCTTTTCTATCTATCTGAGAGAAAAAAGTTCCAACGCGCTTCTAAAAAAACTACTGGGTACCATTGGTACATTATTCCAATTAAACGAGGTAATGTTGTTGAAACTAAAATCCAAATATATGATGAAAAAGATTTCCGAAAACTTGTTACTGATTTTGAAAAAAAAAAATAAATTTTTACACATACCAACTTCAGAGTGACAAAGGTATTCGAATCGTATTGAAGGGCATTGACTCTTATGTTAATCCCGAAGAACTAAAAGATGCACTCACCATACAAGGATTTACAGTAAAACATGTTACCAATAAATAGGGAGTACATCCCCAGCCTCTATTTCGTGTTGAACTGGAGCCGAATGATATGCAATTGAAAAAAAGACGAGACACCCAATTTAAAGCCTAAAATATCTCTTATACCGAAAAATCACAGTTGAAGAGCCACATAAGCGATCAGGTCCCGTACAGTGCCATAATTTCCAAGAATATGGTCATACAAAAACATACAAACATACTGTAAATTACGCTCTGTTTGTGTTGTGTACGGCGAATTACACGCCACTGCTAGTTGCAATAAACCAAAAGATCAAAGTGATAAAAAAATGCAGCAATTGTGGAGGTAATCACACCGCTAACTACAGAGGTTGTCCTGTGTACTCTTTTGTCAAACAGACTATTTTGCATAAACATAAATTAGCTCCATCTCAATCAGCAAAACGCTTACTCCGCCACTTTTGCGCAAATGAGCCAACCAATTACTTCCCGTGTATCGTATGCCGATGCTACTAAAACAAATTATATTCCCGCACAAAATGTTTCCCCGCCAAATATTTCAATAAATACAAACTCAAGCTTTAGTTTTAATCGCCTTGAAGCTACCATTGATAATTTAGTGCAAACTATAAAACATTTTACAACAAATATGACTAGGATGATGCAAGAAATGCTACGAATGCAGAATACACTGCTTCAAGCATTAATTATCAAGCCATGAAGTTAAAAATATGTTTCTGAATCGCAAACGACAATCGCCAACATATAAACGAACTTGAGCACTTCCTCATGCAAAAAATATTGATATAATGTTGGTCTCTGAGACTCATTTGAGCTTATTTAAAATAAGTGGTTACACTTTATATGATTCAAAAGACCTGAGGGGGAGAGCATGCGTGGTGAGTCAGCAATTCAAACACTATGTCCTTGATAACATTTGTGAAGAACAACAAATATTTGTCTCGAAAAGTTTGTTATAAATTTCGTGATATCATCAATTTACACTTTACGTTCTGGGGTTCGCGTTTATTACACCTAGAGGTCGGGCATTGTTCAACACAATTTAAAAAATGGGGTTGGATGTCATTTCGAGAGGGGAGCTGACTAACTGGCCAACGAACATACAAAACATTCCGGATGGTATAGATTTTGAAGTCATGAAAAATATCTCTATGGATTGAATTAATGTTGAAGCTTCTCTAGATCTCTCCTCCGATCACTCTCCCACGATTGTTACAATTTGTAGTCCACTAAGAAGTGACTTACATCGCCCACATGTGAAGATGATCAACCGTGTTAATTGGCTTGTGTTCAGAAAATACCTCAGTAGTCATTGTACGGAAAACATTACGCTAGGAACATACGAAGATATTGAATGTAATATTCCCAAACTTATAAAAAATATAAAACAGGCTGCTGAACATGCCACTACTTCCCATCCGCAGACTGGGTTTGATAGAATTTATTCAACGGATATTGAGCGTCACGTGAGTGAAAAAAGAAGATCTAGAAAGGAATGGCAACAGCACAGATCACCCCAACATAAAATCAGATTTAAAGAATGAGCTAAACGACTCCAAGAACTGCTTGCATTTGAAAAAACTGCATCCCTTTATAACTATCTGGAAGGTCTTGATGTCTCCTTGTGGCGCGCTGCTAGAAAGCTTAAAACACCCGTTGAATCTAAACCACCTCTGCGCATATATACCGGAGGTTGGGCAAGAAGTGATACTGAAAAAGCTAAAATATTTGCTGAGCATTTAAAATCAGTATTTACCCCTAACACATGTAATGGTGTTGTTGATTTGCCAAATGTAGTTGCGCTACCCCCCTCAACCGATAAAATCTAAAATGCGTGATGTACAAAAATTTATTGCTAAACTCAACCCAAAGAAATCTCCGGGTATTGATGGAATTACTATCCAGATGCTAATAAAGTTGCCTCGTATTGCATTTAGAATCCAGTTATTTATTTTTAACGAATTTTACGACTTGATTATTATCCACACAGCTGGAAGATTGCCAAGGTCAAAATAATTCCACAGCCGGGCAAAGACATTTCCAGGCTGTGGAAATGTCGAAGAAGAAGTACTGTTCTGCCCTGTTTATTGGCGGCTCTCAGGCATTTGATAAACTGTGGCATGAAGGCCTTATTTTAAAATTAAAATCATATCTACCAATAAATTTTCTGAATCTATTAGAAAGTTACATTACTACCCGAAAGCTCACGGTTATAAAAAGAGAATTCATGAGTCTGCCTGAATCTATATCATCCGGTGTGCCACAGGGGAGCATACTGGGGCCAGTTTTGTATTTTATCTATACTTGTGATATGTCTTTGGGCAGCCATATTCATACATCTACGTTTGACGATGATACAGCCTGCCTTAGTATGCACGAAAACCCTCACGAGGCTTCCTGATGTCTACAAGAACATATTACACAATTGGAAATCTGGTTGAACTTATGGAGAATTAAAGTAAATGAACAAAAGTCCACATAACGTTTGCCCTGAGAAGAGATACTTCTTCCCCCATTCGATTCAACAATCAAAATATTCCTCAACATTCCCAAGTGAAATACCTTGGTATACGCCTTGATCCAAGGTTTACATGGAAACATCATATTGACTTTAAGCTAAATCAGATGAAACTTAAGTTATCTCAAATACATTGGTTGATTTGCAGAAATTCAACACTTAGCCTGGACTGCAAACTTTTAATATACAAGTCGCTTTTAAAGCCAATATGGTGTTACGGTATCCAGTTATGGGGCACTGCTTCAGCTTCCAATGTAGAGAGAATTGTACGAAGACTCAATAAGATTTTAAGGTTAATAACATCTGCTCCATGGTACAAGAAGAATTCAAATTTGCATCATGATTTAAAAATACCACCAGTGACTGAAGAAATTGCAAGATACCACAGAATACACAGAAATTGCCTTAGGCTATTGCTGGCATCAAAAGCTGCAGGTCATACCAATGACCAATAGTTATTGTACTTTTTTGCTCTAATTTTTATGTTAATTTGCATAGAATACATTTTTCATTTAAATGGCTTAGTGAAAATTTCATCCAAGTATGTCTCCTGTTTATCTTGAAGGAGCTGCTAGGCGTCTTTGTCCAATTCCATGGGGGTGTAATTCCATTTTTGTCGAATGCTGAAGATATATGGATCAGAAGTGCACAGTAAAATATTAAAGAGGTCTTCATTGGTACTATATCCAGATATTTTTCTTGTGTGGTGCTCGCGAAAATATCTATAATCTTTGTTCCTTTTTTCTTGCGCTTCTTCAGAATGATCTCCAATCGGCATATTGTGTTGAGTAATGTTTTCCCCATGGTATAGTATTTCATGGACTGTCGATGGCATATTCCTCCAATCATATTTTTCGTTGTATAGTTTCGCTGTTTCATTAGCATACTGACCAAATTTTCTTGTATTTACCTTTTAATTGCATGATATTACCTGCAGTACAATGTTAATTTTTAGCGTTTCATTAATTCAAAATCTACTCCTGTAATAGCAGCAGCAGTTTCAGGATAAGAAAAAAATTAAGCCATCGTTTTGACAATACTAACCGTTTTTATTAATTTTGTCTGTTTTTATACACATCAAGTTTTCTTGAAGCAGGTATGTGTTTAAACGAGAGAGAGGAAAGAAGAAAGAAGAGGAGTGCAGACATGCTTGTACCAACAAGTTACTTTAATTCTCTTTTGTTATTTGAGTTGGCGGTCAAAATTCTATAACTTTTGACTGGGTTTAAATTTTTTAATGAAATATTTTTTGTTGGATAGAAGACATCGTAAGCTTCCATTTAATGTATTAACTTTAAAATCAGGCTTTAATAAAGTACACTTATATATGATTAAAAAATTGTTTTTAAAAATATATGTAGGTATTATCGGTCTTAAAAAAATAAATTTGTGAATGTAGTGATTTAACATTGAATTTTAAAAATAGTAACTAATTAATTAGTAATTGTTGTAGTATGTATAAAAAATATACTAATTTTAGCAATTTCAAGTGTCTATACACATATGTACATACAATTGTATATATATTACATGGAATTTTACAATTTTTCATTACTCGCTTTGGAACACCCTTTAATTTTAACTTTCATATATTGGTTGTTGTACCGGCCAAGGTTCTACATACTCTGTCCGAATTTCAGACTCGTAGCTCTTACGGTTCCTGAGAAATTAGCCTTCTTCCTAAAACATGAAATATGTTTAATTATAAGAAAAAAAGTTAAAGTTTTCCAACCCTGGAAACGTCTACTTAATTTGTTTAATTTTTTTTATTTTTTTTAATAAGAAATACCAATTTTATTCATACTGAAGTAAAAATAAGTTAATTAAAAAAAAAGTAATAAAAACTAGTTTACAGTAGTTATTTTGTATGGGAAAATAGAGTTTGAATCTTCCAGATCTGAAACCGTCTGCTCGATTTTGCTGATTTTATTCGGAAGATTTCTGACACATCAGTCCAAGAACGAAATCTCTAGCTGTTCTGGGAGCTTCGGAAAACCGATTTCACGTACAGACAGACGGAAAGACGGGCAGGTATTTCCCCCAGCTATAAAGTCTAAGTTTAATTTTTCATCTCTTCTTTAGAAACTTACATTAATTAATAAAAATATTTTATTCAATAAAATTTAAATTACTGAACTTAAGCCTGAATGAAAATTATTTCTGATTAAAATTCACAGTTAAATTAAAAATCTAAAAATGGCTCAGGAAACATTAACCTTTTTCAGTTTGGGACTAAAATATCAAAATTAAAAAATATTTGCAAAAATTTAAGCTGAAAAGTTTTTGATTGGGTAATTTTCAACCCAATGCGTGGAGGGGTAATTATATTCGTTCGTAAGTATTTTTACAATGCGAAATATATTTGGTTTGAAAATTTGGCATGTTTTTATGGTTAAGAAATTTTTCATATGCTCGTCAGTAGACTTTAACCCAAAAAATAAATGTTTTTTTTTCGCTTTTTAATACTCTTATTGTTGCCCAATGTGGCAGCTAATTGCAAAAAGGTGGTGGAAAATAAAATCGATACACAATCGAATAAGATGCTTGTTTTGTAAGGACTTTTGTTTGCGGCTTTCAAACTTATTATGTTTGTATATTGTGGTTCTTAATATAGTATTAAAAGTCTTACTATAAACATACGGGGTTTGTTAGATAAATTAAAATTTGAAATGCATATAGACAATTGCTTGACTATTAAAACAAGTCATATTTTCTAATTAAATATGTAAATAAAGACTTTATGTCAAATAAATATACTTCGGTATTTAATGCATGAAATAAATTTAAAATTAAAAAAAAAACAATTTTTATATATTTTAATTTTTGTATGCTGGACCCACACGACAGCAGAGGCTTAATTTTTTCAACAAAAATTTCGAATAAAACTTAGCATATCAAAACAGCTCCCTCGCTGATTTTTTAGCAGAATCATTACAAAATTAGCGGATTTTCAAATGAATTGTTGGTAAATGGTCGATTTTTGCAATATTTGAACTTTGACTCCAGTCGAGCACGTGTTAGAGTAGTCCGAGTTAGCTCAAATTTTCACCATTTACGTTTCAGACTAAGGGCCATTATTATGACTTAACGATAAAGTTTCGGATATTTATTCCTAACTTTAGCAAAACTGAACTATAGAGTGACCTTTAAAATTATCCATTATTACAACTGTCCGATAAAATAAATAATAAAATGTTTGGTTGGTGGCAACATTTCTGTGGATATTGTTTGTTAAAATTGATTAGTGGCAATTTGCTTTCGTTTATTTGTCAAATTACAAACATAATGAAAATATTTTTGTTTATTTTCTTGTGTTTTTTTATTATTCTTATATGTTTTGTGTTGTAGTGTTTTTGTTTTATGCCATATTTTGACCAAATGAATTTGACTTTGTTTTATAAAGTAGGAAGTGTTGCAAGTGGCGAAAACGAGGCAAGTTTAAATGACTATACCTCACAATAAAAGTTACAGGTAGGATGAACTTGTCTTTAGTTTATCGATCACTTTTTGTTAAAATGAAGTTGTAATAATGAAAAAGTGTTTATCCATCCATTAACATCCTACCTTTATCTAACGGAAAGTTATAATAATGACCCTTAATGATCAAATATAACTCTGGCATAAACACATTTATCATACAAATTGACACAAAAAAGCAGACCCAAGGCACATTTATTTCTATGTGATATCAGGATTACATAAACAATGAAAAAATACAACAATGAAAAAAACAACATGGATTTTCGTGCATCCAAAATATCAAAAATATAATTTGTTGTAAAACAATAATAATAAAGATTATTCAAAAAAAATTTAAAAAAATTTCTCCACGGCAGCACCACTAACAAAATTTGCAACGTTTAGCACTTTTCACAATTTTTTAATAGTTTCTTTTTGTATTTTTAAATTTGTATGTTGTCATGAAGAATCTGGTCAAAATGTCGCAGAAATACTTCGAAGATTCATGCTATTTATTTACCTCCATTTTTCCTTTCTCTACGCTCCTATTAGTAAACATGGTGCAAGAAATTTAGTGAACAATTTCATGGTGTAAGTTTGATATAAACTTACAAGCAGTATATTTTTGTTTATAAGTTTCCATTATTAAGGCCTTAAGTTATTTCTACATTTTTCCAGGATATCTTTGAGAATTAAAGAGTAATCTGGATGAAATTTAAGTATTTGTTGACAAATTTCAATAGCATCCGCAATTTTTTTAGCTTTCATATAGCTATAAGCAAGTCTGTATCCAATATGAGGTTTGGATCTTCCACAACAATTCCACGCTTTGATGTAGTTCTTTGCAGCATTCTTATAATTTTGAGATTTTTCTGATATGTGTCCAGCAAGTTCATATGCTTTAGCACATGACTTGTTATATTCGAAAATTTTTTCAATTAAATCTTCGGCTACATCATGTTTGTTGGCATTAATATAAATATCGGCTAATAAAAGCCAACCTCGCTCTATATATTCAGCTTCCTCAAAATTCCATGTAACTCTAACTATACGCTTTAGATTATTTTTAGCCCTTTGTGTTTGTTTCAGTTGGATGAGGGCGGTTGCCATTCCCAAAACAGGTCCCACAGCATTCTGAAATTCTTCAGCAGCAGCCAAATCGGTAAAATCCTGTAGAGCAGACTCTATTTGAGACTTTTGCTTTGAGGCTAGTTTTAAAAAATTTCGTAACATTCGATGATTCAGAGTTTCATTATCAAATCCAATTGGTTTAGGACGTAATTCTTTAAGCAATCTTTCAGCAGTTCGTAATGCTATTATACGTGCATCACTAAGGTCATTGCCGTCATTATTATCTATTACACCATTCCAATCAGTAATGTCACCATCTGGATTAATACAGACTTCAATCATGTTAAATATTGCTTGCGGACCCCACTCAAAATCTCTTCGAGCAGCATTAAAGAATCTAAGAGCTCCATTTGGATTACCATTATACCATTCATATAGACCCTTGCAATAGTTAAGTCCTGGGATTTGGTTTGGACTTATTGAACCTTGCTCCGCACGTTGCAGGAAAGGCATGGAATCTGGTAACGAACCAGCACGTCGCGTTACTTCGATTAAACGTGCTAGAGCTGTCCAAGAGCAAGGTTGAGCAAGCAACAGATGTGAAAAGTGATACGCGGCATTTTCGAAATCCATCTGAAATAAAAATAATATGTTGATAATATTAGTGACGTAACGATTATTTGTCGAAATTCGCATTAGTTGAAATATTTAATGTTTTTTACAAACATAAGGATGTTCATTTGCTAAATTTTTTCACGAGTTTCTAACAATTGTTACTGGAAAACAGCTAGAGTTAGCGCGTTTTAACTATGCAAAACGCACTTTTTTCCGTCTTAGCGCGTTTTATAAAAAGTTAGCGTTTTTTATAAAAGTTAGCGCCTCTTAGCCAGCTACTTAATTATTTTGGAGACAGCAGCAGCATATTAAATATATGATCTGGCATTTTGACATTTCAATTAATACAAATTATAAAATTGTTTCCGTTACTTCAAAGAATGGCCGAAGAACAATTAATAAATTCTATAGTGTCTATTGCAAAAATAGTGCAGATTACGGCTTCAGTGTATAAAGTAAATAAAAGAATTAATGAAAGAATTAAACCAAGATGGTGGGTTCGCCCGGTTAATACAACTAGAGATGAAGAAGGTTTTTATCAAACGTGTATATAGCAGATAAGAGAAAAAGATGAGGAGGTCTTTTTTAAGGCCACTCGGATGTCCGTAGCTACCTTTAATTTGTTTTTGACTCTTCGTAAAGAAAAATTAGAAGGATTTTCTAACATAAAGCCTATTGACGCAAATATGCGCTTAGCCGTAACAATATTTTTTTCATCTTAACATACATATATTTTATTTATTTTATAAAAGTGTCTATGGAGTAATATCCTTACAGACCAACAAAAAGTTACAATTAATTAAACAATTTTTACATAATAAAAACTAATTATTAACATTTAAGAAAAAAATAATGTTACGTTTTATAATATTAACGTTTATAGAATAATCAATGAAAACATAATAATCATTAAAGTTTCTGCATAATCTCCTCAAAGGGTTAGCGTTCTCATACCTTGTCTGATGACATTTCAGATATAGGGGTGTAAAGTTCCTTGTTGTTCTAGCCGGAATATTGAAATTGATTTTAGTTAACAGAAATTCTGAACAGACAGATCCATTTAATAAATTTACTACGAATATCACATTAAGCATTAATCTTCTACTTTCCAGAGTCGGTAAGTTAATGGTAGAGAGTCTTGCAGAATAAGGTAGAATATTGCAATTTGGGTTCCAAGTTGTGTTTCCCAGGCAAAATAATAGAAACTGTTTCTGAACTGATTCAATGCAATTCTTCTGATAATCAGTGTAAGGGTCCCAGATTATCCATCCGTATTCAAGGATAGGCCTTACTAATGATGTGAATAATTGTTTAGTAATCATGCGATCAGTAAATTCTTTAGCCCAACGCTTAATATATGCTAGTACACCACGAGCTTTGTTAGTCGTCATGATGATATGATTATTGAAATTTAATTTTGAATCACGGAGAACACCTAAATCCAAAAATTCAGTAACGGTTTCAAGCTGATATCCTCCAAGCGAAAAAAGGCACTCAGAAATAAGGTATCGTGAAAACCTCATATGCTTGCACTTATTCAGGTTGAGAGGCATCATGTTAACTTTGCACCAATCAAAAAAAATTTGTAAGTCACGTTGTAAGTAAATGCTATCGGAGATATTGTTATAACTTAGAAAAATTTAACATCATCGGCATACATTAAAACATTACTATATGTTATTATACTCGGTAAGTCATTCAAAAAAATGGAAAATAAAATTGGTCCCAAGTGACTCCCTTGGGGGACACCAGATTTAACAACGAAGTTCTTAGAGGTGACGTTATTGAAAATAACACACTGCTCCCGGCCTATTAGATACGATTTTATTCAATTCAATGCATTAGTTGACCATCCAATATGGTGAAGTTTCAATAATAATAAAGAATGATTTACTTTATCAAAAGCCTTGCTGAAATCGGTGTAAATGACATCAGTCTGTTGCTTATTGTTAAAACCTTCATGAATTAGGGTTGTAAGTTGTAAGTAAAAGATTTTTTGTTGTTGAGCAGCCTTTTCTGAAACCATTTTGATGAGCGGATAAATACGATGATATTTGACGACTAATGTTGTCCGTAATACACTTTCCGAAAAGTTTAGGAATTGCACTAAGCTTAGCAATACCTCTGTAGTTTGCAATGTTTGATTTATTACCAGATTTAAAAAGCGGAATAATATACGAATCTTTCCAAGCTTTATTGTAAGTAACATCATGAACTATCTGTATTCAATACAAAAAAAAATGAAAAATTTCAGTTACTTGGCACAAGGATATAACATACAAGTTCTTGCATGGGCTTACAAGCTAGGAATTACGACTGTAATCATCTGTAGAATCATCTACGAAACATGTGACGCAATTTGGGACGATTTGCATGGTGTGTATTTATCACCTCCTAACGTGAATGAGTTTATAAATATATCAAACAAGTTCTATGTAAAAACTGGAATGCCAAATTGCTTAGGAGCTTTGATGGCAAACACATTCGTATAGTTTGCCCAAAGAAAAGCGGCTCCTTGTTTTTAATTACAAAAAAACTTTTAGCACTATATTGATGGCAGCAATACGTTTTTACGTATGTAAATGTTGGGGCTTTAGGTAGCCAAAGTGACGATGGCGTACTTGCCCGAAGTTATTTTGGAAAAAAATTTTAAATAACACCTTGGAAATTCCTCGTAGTGAAAACTTAGCTGGAACTTCCACAAATTTTCCATACTATTTCGTACCGTTTAAAACTAATTTAATGCGTCCATTTCCTGGCAATAACTTGCCACAAGACAAGGGCAAGTTCAACACGATGTTATCAAAGGCTAGAGTGCATATTGAAAATGCTTTTGGCATTTTAGCCAACAGGTGGAGAATATTACACACGACAATGCATGTGTCACCAAGAAATGCTGACAAAATTGTCTTAGGTACTGTTCTTCTTCATAACTATTTAATGTTGAAAAACGACAGAAATTATTTTACTATTGATCTTGTTGATCACTCTTCTGATAACCGAGAAATTCAAGGCCAGTGGAGAGAACAGCTTTATTCTCTGCCATCAATTCAAAATAGATCAGCTAATCGCTCATCTACAACAGCATTTCAATTTCGAGACATTCTAAAGGGTTTCATTACAAATTATGCTGTATAATAATATGCTCGTAATTGTTTTCATTACTTAAAATTTTTTATTGATAAATTAAAATAAAATAACAAATTTTTTACAATTGTAAGGTTACATTTTTTAAATATAAGTAAGTATGTAAGAAACAAAACTAAAAAAGAAACAAAAAAAAACATGCAAAACTATACCACAATTAAAAATTAACAGCATAGCATATACAAGAAAGTTTAATCTTCAACTTTTATTGAAAACATTAATAAAATAAAAAATATTTGTGTTTTTAATATACATATGTGCATAAGTAATCGATTCAACGTTTCTTATATGTTTATTTCTGAATTTAAATTGATAAATCTAAATTACCATTGACGCTTTCTGATGTTAAATTGATAAATCTAAATTGCAATTTACGCTTTCTGAATTATAACAACTGGAAAGGGTGTAGAATTAAAAACTTATACAAAAAATACTACATATTGATTCACAATATTCAAAAACTTAAAATAAATTCACAAAATATTGCTCAAAATTAACGAAAAGCATTGCTCTACAGTATGTAATTATAAACTTTATATTAAATATTAATTAATAGCGATATTATTCTACTATAACTAAAAACATTAAAGCAAACATTTGTTGTAATAACAACAACAAAACAAAAACATTTCACGAAGGAAGCTTGTAAATTAAGTAACAAACTATGATTAAAATGTTCAAGTATTTTAATTCATCAAACTTGCAATTATTCATATATTGATTTTTATTAATACTATTATTGAGTCACTAATTATGAATAATGCAGTATAAATTGCAATTAACAAATTTAAACATAAAATAGGCTCTACATTAATAGATAAAATATAAACAAAAAACTTGGATTAGAAAAGGAACTCAAATGCTATTAATAAAAATCAATACATGAATAATTATGAGTTTTATAAATTAAAATACTTGAACATTTTAATCAGAGTTTGGGTCTTCGCAAATGAGATCAATTTAATAGTCATCAGACACTTAATTAATTGTCATTCATTTTTGCATAAAAGTTTCGAATGTCTCTAAAAACTATAGACGATACTATTACTTCAATATTATTGACTGCAGATGGTGGCATGTCAGCCTTTTTTGTTTTCCCTGCCAAGCTTGCAAAGTGAAGTGCAGTGGAGTCCTGCTCCCGTCTTTGCTTTGCAACAGCCCCACAAGCATCAGCTATGCTTAATGCAGCCAAATCAAGAAACTGCTGAAACTTTTCGCTGTCGTTTGTCTAAAACAAAAAATTTTAGAATAACATTTAAGAAATTTATTATATGACATATTGTCTTAATTATATTTTAATTTGAAATTTATTTGCTGGTGGTTTAGCTTGGTCTATATACGTATTTCATTGGCGCTTAAACCAAGTCTACTGATGATTTCTTTTTGTGAAAGTATGATGATTTCTTTTTGTGAAAGTATGAACATGCACCCCCCGTTGAGGCTATGCTCAACAATTAAATACAATTATGTCATTAATAAAGTGCTTACTACTTGGATTTACACTTAAAAATAAAAAGTAACTATTGTTTTGTTTTTACAATTTGATTACGATAAAGGCTATGACTTTATAGTTATGCAAAACTAAGTAAAGTATAAAAGAAAAATATACAATAAAAATATTAAATTTATTATTATGTTTTCAAACATGTACGCTGAACTTCTGTCGTGGAGCTGGTGAAGGTTTTGTTGCTGGTTGTGAGTTACACCCAGTTGATTGTGATCTTTCTGTGATTGGAGCGATGTTTGATTTCTTGCGTTTTATAGCTCTGACTATGATCCATATGATCGCCACCGTGCTGACTATTATTGCTACATATGAGACAGATCTCTCATGGTTTGATAAATAATGAATTTGGAAATGTGAACTGTTCATAGCCTCTAATTTCTATTGTAGGGATGTTAATTTGATGAGCTGTATTGCTATTTCGTCTGGCACAAATGACTGGTTGGTTTTGTTGATATGGTTGATGTGCAACAGGGGTTGATATGGTAGTTCTGATTTGTTGCCAAGGCTCGTGTAAGATCAGACAGTTTTAGTTTTTGATGAAATCATGTTTAAGGATACAGTCTGGATTGATAGTTAACAAGCCAGACCCTAGTAGACTTATTGGTACAATTTCTTTTCCACAAACCGCTGTGGCATGTGTGGAGGCTCGTGATGAATATATCCATTTGTTTTTATGAGGTAGAGGTGTCCAGGTTACAGTAGTTGGAAGCTTTCTCAAAATGCAATGTGGTACGGTGATATTGTTGAATAAGTTGATTTCACAAGAGCACATTTCTGCACCAAAGTTATATTGGAGTTGTACATCGTAGCATATAAATACCTATTTGCCAATTACGTCACAGTCTTTCAGTTGTGTTGATGATAATGGAAAGTAGTGCCGTTAAAATGAGTTTATTGCTATTGTCGGACTGCATGTGTCTATGACCAGCATAGTATTGTTTATGGGGGTCGGAATGGGAATTAAGTTGTGAAGCTTAAAGGGTTAAGTTATGCTGAACACTACATGTTCCTGAGTGAGACCGCTTTTTATTTTCATGTTTGTAAAATTCGAGCAAGTCATCTTCAGGAACTGGTAACTCTAATGACTGTGTTCGATTTTTTTGTATTTCAATTTCCAGTTGAATTGGAGTCAACAGCAATGGATTAATTTTCCCATGATGAGTGTCGGTCAATGCGTCCAGAATGCAAATTTGCGATCGTTGCAGATAGTTTGCAATGAATGAGAGTTTTGTTTGAGCAACATTTCCGACGAAGTCTATAGCACCTCGTTTTTGACGTGGTTTGTATAGTTATTTATTATCAAATCTCAAATCCGCTTCAACATGTCGAAGATGTTCTATTGTACTATAACACGATGCATTGTATTCCATCTTCGAACACAGTCGGCTAAAGGAGCTCGTTCCATTTCCTAAAAACGCTGTGTCAGCACAGTAAGCAGATAATTCATAGTAAACGACCAGATTCTACTGACTTGCAGATATATACGTTGAGTCTACTTCTTCGAAATGAATACCCAACTTGGAACCGAAGCGCTCATTATCAATTGGTGCTCCCAAAATAATGCTCATATTGCATTAGTGTCAACAGTGTGATGCCTAAATTATTTCCGAGTAATTTTACACGTTTGCTCTTCGGCTCAGTGATTTCATCTTTGTTGTCGATTTCATTGAGTTCATCATTCGGTTTGTTGTCGTCTTCTGTTTCTTCTAGACTGGCCTTAGAGAGTGGTGCCAGGTAATAGACCGCTCTTTTAATAACTCCTGAAGCGGTTTTGACGTCTGCCACTCTAACTATGTTGTCCACCCCCTTATAGATTTTAATCACACGTCTTAAAGGCCATTTCATTACGGGGCAATTATCTTCCTTAAGAATGACGATGGTTCCGGGTTTTAGAGATTTTGATTGCTCCTTCCATTTATTGCGATATTGCAATTCGTTCAGATAGTCCCGTGACCACCTTTCCCAGAAGTTGTGTTTGAGAATGGACACTAGTTTCCACCGAGTCGCCAAGTTTGTTTTCGTTGATGTGGCCTGTGCATCTACTTGTGCCGTTAGCGGTTCACCACTCAGGAAATGCCCTGGAGTTAACGCACCGAAATCATTTGGGTCGTTTGACATGGGTGAAATAGGTCTGGAGCTGAGAATCGCTTCTATTTCGATAATCAGTGTTTCTAGTTCTTCGTAAGTTAAGGAATCACTAGCTAAGCTCCTGATTAAAAGGTGTTTTGCAGATTTTACTGCCGCCTCCCAAAGGCCTCCAAAATGAGGTGCTCGAGGTGGTATGAATCTGAATTGTATATTCTTTTTGATGCATGCATTTTCAATTGCTTCTTTGGCTTCGCTTGTATAAATTGCGGGTATTAGTTCAGACAATTTATTTTTTGCGCCTACAAAGTTCGTTGCATTATCGCAATATAGGTTTTGGCGAAGTCCTCGTCGGCCAACAAACCGTTTGATGGCTCTTATAAATGCGTCAAAGGTAAGATCGCTTGCCAGTTTTAAATGTACTACCTTCGTAGAGAAGCAACAAAATATAATACAATATACGCGTTGTGTGGCCGTTTTCCTCTCACCTTGTAGTGAACTGTCATTGGATCACAATAGTCTACTCCAGAATTAATGTACGTCCTAGCTGGTGTTATCCGTGTGGAGGGAAGATTGCCCATAATTTGGCAAAATAGGGCGGGATTAGCTTTACTGCATGTTGTGCAGCGATGAATCGCCGCTCTTGCCATTATCTTACCTTTTATTGGCCAAAATCATTGTCTCACTATTCCTAAGAGAGTTTGTGCACCACAATGCTTGTTGTCTTTATGTATCATTTCAAATATAAGCTTAGCGATTGGATCATTGTAAGGAAGAAGCAGCTGATGTTTGGAATCGTATTCCAATGATGAGGCTTCCAGTCAACCTCCCACACGTATCAAACCCTCAGCGTCCAAATATGGTGAAAGGTTCGACAAATTGCTGATTCCTCGCAACACTTTGTATTTAGCAAGCTGTTGAATCTCTTCTTTGAAATCTGATGCCTGTATTTGCTTGATGATTAACATTAGTGCATTTTGTAGTTCCTTTGTCCATAGCGATTTTTGATGTTGTCTACAGCCATTCCCTTTGGTATTGGTTACAAATCGTAAAATGTATCCAACAATGAATGTTGAAGACGCCAGAATGAATTCTTATGATTTATTTTGTAGATGAAATCGGGTTCTGTTGAAGTCGAAAAATATGGGACCATAGAACCAAAGAGAGCAATCTTTCAGATGCCCCAGGCAATTCGTCGAAATAATGTCTGCGGGATTACATTTTGTGCTGACGTACCACCATTGTTCTGGTCTAGTGTTTTCGACGATGGTTGAAATTCTATTGCCAACAAAGGTGTTGAGAGATGCTGATGAGTTTATCCAAGACAGCACAATTTTCGAATCATTTCACAACCAAACTTGCCTTGTAAACTGAAGATCAGCTATTATTCTTGTAGCTAGGTGTGCTTCAAGTACAGCTGCGTATAGCTCCAATCGTGGAATTGATTGATTTATTGATTTGATTGGGGCTACTCGGGACTTTGCACAAAGGATTTGTAACATGACTGTTCCATGTTTCATGGTAGACCGAAGATAAGCCACTGCACCGTAAGCCTTTTCTGATGCATCTGTAAATATGTGCAATTGTAAAGATTCTGTAATTCCACCTTTGAAAATGTGTCTTGATATTTTTAGCGTTTTCAGTTCATTTAGGTCTGCATGGAAAGTAATCCACTTGGTATGCATGGACTCGGGTAGAGCTTGGTCCCAATGGATCAAAAATTCTCACGAGATCCGATATCACAGTCCGTTTAGTTACTCTTTTATTATCAGTAATATTCATCTTTATGCTTAGTTGATCTTCTTTCGGCAGCCACGTGAGTCCTAGTGTACTGATGGAATCTGATTTGCGGCTGTCAAAGTCCAAATTCAGTTCCAGATCATCTTTTGGAACATGTTTGAGCAACTCTGGATGATTTGCACACCATTTTCGCAAATTGAAGCCACTTTGCTTCATTATCTGCTGAAGTTGTTCTTGCACCTGAATTGCGGTGTATAAGTTGTCGCTTCCGCCTAGTACATCATATACGTAGAAGTTTTCTCTTAGAAATTGTGATGCCAGAGGATACTTTCTGGCACTTTGATAGTATGAGAGTGGTTCTGAAGCATCTGTCCACCAAATTATCATTTGAAAACGGCGGTCTTCAGGAGAGACCAAAACTTGCCAATACATCTTGTGGAGAATACGAACTTGGGAAGTCGAAATCTTAATAGAATTGAAAACAATTCGCTTTGTACTATTGGTCCTGTACACATCAAATCATTTAAAAAAGAATTCCCTGATGTTGTTTTGGCTGAAGCATCGAATACTACCCTCAATTTGGTTGTGGAGCTGTCCAGTTTTAGAACGCAATGATGTGGGATGAAATAGTTTGGTAAACGAATAGAAGTTGGTGATATCTTCGTCATGTGCTTCATATTTTCGTATTCATCCATGAATTTCTGATATCCTCAATTCGGGATTTTTCTGTAGTCGGTGTTCTAACGACAAGAAACGATTTAGAGCGATTTTGTAAGAGTCACCGAGGATTTCAGGATCTTGGTGGAACGGGATCTTTACAAAAAACCGATTTTCATTATTCGACGTTGCATGATGTACAAAAATATCTTCACCTTTTCTTTCTGCTAGTGACAGCACCTTTTCAGTTGACTTAAGTTCATCCAGTTCCCACAGTCTTGCAATGGAAACTGCAAGGTTGTCATTAGTTGTGGATACTCCGCATATAAGCTGTGTGGGATTTTTTACTTTTATTTTTCCAGAAATTATCCATCCAAGCACAGTATTCTGGAGGGTTGGTAAGTGTGGAGATAATTCGATTTTTCCAACTGAAAGTAGTTGAAGAGTGTTCTGCGCCCAACAAAATGTCGATTTTGTCCGGTCGGTTGAAATGTGGATCAGCTAGTACCATGTTTTTGGGTAATGGCCGGTCATTTATGTTTATGAATTGTGCCAGCTGGGGAGAAATAATACGTGGAAGTACAAATGCTTCGAGTTGTGTTGTGTTGTTGCGAATCAATTCATTCGAGAATGCAATGCTATGTTAAGTCGATGCTGTGTTTTAGTGGTGGTGCTTCCGATTCCACTAATGTTTGCCGATGACAGATGCATTGGAATACCAACTCGCTTCACTAGACGCTCAGTGATACAGTTTACCTGGGATCCTGAGTCAAGTAATGCGCGGCATTCAATTTCTGCTGAATCAGTTTTGATTTTAACTACTGCAGTGCCAAGAATCACAGCTGATGACGACTGTTGACTTGCTGTGGTTAAAGAAGTCGCTTTTGATTTGATTGAGCACCCTGGTGTTGCAGAAGATGACGCTGCCTGTGGTTTTTCTTCATTTAATGGTTTTGATGGGTAGTTCTTGTTTTATAAATGAAATAGCGAGTTATGTTTCTTGTTGCATTTTGCGCAACACCTTGAGGTACATTGTTTTAAAGAGTGACCAGATTTCAGGCAATTTACACATAATTTTTGTTTTTGGATGAAATTTAAGCGCTCGTATGGATTGAGTTGTTGAAATCGTTGGCAACGATATAGCTGGTGAGGACCTATTTTACAAAGCACGCACGAAGGCTCAATTGATTTAGATGGTGCAGCTGTTGCACATACCTTCGAAGATGGCTTTTCCAAGTGTCGATTCCAAGATTTTGCAATGCATGCAGACATTCCTGAGTTGTGTCATGCAGTTGCTTGATTGATGCAATTGTTGGTCCGACTGCAGGTTGTTTGATCAGCTGCTGTATTAATGATGCGACCAAAATTCGTCTATTGTCGTATCGCTCTTTTTGCATTTTCCATGTTGTCTCATAATTTTCTGCAGTCGCTGAAAGGTGACTTATGAGCCTTTCAGCTTCACCTGCTACATTAGCCTTCAGGTACCACATTTTTTGGACCGCAGGAATCTGCTGATTGCCTACAAGTTGCAGAAATAAGGCATAGAAGGTCCTCCATTTGAGGTAGTTGCCGTCAAACCTAGGAATTGTTATCTTAGGTAGTGGTACTCCAATAGGCTGATCATATGGAGTCGGTGGTTCGGGGGCCACTTGGGAAGCCATTTTAAAATTTTCAAATATCCTTGCTTCTAAGGTAGTGTATGCAGTCATATTGTATCCTTCTTGAACCGGATCATGACTGGTTTCCCATATGGTGAAATGTAGGTTCTGGATTTGGTCCATTAATTTTTCTTTCAGCTTCATATTCTCGGCTGTCGGATCCATTGTGAGCAATCGCTCTAGAGACCCCATCATTACACTTTGCCTTCTTATTAAAGCGATAGTTGCAGATGTATTACATCCTACCTCACCAGCGGGATCGATTATTGGTATGGGTTTGTCGGCGATTGGTTGTTGAACTGCCTCCCCTGTAGATGTTTCATCAGAGCTGTCTCAAAAATATCCTTATATTTGTCGACAAGCTCTGAGATGTTTTTGTAGTAATCTTTAGCAAAGTAGTCGTGGTCTAACGGAATTTGATCGAGGCAACGGATTTTGCTGTCCGTGGTCTCAAATTCCGACCAAGCACTATCTAGCCTTTTGAGTCGTTCCTCATAGTAAACAACAGTTTTCCTCACAGCTGTGTCCTTTTTAAAATTGCCGACTATAGTTTCGATCAAGTCACCTGCTGCCAGCTGTGATTCTATCACCTTGTTGAAAGTGTCCATATTTGGTTTCTCAGGAATCACGATTTAAGTTGTTGAGTCTAACAAATGTTTTATTTAAGTTTCTTTCTTATATACTAACTTATTGATATGTCATTAAAATTTTCTACTGTTAATTGTATTGCTTAATAAAATTGAGGTCATAAAATTTTGCTTTATTAAGCGTATTGCTTAAGTACAAGTTCATTGTACAAAAAACAACCATTTATGTATGATTGCAAGTTTGCAATTATTTATGACCCAATTTTGATATTCTTATGCAGAGTAATTATAAACAGTGTCTTATTTCTTTTGTTTCATTTTGAAGTGCAATGAAAATTTTAAAATAATAATAAGTTTGTTTAATTGCAAGGTGCAATGAACTGCAGGAGAAGTGAAGTTTAAAATATAGGTCAGTGGTTTTGTTTTTCTTTTTGTGAAAGTATGAACAATATAGTTTTTGAAATAAATTCATAGTTAATAAAATTTGTTCTATTTCTGAATTACAATTGACACTTTCTGAATTACAGTTAGTTCTTTCTGAATTTAAATTGATAACTCTAAATTACAATTGACGGTCGCGGAGTCTCCTCCACCTTTTCTTACATTCCACCTCTGTAAAAGTATTTTAAATCTAAATTACAAAAAAACGGAAAACATTGCACGGAAAATATTGCGCTAAGAACACCCTAAGATATTGAAGCTAACATTTCCCACCTTAACAAAGTGATTACACAGGCTGCTAAACATGCTACTACCTCCCATCCGCAGACTGGGTTTAATAGAATTTATTCTACGGATATTCAACGTCTTGTATGGGAAGAAAGAAGAGCCAGAAGGGAATGGAAACAGCTCAGATCACCCTAACACAAATTCAGATTTAAATAGTGCACTAAACGACTCCAAGAGTTGCTTGCATCTGAAAAAACTGCATCTCTTAAAAATTATCTGGAAGCTCTTGAAATCACACCAGCGTCTAAACTTTGTGGCGCTCTGCTAGAAAGCTTAAAACCACCGTTGAGTTTATACCACCTCTGCGCACATCTCCTAGAGGTTGGGCAAGAAGCGATACTGAAAAAGGTAACATATTTGCTGATCATTTAAAATCCGTATTTACGCCAAACACATGCACCGGTGTTGTTGATTTGCCGAGTGTATTTGCTCTATCCCCTCGATCCATAAAGTTTAAGACGCGTGATGTTCAAAAACTAATTGCTGAGCTTAATCCGAAGAAAGCTCTATGTATTGAGTAACAAGATACTGATGAACTTGCCTCATATTGCAATAAGAATCCTGCTATTTATTTTTAATGCCATTTCACGAATGCAGTATTTTTCACATAACTGGAAACTTGCCAAGATAAAAATGATTCCAAAGCCGGGAAAGATCTTACCAAAGCTGAGTCATATTGACCTACAAGCTTACTATCAACAACGTCAAAGCTTTTCGAAAAGCTGCTCATGACTAAATTGTCCAGAATTTTTGGCGATAATGGGTGCATCCCGGACCATCAATTTGGTTTTAGAAGTCAGCATAGCACTATTGAGCAAACGCATAGATTGGTTCAAGTTATAAGGAGGACATTTGAAGAAAAGAAGTATTGTTCTGCCCTTTTTATTGATGTTTCTCAGGCATTTGATGAAGTATGGCACGAAGGTCTATTTTTAAAATTGAATCTGCCAATAAACATACAAAATTTTTTGGAAAGTTATATAATTGGTAGGAAGTTCATTGTTGTCGAAGGAGACTTCATTAATGTGACCGAATCAATATCTGGGTCCAGTCTTGTATTCAATATATACTTGTGATGTGCCTGTGAGCAATAACATCCACACCTCTACATTTGCAGATGATACAGCCTTTATGAGTATGCACGAAAGCCCTTATGAGGCACCCCGCAATATCCAGGAACATATTACTCAGCTGGAAATGTGGTTGAACTCATGGAGGATAAAAGTTAATAAATAAAAGTGTGTCCATATAACGTTTACCCTAAGAAAAGATACTTGTTCCCCGATTCGAATCAACAATCAAAATATCCCTGAACATTCACAAGTAAAATACCTTGGTATAACCTTGATCGAAGGCTTACATGGAAACATCATATTGATTCTAAGGTAACTCAAATGAAACTTAAGTTATCTCAAATACATTGGTTGATTGGCAAAAATTCAACACTTAGCCTAGACTGCAAACTTTTACTATACAAGTCGCTTTTGAAGCCAATATGGTGCTACGGAATTTAGTTATGGGGCACTGCTTCAGCTTCCAGTGTTGAGAAAAGAAGACAAACCAAAATTTTAAGGTTAATAACATCTGCTTCATGGTATATTACAAATTCAAATTTACATCGTGATTTAAATATGCCACTAGTGACTGAATAAATTGCAAGATAGGTAGGCAAATACTTAATGCTGCTTCTTCTTTTTTAAATTTTTGTAGTCAATTGGCCGAGATCATATAAAATTGCACGGTTGCGCACTTCCTCAATAAGTTTTTCTTCAAAATCCATACTTTTATCTTTATAACAATAACATAAGCAAATAATAATAATAATAATTAAAGTCAAATACTTACCAACAATGAACCAAATCAACAAATATGAAATATTAAAAATGAACAGCTGCTTATTTTATTTGAGTGGTGTCACTTTCCATTTTTAAGCGTTTTTTTTTTTAAAGATTGGTCTATGATTTAATAGTAATTTCAATAATTATGCAAGAAACCTTTTACTTATAAACATAGATAATTGAAATTTTCATAGCGTGTGAAGCTGTATATGTACAGAGATAATATAAGATCTAAATGGTTTCCACATAAAAGAAATTACTTCATATACATCTTTACTAATATTATAAATATGAAAGTGAGTTTGTTTTTTTGCTACACTTTCACGCACGAAAGAAAGTTCTTTCACCAATAGAAAGCTGCATCACCAGCGTCAAACATCGGCTATCTTTATCCGGTTCGGAACCGGTTTTTTGTATTTAGCTCGGATTTTTTCAGAAAAATAAATATTTGGGCTGGTTAGGACAATTTTCTTTCCGGGTTTTATTGGTTAAAAATCTTTAAAACCGGTTTTTATTATATTTTATAATTTTTGTATCGACTTTTTTTCTATTTTTTTATGTTTTTTAAACTTTTATCAGTGAGTACCAAATAACAAAACGTTACTAATTTTAAATATAGTTTCCAAAATATCAAATCAAAACAAGCGGAGCTGCTGGTAAAAGCTAGTATGTGTGTATATATTTCTTTTAATCGTAGTGAACATTTCTTTGAAAATTTCACATGTTTTTTTCACCATAATTGGAGTATTTTGTATTCCAAAAATAGTTGGAAAAACATATGTACATAGCATAGCTGTAATGTAATGATTATTAATCGTACTGATTACTCATTTGAATACTTTTATTAAACCTGAAGCAAAGATTAAATTACGATTATGTTTAGTTTCGCATGATTACCATTTGATTACGATTACTAATAATGGAAAAGTAATCTAAATTACTTGAAATTAAAAAAAAATAATCAAAAAGAATCAATAATTAAAAAATAATCCGATTACTTTTAATTCTTTTGGATTATTTATTAATAACCAAAAGTAATCTTTGAAAGCAGTCGGATTATGTTACTCTCGATTATTTTTGATTCTTTTGTAGTAATTTCTAGTAATTAGGATTACTTTTTGATTATTAGTAATCGTAATCAATTATTTATCAGCAATTATTTTGAGGGCAATTATATAATCATTAAAATTCTTTTTAAAATGTAATCTAATTGATCACTAATCGTAATCCAAATTTCATAGCTCTGGTACATACATACCTAAACTGAACAAGCCTCCAATAATAAAATGACTTACGTATACAATCAACTATTTTTTACACGATTTTAAAATAACACGGTTCAAAAATAAGAACAAATAATTTTTTTTGCTCGAATTTTTTTAATTGCCCAATATTTTTTTAGTTGATTGTTATATTTTGAATCCAGTTTGTAATAAGTGCACGTATGTACCTGGTGTCTTAAAGTGATGAGTATCTGTAAAATTAACTTAATTTTAATCTTTCAAGCTTGGAATAAACTTTATTTTATTTTTCTTCATTATGTTTTTGTCATTTATTATATATTTTTACTAATAAAAATTTTTAATTATTTACGTTGTTTTCGGTAAGTGTTTGTTTAAATTTTTTAAATTTGCACGACGTTTTAAGGGTATGGAAAGTAACACGACATTATTTATTTAACGTATATTTTACACAACTTCCTTATAAATGTATTCACCGCGCAAAAAATTGTTGGGTGTATAAACTACACTTAAATAAATAACGCAATATTGTTTTAAATTTATACTGTTCTTTTCTTTCTTCAGAATAAAAGATTTTTAAGCGCTAATTGTTTTCACATGTCTAATTGTATTGTCATCACTTAACTGTTTATTGACGCCACAAAAATAGAAATTAGTTTAATTGGGCTACAACGACAAAATCTGCATAGGGCCCTTGTAAGTCAAATTTCGTAAAATAGCCTAGGTGATCATAATTCAATTAACGAATGTTAGTTCGACAGCTTTAAATGTTATTAGTATATGAACAATTTAAATATATTTTAAACGTGAATCCATAACAGATATGTAGGCAGTTTTCGAAAATAAACATTATTTAATGTACTTTAATGTTCTGTAAAGTACAACCTCACACACACAAGCGATAGTAATGTAGGTATACCGATTACATTAAAGTTATAAGTACTTATAATTTTAGTTAACTTCTGCCCAACGAGAATAGTTATGTTAACCTACTCATAATGATGATGATCAATACTTCGTTTTATAGTGTTAAAGACATTACTATTAATGTATATTTAATGCATGTGGGTACACTCAAAAAGGTTCTACAATAACTGAATGTACAATAAGTTTCTGTTAACTAAAATTAAAGTAAATTTTACAGGTAGGTAAATTTTTACCAAGGTATTTGTATGTGAAGTCTTATTTCGTAAAACAATTTCATCAGAAAATTTTTCTCGTACAATTTTTACTTAAACGTTTATTTAGTAAATGCCACATACGCATGTGGCTGTGCCATCACGAGGATTTTAAGCAAGTTGGTTAATTTTTTAACATGACGTTAAATTTTCATAATATTTTTGTTCCAAAATCTAAATGTGAAACATTTAGCCGAGTCGGGCACATTGCCAGAAGCAGCACGTGTGTAAAGATGTGAATTTCTACATTAAAATGTGCTACTAGTAGACGGCATGTAGAAAATATAGCTACATTGTGACGTCAAAACTACCTTAGAACTAGATGCGAATGTGAAACTCACATGCGATATGCTATTTGCTTCAGATTATTTTCTTTCATTATAAAAATTAGATTCCAACTTAAGTGTATAGTTCAAAAAATTAAAATGGTTTTGAGTAAATTTTAACATAGATATATACATATGCATAAATTCATTATTGGCGGATATAAAAATATTAAAGTGGTAAGCTATGTATGTACATGAAATTGGTATATATCATGTTTTGGAATATGTATGTATTTAAGTATGAAGTTTGAAATTAAAATAACTTAAAAATCATTGGGTTCGCATGAAAAATAAAGCCTGTTGTAATCGGCAAATAAAAAACCACGTGCGCATGTAGGTTGAGCGTAATATTGACATCACAATTAAGCTGCATATGCTACATATTACGTTTATCATGTCAAACTAATAAACATAGTTGAGAAAGTATTATTATTTAACGACTTTTTTTTGAGCTGATCTTCACATGTATCTACACACAAGTGCTGCCTATAAAAATGTGTGCTAAATTTGGATTTTGACACCAAAATACTATAAAAATTTTAAACCTTGTAACGCTACTGCTTACTGAATGAAATGCAACCAATGTGCTGGAAATTCGCTTAACGTCATAATGTGTCTTGGTACATGTCGTGTACTATAGGCTTAGAGTGGTTTTTAAATCAAAATAATATACAAAACAATACAAGTTCGCTGACAATCCAGTTAAATTTTTTTTGCAGTGCAATGATGCATTTACTAACCCACCCTTTACTCACATCATATTTTGAGTGTAAAATGTATCAAGAACTGTTATGTCCACACATATACTATCTTATTCTTTGTTAGTGTATGTGCTACGCTGTGAGCATCACTCATTATACCCACGGTTGCCAGAAATGCAGATTTATCTGGATTTTGCAGATTTTTACCTTCCAAAAAGACGAAATCCAGATTTGAAGATTTTTGGCCTAAAAACGCAGATTTTTCAACTCCAATGATAGTGAATTTTTGTTACATTTTTGCTATTACTGTTATTACTTTTTGTTTCTTTTATGTGTGAACTACTCACAGTTTAGAGAGTTACAAATTTTGAACTTAGAAGACATCATTAAAGAAAAAGAAGAAGTAACTTTGGCAAGCTTCTGGAATAGAATATCTGATATAAAACGAGCTTATTCTGAATATGATTTTGCAGCCCTAAGTTAAATTAAAATGAAATGTCTTTACCACATGTATTTGCAAATGTCGAAAGAATTTTGAGTCAAGTGAACTTGAATAACACAAAACTTCGAAGTCCTTTGGATATTTATGTAACAAATTAAATCACTTGAAGCTTTTAAACTTCTTCTCTTGTATTCATAAAAAATACTTTTGATTTACAAAAGGTTTACAAAACAAACTTTGCATGGAAATTTGTTTGTTAAACGTTTTGAAACCCAAAATAATTATTGTGAATATTACCTTTTATATATGTGTACGTGATTCTTAATAACACATTCTTAATAAACATATGAAGTTTTTTGCCTTATTTCAAAAATTTTTTGGTTGAAGTCTGCTGATGAGTTTCTTAAGCAGAAACGAAATGCACATTCTTCGAACATTAAAGGCATCTATTCATAAAAAAATGTGATTGAGTTATTTAAAAAAAAATATATATAATATATTAAAAAGTTGTTTTAAAAATAAAATGCAGATTTTGAAGATTTTTTCGTGAAAAATTGTTAAATTTTGCAGATTTTAGCCTTAGAAATTCTGGCAACACTGATTATACCCGCTTTGCAATGTTGTCAGCTTTTGAAATTTTGAACGCGAAGAAATATGAAGATACTTGCAGTGCTCAGTGCTTTTTAAAAATAGTTTTTAGTCTTTTTTTTGCGATCTACGAAAAAGTACATTCCATTTTAAATGTGAACACACTTTATATTAAATAGGCATACATACCTCTATTTAATTAGTAGAAGAAAAAATTTTAAAATAAAAAAAAATTAACATAATTAAATTGCAAGATACGCAGGCAAATACTTAACAAAACTCGAGTCACATCCTAATCCGCTTACTCGTAATATTTTTAACTTTACTGGACACATCCGCCTAAAAAAGAGGGACACAAGGGCTATTTTACTCAACACTCTAGATGTGATTGCTTGAAAATACATTTAAATTTTTTTTGGATTATCACTACTTATGTATTATTTAAACTATCACTAAGTTTTGGCCTACACTGGTTGGGCTAAATAATTATATTTTAGCTTTAAGATTTGATTACTTATTGTTAGTTCATATTTGAAGATACAATAAATAAATATATGTATTAAAAAATAATAATTTAATCAATTTAGTAAATTGTAATTACTTATTAAACATCAGAAAAGTTTTTCAAATTCATTTCATAAAATGAATTTATGAAATTGTAAATAAATGTGTACGACGTTACAATTCACCCGGTTAAGTCTTTGTTATTTACAACTTGAAGAAAGTTGCAAATATATAACTGAAACACATAAAATTTAAAAATCGATGTACAACTTATTGAAATTATGGTATCGATATGTGCATATGTGTATATAAACGCAATGAAACAAATATATACATATGTATGTATGTATATATTTAAAAAAATCAACACAGTTTAGACCGTTATACATATGTAAATACATATGTATAAGTACTTTAAACTTATTTTTTTAATATTGTTATAGAAAAGTAATATGAAATTGTTCTCTTTATTTATTTATATCTTTATTTTTAGTAAGTTAAATAAATTTAGTTTTCGTATAGGAACTGTTATATTCTTATGAAAGGAAAGTTTGGTATGTTCTTTCTTTTTGGTTTTTTTTAGCATATGTTCTTTAATATATGATTCTCTTTTTGAAATATAAGATTAGCTTTAATAAAAGTAAAACATATATATATATATATATATATATATATATATATATATATATATATATATATATATATATATATATATATATATTATATATTAAATTTAGTACCTTTTTATTTAACTTAAGTGTTTTTCCTGGTTGCATTGCTTTTTGAAATCTAAAAGTTGACAGCATTGTTCCCAGTTGTAGAAAATTGAGAGTGCGCTCACCGCCAGTGCTGTCAGATGTAGAGATTTGCCACCAAAGGCGACGTTCAGACTTCGTTTTTAACGATGAAAAAAAGTGGCTTTTGTCTTTTTACTTGGCAATATCAATTCCTTGGCGATATTTTTAGCTTATACATATGTACATATGTATGTAATAATATGGATTAATGTTACAAATATGGCAAATAAACATAAAGTAATTTATGCAAGAGAGAGTTGTTTTCTAAATTTAAAGTTTGATTTTTATGAAGCATAGTGGGAAAAACATCGTTTTATGAATTGGAACTAGCATTTTGGATAATGAAGCATAAAAAGACCTATACCATTATACCATTAAGGACGACTTAAATTACTGAAAATAATGACTAGTACAATAATTTGATTCAATAATTGGCACGTGTACTTAAAAATATTCTTAAGTAAATATAGTTTGTATATTATCATTAACTTCTGTTAATGTAAAAACTTTTTTTATTTAAAATTTTTTCATATACTATATAATACTTTATTATATTGGCGATACTCAACAACTAATTTAGCGAGGAGGCTAAAAATAGGCTAAAAATAAATCTGGTATTACTGGCTAGCATTGATCAAGAATGATGCACATATGTATGTATGTATGTATGCACAGGGTGACCGATGACATTTTTCAAAAAGTGGCACCAAAAAGGGGATTTATCAAAAAAAAATTTAAAAAAATTAGAAAACTACAATAAAAAAAAGGGAGACAAAAAGTTGCAAAAGCACTCGAAAAAGTGGCAAGGCAGTTGAAAAAGTGGCAATTTGCCACTTTAGTCGGTCAAACGGTCACGCTGTGTATGCACAACCGCAAAAAATTGCGTAAGCATCACAGTGGAACATATTATAATTTTTCTCTCTAAATTTTGGAAGCCAAAAATTTTTAATTTTTGTCTTAATTTATAAATGTTAATGTAAACGACAAATGTGGTTCATTTTAGGAAAATATTCGTTATTTTTACGATACGAAAACCTTCTTTGATAACACAAACGGTATTTGTTTATACGTGAATAACAAAATTTTCTACATTTACAAGTATTTTTTTTCTCGTAAATTTACAAAAATTATGTTTAAATTGTAAAAGAAATTCGTGAATCATGAAAAACAATTTCGTGTCATATACAAAATTTTAGATAAAATGGTTAAAATATAAAAATCTGCAAACATAATATTTTTTCTTAAATTTAAATAATAAGTTTGTAAAAAAATATATATATCTTGAAATTGAAGGTTGTAATAATTATGAGAAAATATAATTTTAGAGGAACTATTACAGCCTCTGCATTTTCCATCCACTACATGTATACATACTGTACATATGTACATAAATTGCACTGAAACTCGCAAATCACTGTCGATAAAATCAAAAACTAATTTTTATTACAAAAATGTTTAATATAAAACTTCATAATGACAGGAAAAGAACTGAGGGAAAAACTAAAAAATAAAACAAAACAGCAGTTTTTGTTTGTACATATGAAAATTGTTTCCGAATAATTCAAGAATCATGTGTAGATTAAGGAATAACTTTGCACTATAAACTAAATTACAGCAAACAAATTTGTTTATTTTACGAAATTTCAATAAAATAAACGAAAAATATGGTAATATACTCATATATGAAAATAATTGTAAAATTAATATTTGTAACATAACGAAGCTCGTAAAATTACAAAATCTGTTTCCTTGCACGCGCTAACATTTTCGTAAAATGTAAAAAAATTTCGTTTATTGCAGAACATTTATATTACGAAATTTTTTTTCGTATTTTTAAGTATGACATATTTTGCGTGTAGCATATCGTCTCTGGATAACCACAAACGATATTAAAAACTGTATTACTTCAAATCGTTTGCTTATATATGTATGTATGTGCCAGCCATACATATTATGAACATCTCAGTGTTATCAATTTCAATTTTTGAACTAGAACTTAAAATGTCAAAAAATAATATTAGTTTTCACTTTATCATTGTAAATTTCTTTCTGAATGTTGAAATTTTTGAAAACAAATTATCTCCTTTTTCGAAAAACAATGAAAGAAGTAAAATTTTTTTTCTGTAATTTTGCTTGCAACTGCCCACTGCACACTTCATTTTTACCTATTTTTTTAACTATAGGACTGCCAACCTTAACGATAGTAATTTTATCCCATACTTTTCTTGATAAGTTCGGTAAAAAGGGAAGACAAAAATTTATCCTAATTTTCATATTCTTTTGTATTCATACTTTCTATGATTTTATCGGTAATTAGTTAATTAAACTTTATTTATTTAAAAATTATAACCAGTGGATTCTTAGCTAGGTTCAGTTTCTACTACATATTATGGTTAGGAAGTAAAGAAAAGTATTTGTGACCAATTTTGGCAATGGAAAATGTCAAATTCCACTCACAAATACAATAAAAATGCGTATTTTGAGCAATTTGAAGTTACAAGTCAAGAAATATTATGAATTTTCAAGTATTTTTTTTTTATTAAAATTCATCTTTATTTGAAAGTCTTATAAGTTATTAAGGCACAATATTATGACATTTTACTCAGAAGCATTGCAATATTAAACCTAATAATGGAATAAGATTTTTCAAACCACGTCTAATTGTGCATTCAAGTATACTATTCGTACCCTCAGCAATGTGTTGTTCTCGAAAAACTACGTTTTTTTTTGCATTTTTATAGCCCGTGCTACTTATTATTATTTTATTTCTTTAAATACTACATTGTTTGTGTCATTCCCAAACTTATTTCTGTTGTTAGTTCCCGAAAACGTATTATTTTTAATTAATTGTCTTGGGAGAAAATTCGAAAATATACAAAACACATATACAAAAACACGGTACCGCTCATGAACGGTCGTATCTAGCCCCTGATTTTTTTGGGAATTCTCATTTAAAAGATCGATATTTAATTTGGGAGGAGTAATACTTTTTTCAGTGATTGATAATGTACATATATTTAAATATATGCATGTATAAATCAAAGCTGGCCACTGAGAGGAACCGGAAGTAATGTATTCGCGTTGGTTTATTCATTTGTATAAGAAGCCGATTGGTGTTCGGCACTCTGGTGCCAGTTTGAACAGCCTGGGTATAAATCAGAGTTGCGCCCAGAGAGAGAACTGAGAGAAATGTATAAGCGTATGTGTATTAATTTTTATAAAAAGCCGATTGCTGTTCGGCACTCTGGCGCTTCTCGGGGTAGCCTGGATATAAATACAATTGTATGTATTTGTGTAAGATATATATATATAACTTTTAATTTTTCAAATAAGTTAAAAAAGCATTGTTTAAGGCTCAGTTAGCCGACTATAATATAATGTAACTCCAACGTGAAAAACAGCTGATCGATATTTTTATATGCAAAGTAGGTTACGTCACATTACATCTCTATAATCATTTTCATTACTTTTCAAATAACAATTTCTATCAGCTGTTTATTACTGTTGCAGTTACTTTACATTACAGTCGGCTAACTGAGCCTTTAGCCAACAAAACAAGCAAAATACCCTTTTCACTTTTTATTAAACTTTAACCAAATTACATAACACATTCCACTAAATTTTAATATTTATTTGTGACAGCTTTTCGTATGAATTCCACTGCAGTCTGTGCTATTTTTTATATTATTAGGTTTAATATTTCAATACTTTTAAGTAAAATATCATGACATTTTTCCTTATTACTCGTAATCTATAAGACTTACAAATAAAGATAAATTTTAATTTCGAAAAAAAAATACTTAAAAACCCATAATATTTTTTGATTTGTAACTTCAAATTTTTCAAAATACGCATTTGTATGAGTGGAATTTGACATTTTCCGTGTCAAAAAGTGGTTCTTTACTTAAAAACCATAAAATGTATTATAAAGTGAAACTCGTTAAGAATTCACTGGTTATAATTTGAAAATCCATAAAATTGAATTACGTAATTACGGCTAGGATCCAAGAAGGGTATATACAACAAAAACAATATGTTTTTGTTTCCTACGTACATATGCACCTGCAAACGTTAGAAAATGGTATACATTTTTATCCACACTCTATTGCCAAACTTAATGCAAAAAGAACGGTTTTACATTACATGTGTAAAAGTTGGCAATCCTGGCTTAAAATTATTAATAGATAATAAAGAGTGGATGACGCCGTCCGTCTGTAATGTTCTTGGTTTGGTTTAATCTTGTATTCTATTCAGTGTTGCCGGAATCCTAATTCATTTTACAGGGATAAAACTCCAAACTAATCCAAATTTTAAATATTACGGGGAAAAAATCGGCTGGCTGTTCCGTTCAACTATCTGTTGTCAGAATATTTACAACTAACTTTGATGTTATTTTTCCATTAATAATTATCACATGTAATTTTGCTTAAAAAAGCGATACAAACTTTAGCCCGTTCAAATAAATCATACAATTTTTTTTGCAATTTTATTTAAGGCGCTTTGTTCCTATATACATATGTAAATAAGTATGCACATTACTTGTATGTATATAAATAAATCACGATAGCAGTGACTTCTGACAAATAACACCGTGCAGCTTTTGTATCTGAAGTAAAAAACAAGCAAATTGCTTAATTATTACTGAAAATTATATTAAAAATTGGAGGAAGTTCTAAAACTCTTTCTTTGCATTGTCTAGTAAAAAAAACTTCTTGTTTGCATGGAACAGAACAGAACTCGTCCCTTGCACCATGAGCAGCCTAATGTGTAACTTTTGTTTTTAATTTGCTTAGTTGTCGTACTTTCCGTTGCCAATAATTTTAAAAATGATAAAAAATAATAAGAGTAACTAACATAGCTCCTGAAACCAACGTGATTATCAAAAGTGAATAATTCGAGCATACAATAATGTTGAAGCAAAATTATATTAAAATTACATAAATATCTTATATATAAGTACATATATAGTTCAGGAAAAATTGGTTTGGTCCATTTATAGATAACATCGCAGAACTCGGCAGCACTGATGTTTTAATGCGTGTTGCTTTATACTCTCAATAATTTTATAATTTTCTCTCCTAATTACTTCCCTCCCACCGAAAGCAATTTTTTTTTTTAATTTCACATCTTTATGTTAACATCCTTTCATACATGCATGCATGAATGGATATACACATCTTTACAGGGTTTGCTTATGAAGCACTAACACTTTGACAAAAAACACTAAAATATAGTGTATTTACATAAAGTTCAACACAACAATTTTCATTTCAATGCTTGAGGCCGTCAAGCAGAGTGCTTTAGAAAGCATATTACTTGAGTTGAAAACTCATTGTGATTTAAATCGTGTAGTGCAGGGGTGCCCAAAACCTTCTTATGGAAGCGCAAACACCAATACGTATACACTATATTAACGCACACAAAAAAAAACAAAAATAGTTCATTACGTCTGTTTCATACTCACGAAATCATTGAAAAAACAACAAAATCATAACAACAAAATTTACGCTTGGCACCAATCTGTACCAACAAAGCATGCGTTCTTGTTGCTCTGCATATGAAAGTGTTGTTGCTTTGAACTTGGGGTATGTGTGTATTTCATACAAAAGAGTTGTGTATACATATTAGAATGATCAGCCAATGTTTCGCGCTTTTACAATAACAAATGCGCATCAAGCGTATAGGCCGTGGGCACCCCTGGTGTAGTGTATATGTAAACATACACAAAGTAGAAAGATGTCATATCTTACCCCTTGTATATTACATTAAATAATGTACATTTTATTTTCGTACACTGTATGTAGGAAAAAAGGTTTTACCATAAATTCTAAGAAAATCTTTTTATTCCAAATAAAATAAAATTTGTTCTATAAATTTTCAATATTTATTGTGCTTTTTTGCTCTAATTTTTATGTTAATTTGCATAGAATACATTTTTCATTTAACTGCCTTAGTGAAAATTCCATCTAAGTGTGTCTCCTGCATGATACAATAATATAAAGGTAAAACCGTTCTCTCTTTTCGTCTTTCTGCCTTAATACTTCTTTTATTATTTTTAGAATTGTTCACAAATTCTGTTAATGGTTCTATTATTGGTTTAAATGTATCTTTGAATTGCTCATGTGTATCTGCTTCATCAACTTTTATACTACGAAATTTTTTCTTTAAAACATTTCTTGTCTTTATTAGCTCTTTTAAAACTTTTTCATCCATTTTCAACTATTAGACACCAGATCAGGTATCAGCTATCAGATCAGGTATCAGATCAGCTATCAGATCAGGTATCAGATCAGCTATCAGATCAGGTATTGGGGTATCAGATCAGGTATCAGCTATTAGATCAGGTAACAGATCAGCTTTCAGATCAGGTATGGTAAATACTTTAGGAAATAAGTAGATGTACGATGCGAAATGCCAAATTAAGTACTAATGTTTTACTTTTATGTAGAGTAATTTATATCGTTATAAAATAGTCGAATTGCTTTCTATGGCGACCATTGTTTAAGTCATTATCTTTGCTTATCATCAAAAATCCATATTTATCCTTCCAACACTCTCGACAAATTTCATGAAACTTTTCATAACTCATATCGCTGACAACATGATCACTATAAACGTGCTTCATGTTTGTCTCATCTTGTTTAAACATTATAATCACATTTGCATTGTCTCTTATTAAGTGCTTGGGGATTCTCGTATAAGTTTGGCACAAGTAGAATGAATCAACATCCTTATGTTGTCCCATGCAAAAGTATGCTCGTATATTATTTTGCTTCTCGCATGCAACATCATCAAAGATCATAATAGAATTAGTTTTCGCTTCGTCAGGAGGAATAACTTTTTCATTATCTGTAAATGTGTAGTATCCCATCCCTTTAATTGGTGAAATTAATTTGTATTGATTACACTTTTAATTTTATTAATTTAGGACTTTATGACATTATTTATGATCATTCATTCATATTTTTTTTTTGTAGGGAAACAATTTCAAGTATGAAATTATTCTTTGAAAAAGAAATTAGAAAGATAAATGAGTTAATCTATGGGTATATAAGAAATATGATGGTCAACAGTACTTAAATGAAATCGCACTGAACTCAACTTATCCCGTCAAATTCTAAATACGTTAAATAATGACTTCAAAAAGAAATTTAATAAATGAACTACATAAGCAAGCACGAAAACATTTTCCACGTCGAAGAGTTGTTATGAAAGGAATAGATGATCTTTGGCAAGCTGATTTAGTTGAAATGGGGAACTATTCTATAGACAATAGAGATTATCGATTTTTGCTGAACGTAATTGATACATTTTCAAAATTTGCTTGGGCAGTACCCTTGAAAAGAAAGACTGCATTGGAAACAACCCAGGCTATGCAGAATATTTTTCAACTGGGGCGAATACCAAAAAACTTGCAAACAGACGATGGTAAAGAGTTTTTCAATAAACACTTTGGAAAATTGATGAATAAATACAACATTAATCACTACTCAACATATAGCAGAATGAAAGCATCAATAGTAGAACGATTTAACAGAACATTAAAAGGAATGATGTGGAAAGAGTTTAGCTTTAATGGGTCTTATAACTGGCTCGACATTTACAAAGACTTGATTAATACATATAATAAGAAAATTCATCGCACCATCAAAATGCCACCGATTCAAGTTAACTATAAAAATGAGAAAAAATTATTAGACACGGTATATAACCGCTTAAAACTATTTAAATTATCAAAGTTCAATGTGGGAGATCATATGCGCATAAGTAAATATAAACATGTTTTTGAAAAAGGATATACACCAAATTGGACCACAGAAATTTTCACGATTAAAAGAGTTCAAAATACATATCCAGCCACATACATATTAGAAGACTATCGTGGTAATCCTATCAAAGGTGGGTTCTATGATGAAGAACTTTCAAAAACTAGATATCCAAATACATATCTAGTTGAAAAAGTTCTTAAAACTAAAGGAGAGAAGGCATATGTTAAATGGTTAGGATTTTCCAATCAACATAATTCTTGGATCAATAAAAATGAAATATTGTAGTTAAGTGTATATATAAGTCTATATTTGTATCTAATATATTAAATAAAATATAAACTTCCTTTTTTATACAAAGTGCTGTGTTTAATTTCACTTATTTGTAATCAGACAACCATAATGTCAATAACACTTACTCTTAGCTCAAACTCATCTGAGTTATCTGCAAATTACTTTCCTCCTATTCGTTTGGATGGTGAATATGAATGTGCTTTAACTGATTTTCATTCATATAATAGTATTCCCAATGTAGATGATTATAACAATATATTTCATATTGGTGAACATATAATTAAAATACCAATAGGATCTTATGAATTGAATGATATAGTTGATTATATTAAACATAACTATAAGCAGTATTGTCCGGAAAATAAAATTGATATAGAGCTAATAACAATACAATGCAAGTAAGAGTTAAAATCTCTAAGGATCCAATATACTTTAACAAAGATAACACAATTGGAAAACTTTTTGGATTCAATAAGAAAATTCTAGCTCCTAACCAAGACCATTACTCAGATCTACCAGTCAATATTTTCATCGTGAATATCTTGCGTGTTGAATGCAGTATAGTGGTTAACACATATACGAATAACTCACAAGCACACACATTACATGAATTTGCGATCAATGTCCCCCCCAGGGTATAAAATTGTTGAGATTCCTCGAAATCTTATCTATTTGCCAGTTAACTGCCGAGAGATAAGTTCCCTTACTCTACGCATAGTTGATCAGAACGCTGATTTAATTAATTTCCGAGGAGAGGAAATTACAACACGAATACATTTGAGATCTAGCAAATAATGATAATATACAACGTTAAGCAATCTAAAGATAAAATTGGATACACTCATAAAACACTATTGCAAACCAAACCACAATTAAAGAGATCATTACACAAAAAATATTTGACGCAAGAAAATAAAAAAATTTTAAAGTCTCTCAATTTAAAGTTGACAAAGAAATGAGTTACATACTAGATGTTCTAGAAAAACCTCAATCAGACGAGAGTATAATTAAAAAGGACTATCACACATATACACCATACCTACAATCCTTCAACAATAATGATGAGATTCGAATTTCAATACAAAATCAAGACTTATATGTGCTACCCAGCGAAAGCTACATATATGTTGAGGGAAGTATTGTAGATGATAATGACAGCAAAATATCTTCGTTTTTAAATCTAAAATTAAAAAATAACTTTGTGGCACATCTCTTTGACGAAATTCTATATGAACTTAATGGCATAGAAATTTATCATACAAGATATTTAGCGATTACAAGCAGCCTAAAAAATTTTATTTCCTTATCACCAACAGAAAGTGTTGGCTTGTACAATGCAGGATGGAACAAACTCGATGATTTGGATATTTCAAATGGACACTTTAATTTCTATGTACCACTGAAACTATTTTTAGGTTTCGCTGAAGACTATAATAAAATTATACTCAGCGGTAAACATGAATTGGTTCTCTTACGTAGTAAGAACGATGAAAAACTCGTATACTCAACTGTTGCTACTGACAAACCAAAAATTAGTATCTCAAACATCTCATGGAGAATTCCGCATGTACAATTGTCCGATCTGAGCAAATTGAATATGATTAAAATTATTAACAGTGGTGCTTCTATACCAATGGCATTTCGCAGTTGGGATTGTCACATTAATCCTCAACTAAATACAGGAACTAGCTATATATGGAATGTTAAATTGGCTGCAAATAGAGAACGACCCCGTTTTGTGTTGATTGCTTTTCAACAAGAAAATAAGTTTGTTCATTGTAATTTAAACAATTTAAAAGTACATTTAAATTCCGAATCGTACCCATATGATGATCTAAATATAAAATTTAAAAATGATCGGTATGCCATTCTATATGATATGTATCTACGGTTTCAACAAAGCTACTACATGAGGGAATCACAACCACTTCTAACTGCTCAAGAATTTAAAAATAGTGTGCCGATAGTGGTAGTAGATGTCAGTCATCAAAACGAAGCCCTCTCTAACGGTCCTGTTGATATAAAAATTTAAATTGAAACAGACTCCAATATACCTAGCGATACATCAGCTTTTTGTATACTCATCCACGACCGTATAATAGAATACATACTCTTAAAAGGTCAAGTTCGTAAGATAATGTAAAAAAAAAAAAATAATAATAATAAAATAAGATGACTGGGGATAAAGTTTTCATCGATATGCAAGGATTTAAGTCTAATTCAAACATCTTCATTGCAAAAGAAATAGCAATTGTTTTTAACAATAAGGAGCACATAAATTTTATTATTAAACCACCGTTTAACTTCAAAAGATTATCAATAGCAAAACAAAGAGAAGCGAATTGGCTAACGAGAAACTTCCATCATCTGAATTGGAATGACGGATAAATATCATTTAAGAGTGTTGTAACATTTTTAAAATTCAATTTAAAACATTATTCAATCTATGTTAAGGGTGTGGAAAAGAAGAAATGGTTTGAAAAACTACTTCAAATTAGAGTTTTCAACATCGAGGATATTGGCTGCATCAACTTTAAGCATATACAACTTAAATATCCAGAATATTTTTACTGCAGCTATCACAGTTATGGCGTTTGTGCCTTAAGAAATGCATATTTACTTTATCAAGAAATAAACTAAAAAAATATATTTTATTTTTCTATTCTTACATTGCCACAACATATATTTACGATATTTTTTTAAATAAATATGTAGATTAAAATTATAAAAAAATTTTGTTCAATCATTTATTTATATGTATATGGTATGTACAAGAGACAGAGACAAATGTCAGCAAGCAGTGAAAATAACAACCAATCTTTGACAATCCTCAATATCACAAACTTCAATTTCTTTACAAAAGAAGTGAAAAGAATGAATAAATACAACACGCATAAATTGTATATTTTATTCATTTCTTCAAACTCTTTACACATAAAAAAATTAAAATCAAACAACAACAACAACAAAAAACAAAACATTGATTGAAACACCAGCATACATAATTACTTTCTAAAATACCCTTCCATGTCCCCAGCTAAAAAAACGAATATTACAAACAACAAAAAGTACACACTATGATATTTTGTGACATCGCAACAGTGTGCCCTAGTGGTAACGTTTATCATTTCCGTTTTGTATTCCATATAAAAAAAAAAAAACATAATGTGAAAGGCGTTGCACACATTTTAAAAAATGATAAGAACACAAGGAAATGCCAGATTTGTACTCGGCATTGCACATATACATATACGACTACTTACCCATCTGCCAACGCTCAAGTTATTGTAAAAACATACACACGTATGAGCATAACGTTGGCTCCCGTGATCACGCATCTCTAATTCCCTTTGACAATCATAAAAATCTTAGACTTCATTTTTTTCAACCTTCAAATAAGTTCATAAATTACATACTTCGTTTACCTCTTCAAACTCTTTAAATATAGGAAATAGAAAAATCAAACTAAATACAACCAACAACAAAAAACATTCATAGATTTCCCACAAGCATACATAATTTCTTTCTAAAATAATCTTCCATGACCACCAGCTAAAAAGAAAATAAAAAAAATGCTGCAACCACTTGACAAACAAAAAACATCACACTTCAATTCAAAATCTTAAACATACATACATACAAAGCATGCGCGCCAACATAACATACTACGAGTATGCACATCAACCGACAAACATCTACAAACCATCGAGTACCCTCGTCACTTCACACCTTTGGTTAAAACAAAAATCTTAAACATACATACATACAAAGCATGCGCGCCAACGAAAATAAACTACGAGAATGTAATTCAACCCACAGATACCTACAAACCATCGAGTACCCTCGTCACTTCACACCTTTGGTTAAAACAAAAATCTTAAACATACATACATACAAAGCATGCGCGCCAACGAAAATAAACTACGAGAATGTAATTCAACCCACAGACACCTACAAACCATCGAGTACCCTCGTCACTTCACACCTTTGGTTAAAACAAAAATCTTAAACATACATACATACAAAGCATGCGCCCCAACGAAAATAAACTACGAGAATGTACATCAACCTACAGACATCTACAAACCATCGAGTACCCTCGTCACTTCACACCTTTGGTTAAAACAAAAATCTTAAACATACATACATACAAAGCATGCGCGCCAACGAAAATAAACTACGAGAATGTACATCAACCTACAGACATCTACAAACCATCGAGTACCCTCGTCACTTCACACCTTTGGTTAAAACAAAAATCTTAAACATACATACATACAAAGCATGCGCGCCAACGAAAATAAACTACGAGAATGTACATCAACCTACAGACATCTACAAACCATCGAGTACCCTCGTCACTTCACACCTTTGGTTAAAACAAAAATCTTAAACATACATACATACAAAGCATGTGCGCCAACGAAAATAAACTACGAGAATGTAATTCAACCCACAGACATCTACAAACCATCGAGTACCCTCGTCACTTCACACCTTTGGTTAAAACAAAAATCTTAAACATACATACATACAAAGCATGCGCGCCAACGAAAATAAACTACGAGAATGTAATTCAACCCACAGACACCTACAAACCATCGAGTACCCTCGTCACTTCACACCTTTGGTTAAAACAAAAATCTTATACATTCATACATACAAAGCATGCGCGCCAACGAAAATAAACTACGAGAATGTACATCAACCTACAGACATCTACAAACCATCGAGTACCCTCGTCACTTCACACCTTTGGTTAAAACAAAAATCTTAAACATACATACATACAAAGCATGCGCGCCAACGAAAATAAACTACGAGAATGTAATTCAACCCACAGACACCTACAAACCATCGAGTACCCTCGTCACTTCACACCTTTGGTTAAAACAAAAATCTTAAACATACATACATACAAAGCATGCGCGCCAACGAAAATAAACTACGAGAATGTACATCAACCTACAGACATCTACAAACCATCGAGTACCCTCGTCACTTCACACCTTTGGTTAAAACAAAAATCTTAAACATACATACATACAAAGCATGCGCGCCAACGAAAATAAACTACGAGAATGTACATCAACCTACAGACATCTACAAACCATCGAGTACCCTCGTCACTTCACACCTTTGGTTAAAACAAAAGTCTTAAACATACATACATATAAAGCATGCGCGCCAACGAAAATAAACTACGAGAATGTAATTCAACCCACAGACACCTACAAACCATCGAGTACCCTCGTCACTTCACACCTTTGGTTAAAACAAAAATCTTAAACATACATACATACAAAGCATGTGCGCCAACGAAAATAAACTACGAGAATGTAATTCAACCCACAGACATCTACAAACCATCGAGTACCCTCGTCACTTCACACCTTTGACATTATTTTAAAATTTTCCCATAAATTACAAAATTTCGATTTTAATTACCCAAATTTGACAATTTTTATTGCTCGGGCGCATACATTATACTACTACTATACTCTACAGTTTTATGCGATAATCGAAGATCTTTCCTTTTTGAAAATCTAAAACATATGATTGTGCTTTATAATAAAAAATTATTTTAGTAAAATAAATGAAAAGTGGTTACAATGTTTAATTTTTGGAAGCTTACTTGAGCTTTTTTTTCTTATTCTTTGGCTTATTTTGTGTTTATTTTGCGCTTTTTTGCTTGCTTTTTATACCCTTTACCAAAAAATGGTAAAAGGGTATATATAGGTTTGTCATTCCGTTTGTAATTTTTACAATATTAATAAGCGACATATAAAGTATATACATTCTGGATCCTTATGCATAGGGAAGACGAACAAGCGATGTCCGCCTGTTCGTCTGTCTGTACGTTAAATCGGTTTTCCCAAGCTCCCAGCACAGCTAGAGACTTCGTTCTTGGACTGGTGTGTCAGAAATTTTCCGAAAAAATTTGCTATTGAAAATCAGCAAAATCGGGCAAACGGTTTCAGAGCTGGAAAACTGAAACTCTATTTTCCCATAGAAAATAACACCCGAAAACAAGTTTTTATTGCTTTTTTATTAAATTAACTTATTTTATACTTCGGTATGAATAAAATTGGTATTTATAATAAAAAAAAATTTTAAATTTAACAAAATAAAAAAACGTTTCCAGGGTTGGAAAACTTTAACTTTTTTCCTAATAATTAAACATATTTCATGTTTTAGGAAGAAGGCTATTTTCTCAGGAACGGTAAAAGCTACGGGTCTGAAATTTGGACAGTGTATGTACAACTTTAGTCGGTACAACAACAAATATATAAAAGCTAAAAATTAAAGGGTGTTCCAAAATGAGTGGCGAAAACTTTTAAAATCCCATGTAATATACATACAATTTTATGTACATATGTATATTGACACTTGAAATTTGTAAAATTAGTGTATTTTTATAAAGGCTACAACAATTAACACTAAAATTAAAAAATTTTAATTAAAGGGTGGTCCATCAGTTAATGAAATTTTGACTATGTAATTTTGACAAATTGCTATATCTTGGAAACTATAAGAGTTAAACTCTTGAAATTTTCAAAAACGGTCAAACTAAAAATTCCGAAAATTATAAAATCGCCAAAAATTTAAAAAAATCGCCAAAACGAAAAAAATCGCCAAAATTAAAAAAACACTAAAAAAAAAAAGACGCCAAAACCGAAAAAATTGCCAAAACGAGTGAAAACTAAAAATAAATTTCCACAATGACAAAAAACGCCAAAAACCGCAAAAATCGCCAAAACAAAAAAATGCTTATATGAACAAAAATCGCCAAAAATTAAAAAAATCGCCTAAATGAAAATAAATCGCCAAAATAAAAAAAACGCCAAAACGAAAAAATCGCCAGAATTAAAAAAACACCAAAAACCGCAAAAAATCGCCAAAACCAACAAAAATTGCCTATATGAAAAAAATCGACAAAACTAAAAATATCAGCAAAATAAAATAAATCGCCAAAATTAAAAAAAATCGCTAGAACGAATATAAATCGCCAAAAATAAAGAAACGCTATAAACCGAAAAAAATCGCAAAAACAAAAAAAATTTCCTATAAAAAAAATTGCCAAAAATTAACAAAAATCGCCTAATTGAAAAAAAATCCCCAAAAAGAAAATAAATCGCCAAAATTAAAAAAAATCGCCAAAACGAAAATAAATCGCCAATATTAAAAAAAAACACCAAAAACCGAAAAAAATCGCTAAAACAAAAAAAATTGCCTATATGAAAAAAAAGTTGCCAAAATAAAAAAAAAACGCCAAAAACCAAAAAAAAATCGCCAAAACAAAAAAAAATTGCCTATATGAAAAAAAATCGGCAAAAATCTCCAAAATTAAAAAAACGCAAAAACCGAAAAAAATCCCCAAAACGAGAAAAAAGTGTCAAAACAAAAAAAATCCCACAATGACAAAAACCCGCAAAAATCGTCAAAAAAAATCTTATATGAACAAAAATTGCCAAACCAAAATTGCCTATATAAAATAATCGCCAAAACTAAAAAATCAGCAAAATAAAATAAATCGTCAAAATTTAAAAAGCACCAAATGAAACATAATGCCAAAAACCTAAGAACTGCACTCGAGCAAAAAGTATGCATTTTTTCACAAAATTAATATGTACCTACATATCTCTGTGCTTATGTATGTATCTCTATACTACATAAACGCACTTTGGTAAAGGGTATATAAGATTCGGCACAGCCGAATATAGAACTCTTACTTGTTTTTATTTCAAATATATAATAAAATTTTATTTTTAAATTATAAAATTATAAAAATACAATTGTATATACATATGTATATTGACACTTGAAATTTATAAAATTAGTGTATTTTTATATAGGCTACAACAATTAACACTAAAATTAAAAAATTTAAATTAAAGGGTGCAATCGGCAAAATCAAAAAAAATGCCAAAACGAAAAAAATCGCCAAAAATTAAAAAAACGCCAAAAACCGAAAAAAATCGCCAAAACGAGAAAAAAGTGTCAAAACAAACCAAATTCCCACAATGACAAAAATCCGCAAAAATCGCCAAAAACAAAAAAAATTCTTAAATGAACAAAAATCGCCAAAATCAAAAAAATCACCAGACGAAAATAAATCGCCAAAATTAAAAAAAAAAACGCCAAAAACTGAAAAAAATCGCCAAAACAAAAAAAAATTGTCTATATGAAAAAAAATCGCCAAAAATTAAAAAAAACGCTTAAACGAAAAAAAAATCGTCAAAATCAAAAAAATCCGCCAAAACGAAAAAAAATCCCCAAAACGAGAAAAAAGTGTCAAAACTAAAAAAAAATTGCCAAAAGAAATTAAAACGCCAAAAACCGAAAAAATCGCCAAAACAAAAAAAATTGCCTATATAAAAAAATGACCAAAAAATAAAAAAAATCGCCTAAATAAAAAAAATTGTCAAAATCAAAAAAATTGCCAGAAGGAAAATAAGTCGCCAAACTTAAAAAAACGCCAAAACCCGAAAAAAATCGCCAAAACGAGAAAAAAGTGTCAAAACTAAAAAAATTGCCACAAAAAAATAAAAAAAAAATAAAATATATAAAAAATCAAAAAAATCGCCTAAATGAAAAAAATCGTCAAAATCAAAAAAATCGTCAGAACGAAAAGATCGCCAAAATTAAAAAAAAACGCCAAAAGCCGAAAAAAATCGCCAAAACAAAAAAAATTGCCGATATAAAAAAAATCGCCAAAACTAAAAAAATCAGCAAAATAAAATAAATCGTCAAAATTTAAAAAGCACCAAATTAAACATAATGCCAAAAGCCTACAAATTCTACTAGAGAAAAAAGTATGAATTTTTTCACAAAACTAATATGTACCTACATATCTCTGTGCTTATGTATGTATCTCTATACTACATAAACGCAGTTTGGTAAAGGGTATATAAGATTCGGCACAGCCGAATATAGCACTCTTACTTGTTTTCTTTAATTTTGTGCATATTTAAACTTTCCCTGGTTATAACAAAAGTTCGAATATATCAGTCCATATACAATAATTCATGTACCTACCCCCGCTTATATGTAACTTTACATTTTTGAATGGCCTAAATTACAAAAATGCATTTAGTGCATTATAATAAGAGTCTTTTATTATACCCTTTTCATTAATAAAACTTCTTCGAAAAAAAAGAAATACATACACACAATACACACACAAACACATGTAGATATACCGCACTCCCATACCTAAAATATCCGACACGCAAGCAGTAAAATCATTGTAGTTCCTAGAGATGCAAATATAAATTTAAGAAATGAGAATATAATAACAGCTAAAAGTACGTACTATAACACGTTATAAGTCATTTTACGAAGTTTTTCGCAGAAAAAAAGTTGCGTTCCACTGAACATCGAGATTTGGGTATATTTTAGATCTTTATTGCAATCCCCAAATCTGGGACTCGAGCAAAGTAAGGCATGATTTTTTTAATTCATTTTATAAGTTAAGAAATGATATTGTGTGAAGAAAAAATGTTTTTCTAAAAATATATAAAACCAAAAAAAAAATTTTTTTGAAGACTTATGGCTGCCATCTCTTCAAATGTTCCACTGTGCGCCGTGTTGCCTTGCCGTCTTCAAAAGAATCATTTTCATATAAACATGTGTATTTTTTCCGTGACACTTTGTAGTCGGTAGCTTGCTGCGGTGAATGGGTTTAATGCATTACTTTCGAATCGAATTACACAATAACCTCCCGGTTTAAAAACCCGAAACCTGTCAGTTTAAGTAAATTTTAAATCGAAATAATAGTTTTTAATTTTGAATGTTCTTTATTAAACTCTATAAAGAAGTTAATAAATAATATTTTCGTCAGTATAATATCTAAATTTCTATTTTTTTGGGATATTGCTATGCAACAACAAAGGAACGATATGTTTATACATACTAGTAATGTACCTAGGGTTGCAAGTTTCCTAGAAATCAGTACATAAGAGAAAAAAATCAGTACAATTGGAAAACAAACAGTACAATACTTTTTTCAGTATAAAATTATATTTTATTGGCATAAAAGACTTAAAACAATACTTGAATTCATTGTATAATTTGTTCCAAGACAAAACGGTATTAATAAAATAATTTTTTTATAAAACAATTACCTGGTTTATACGCAAATTTATTTGCAAATAAGACTATTTAGTAATACTGAACTCACCGTTTATACGTGAATAATATACAATACTGCCTTTGTACTATATTGCCACACATTGTTATCTCTGTATTGTATTTCTTAGAAAACAAAAATAATTAGCAACATTTTATATTTTACTTGCAAATAGTTGCGTTATTTGCAAATCTTTTTCGTGAGTTATTACTTTCAATAAAAAAGTTATACGTCAACGCTTTCGACTTTTATGCCTTTTTAGCCTGCCTTGTATTGACAATTTTCTTTTGAACCCCCTACGTAAAGTCACACACATTTACATTAAGCCTTTTTTATTCATGCCTTTTTGGCATTTATATGCACGTTTACTGCTAAGAGTATGAAAAAAGCAAAGAGAAATATCATAAATCCTCTCGAATTTTCATTTCGTGCCTTTTTTGCTACGCCGCAACCTTCTCAACCTCTTCCACCCATAAACTAAAAAAGCCTGCCTTCACAGGCAAGCATAAAAGGCACAATGTAAATTGCGTCTAAACGGGATAAATATTACAGTGTCATATACATATATTTATAAGGGAATACAAAGTAAGCAACAAAAAAATCTGATATATCATTTTTATATACAACAATTGATAAAAAATTCGATTATTAATTTATTGTGGCTATTTGCTTTAGTATTTTGCGAAGGAAGAAATACATATTTTATTTAACAAAATAAAGGAACTTACAAGGTGGTACGAACTGTTGTTTCAGTTATTTTATACGTTTTAAAGAAAGTTTGCATACAAAACCGATAGAACAATTACTATACCTTGTGAATTGTATAAATAACAAAATTAATATATAACAATTAAGAGTGTGTATTCGGCTGTGCCGAATCTTATATACCCTTTACTAAAGAGCGTTTATGTAGTATAGAGATATGTACCTAAATAGGCAAGTAAAGTGGTAATGGTGAATTATCGATTTTGAAAATGTACTGACTTGCTTTTGACTTGCAACCAGTAAGTTACTGTGATGTGATGTGATGTGAAGATGTGAATATTTTTCTCATTTTGGTTATTTTTTTGCCAAAATAATTATACACCTATACATATTTTTATGTTATACTTTTTAAGCTTTTACTATTTACAAACCAAACGCGCTATTACCCCTCTCAAAACGCGCTAGAACGCGATAAGTTACAACATTGTCAACTATTTATAGCCAAAACGCGCTATTTTCTAGAGCGCTAAATTAAATTTTAATAAAAGTACCATGTATGCATGTATCAGTAAATAAAATTTTTGTAGTAACCGTTTTTCAGATTTTGCAATGTTGCTCCTTAGAAATAACTAAAATCATTTAATACAGAATCATAATCGCCTTCCAAATAATCCAAATCCTTAGTTTTCATTTTATTTGTCACACTTTGCAACAATATATAAGTTGTCGAATACAATATATAAGAATATAAGTTGAAAACGTGCGTTAGGCATACTTAAAACGCGCTAAATCTAGCGCAAAAGGCGCTAAATTGGCATCTCTGGCTACCAAGGCAACTGAAAATAAAACAGCTGTGACTAAAATCGCTAGTGCAGCTACCTGTTATGAATTCGCCTTGATTGCTGCTCACTTGTTTACAATACTTTTCTTTTACAACACTGTCAACAACTTTTAATTTAACTAAATGGTCGCAACTCTGTACTACAGAGCACTATGTGGTCTATAGAAGGTGATCGCTTTTGTCCGCACCTCCTTCCTAAAAAAATTTGTAACATCTTGGAAAATCTTAATTAGTTGGACAAATTTAAAGTTTTTCGAAAATCTCCTGAAAACTCGAACTTCCAGTAATTCTGAGTATGCACGTTTTTAGAGTACTATATGGTCCATAATAGGTGACCACTTTTGTCCGCCCGCATCGCTTCCTTCCCAAGAAAAGTGCGTAACCCTCAGGAAATTCCAAGTTGAAAACTTGACGATATTTGGTTCAAATTCATGTTTTTCACAAATAGATTCATGGGCTTTAATAAAGGAACAACTTATCTATAAAAAAGCACAAGGTTTTTGTCAAGGGTTATACATTTTAAAATTTAACATCACACACATTCAAACTATTATACTGTGAACTGCAAGTTTTGTTTACTTTATATTTAAAAAAACTGTGAAATTTATGAACTAACCCGCAAAAATCGTCAAAAAAAAATCTTATATGAACAAAAATTGCCAAACCAAAATTGCCTATATAAAAAAATCGCCAAAACTAAAAAATCAGCAAAATAAAATAAATGGTCAAATTTTAAAAAGCACCAAATTAAACATAATGCCAAAAACCTAAGAACTGCACTCGAGCAAAAAGTATGCATTTTTTCACAAAATTAATATGTACCTACATATCTCTGTGCTTATGTATGTATCTCTATACTACATAAACGCACTTTGGTAAAGGGTATATAAGATTCGGCACAGCCGAATATAGAACTCTTACTTGTTTTTATTTCAAATATATAATAAAATTTTATTTTTAAATTATAAAATTATAAAAATACAATTGTATATACATATGTATATTGACACTTGAAATTTATAAAATTAGTGTATTTTTATATAGGCTACAACAATTAACACTAAAATTAAAAAATTTAAATTAAAGGGTGCAATCGGCAAAATCAAAAAAAAATGCCAAAACGAAAAAAATCGCCAAAAATTAAAAAAACGCCAAAAACCGAAAAAAATCGCCAAAACGAGAAAAAAGTGTCAAAACAAACCAAATTCCCACAATGACAAAAATCCGCAAAAATCGCCAAAAACAAAAAAATTCTTAAATGAACAAAAATCGCCAAAATCAAAAAAATCACCAGACGAAAATAAATCGCCAAAATTAAAAAAAAAAACGCCAAAAACTGAAAAAAATCGCCAAAACAAAAAAAAATTGTCTATATGAAAAAAAAATCGCCAAAAATTAAAAAAAACGCTTAAACGAAAAAAAATCGTCAAAATCAAAAAAATCCGCCAAAACGAAAAAAAATCCCCAAAACGAGAAAAAAGTGTCAAAACTAAAAAAAAATTGCCAAAAGAAATTAAAACGCCAAAAACCGAAAAAATCGCCAAAACAAAAAAAAATTGCCTATATAAAAAAATGACCAAAAAATAAAAAATCGCCTAAATAAAAAAAAATTGTCAAAATCAAAAAAATTGCCAGAAGGAAAATAAGTCGCCAAACTTAAAAAAACGCCAAAACCCGAAAAAAATCGCCAAAACGAGAAAAAAGTGTCAAAACTAAAAAAATTGCCACAAAAAAAATAAAAAAAAAATAAAATATATAAAAAATCAAAAAAATCGCCTAAATGAAAAAAATCGTCAAAATCAAAAAAATCGTCAGAACGAAAAGATCGCCAAAATTAAAAAAAAACGCCAAAAGCCGAAAAAAATCGCCAAAACAAAAAAAATTGCCGATATAAAAAAAATCGCCAAAACTAAAAAAATCAGCAAAATAAAATAAATCGTCAAAATTTAAAAAGCACCAAATTAAACATAATGCCAAAAGCCTACAAATTCTACTAGAGAAAAAAGTATGAATTTTTTCACAAAACTAATATGTACCTACATATCTCTGTGCTTATGTATGTATCTCTATACTACATAAACGCAGTTTGGTAAAGGGTATATAAGATTCGGCACAGCCGAATATAGCACTCTTACTTGTTTTCTTTAATTTTGTGCATATTTAAACTTTCCCTGGTTATAACAAAAGTTCGAATATATCAGTCCATATACAATAATTCATGTACCTACCCCCGCTTATATGTAACTTTACATTTTTGAATGGCCTAAATTACAAAAATGCATTTAGTGCATTATAATAAGAGTCTTTTATTATACCCTTTTCATTAATAAAACTTCTTCGAAAAAAAAGAAATACATACACACAATACACACACAAACACATGTAGATATACCGCACTCCCATACCTAAAATATCCGACACGCAAGCAGTAAAATCATTGTAGTTCCTAGAGATGCAAATATAAATTTAAGAAATGAGAATATAATAACAGCTAAAAGTACGTACTATAACACGTTATAAGTCATTTTACGAAGTTTTTCGCAGAAAAAAAGTTGCGTTCCACTGAACATCGAGATTTGGGTATATTTTAGATCTTTATTGCAATCCCCAAATCTGGGACTCGAGCAAAGTAAGGCATGATTTTTTTAATTCATTTTATAAGTTAAGAAATGATATTGTGTGAAGAAAAAATGTTTTTCTAAAAATATATAAAACCAAAAAAAAAATTTTTTTGAAGACTTATGGCTGCCATCTCTTCAAATGTTCCACTGTGCGCCGTGTTGCCTTGCCGTCTTCAAAAGAATCATTTTCATATAAACATGTGTATTTTTTCCGTGACACTTTGTAGTCGGTAGCTTGCTGCGGTGAATGGGTTTAATGCATTACTTTCGAATCGAATTACACAATAACCTCCCGGTTTAAAAACCCGAAACCTGTCAGTTTAAGTAAATTTTAAATCGAAATAATAGTTTTTAATTTTGAATGTTCTTTATTAAACTCTATAAAGAAGTTAATAAATAATATTTTCGTCAGTATAATATCTAAATTTCTATTTTTTTGGGATATTGCTATGCAACAACAAAGGAACGATATGTTTATACATACTAGTAATGTACCTAGGGTTGCAAGTTTCCTAGAAATCAGTACATAAGAGAAAAAAATCAGTACAATTGGAAAACAAACAGTACAATACTTTTTTCAGTATAAAATTATATTTTATTGGCATAAAAGACTTAAAACAATACTTGAATTCATTGTATAATTTGTTCTAAGACAAAACGGTATTAATAAAATAATTTTTTTATAAAACAATTACCTGGTTTATACGCAAATTTATTTGCAAATAAGACTATTTAGTAATACTGAACTCACCGTTTATACGTGAGTAATATACAATACTGCCTTTGTACTATATTGCCACACATTGTTATCTCTGTATTGTATTTCTTAGAAAACAAAAATAATTAGCAACATTTTATATTTTACTTGCAAATAGTTGCGTTATTTGCAAATCTTTTTCGTGAGTTATTACTTTCAATAAAAAAGTTATACGTCAACGCTTTCGACTTTTATGCCTTTTTAGCCTGCCTTGTATTGACAATTTTCTTTTGAACCCCCTACGTAAAGTCACACACATTTACATTAAGCCTTTTTTATTCATGCCTTTTTGGCATTTATATACACGTTTACTGCTAAGAGTATGAAAAAAGCAAAGAGAAATATCATAAATCCTCTCGAATTTTCATTTCGTGCCTTTTTTGCTACGCCGCAAGCTTCTCAACCTCTTCCACCCATAAACTAAAAAAGCCTGCCTTCACAGGCAAGCATAAAAGGCACAATGTAAATTGCGTCTAAACGGGATAAATATTACAGTGTCATATACATATATTTATAAGGGAATACAAAGTAAGCAACAAAAAAATCTGATATATCATTTTTATATACAACAATTGATAAAAAATTCGATTAATTATTTATTGTGGCTATTTGCTTTAGTATTTTGCGAAGGAAGAAATACATATTTTATTTAACAAAATAAAGGAACTTACAAGGTGGTACGAACTGTTGTTTCAGTTATTTTATACGTTTTAAAGAAAGTTTGCATACAAAACCGATAGAACAATTACTATACCTTGTGAATTGTATAAATAACAAAATTAATATATAACAATTAAGAGTGTGTATTCGGCTGTGCCGAATCTTATATACCCTTTACTAAAGAGCGTTTATGTAGTATAGAGATATGTACCTAAATAGGCAAGTAAAGTGGTAATGGTGAATTATCGATTTTGAAAATGTACTGACTTGCTTTTGACTTGCAACCAGTAAGTTACTGTGATGTGATGTGATGTGAAGATGTGAATATTTTTCTCATTTTGGTTATTTTTTTGCCAAAATAATTATACACCTATACATATTTTTATGTTATACTTTTTAAGCTTTTACTATTTACAAACCAAACGCGCTATTACCCCTCTCAAAACGCGCTAGAACGCGATAAGTTACAACATTGTCAACTATTTATAGCCAAAACGCGCTATTTTCTAGAGCGCTAAATTAAATTTTAATAAAAGTACCATGTATGCATGTATCAGTAAATAAAATTTTTGTAGTAACCGTTTTTCAGATTTTGCAATGTTGCTCCTTAGAAATAACTAAAATCATTTAATACAGAATCATAATCGCCTTCCAAATAATCCAAATCCTTAGTTTTCATTTTATTTGTCACACTTTGCAACAATATATAAGTTGTCGAATACAATATATAAGAATATAAGTTGAAAACGTGCGTTAGGCATACTTAAAACGCGCTAAGTCTAGCGCAAAAGGCGCTAAATTGGCATCTCTGGCTACCAAGGCAACTGAAAATAAAACAGCTGTGACTAAAATCGCTAGTGCAGCTACCTGTTATGAATTCGCCTTGATTGCTGCTCACTTGTTTACAATACTTTTCTTTTACAACACTGTCAACAACTTTTAATTTAACTAAATGGTCGCAACTCTGTACTACAGAGCACTATGTGGTCTATAGAAGGTGATCGCTTTTGTCCGCACCTCCTTCCTAAAAAAATTTGTAACATCTTGGAAAATCTTAATTAGTTGGACAAATTTAAAGTTTTTCGAAAATCTCCTGAAAACTCGAACTTCCAGTAATTCTGAGTATGCACGTTTTTAGAGTACTATATGGTCCATAATAGGTGACCACTTTTGTCCGCCCGCATCGCTTCCTTCCCAAGAAAAGTGCGTAACCCTCAGGAAATTCCAAGTTGAAAACTTGACGATATTTGGTTCAAATTCATGTTTTTCACAAATAGATTCATGGGCTTTAATAAAGGAACAACTTATCTATAAAAAAGCACAAGGTTTTTGTCAAGGGTTATACATTTTAAAATTTAACATCACACACATTCAAACTATTATACTGTGAACTGCAAGTTTTGTTTACTTTATATTTAAAAAAACTGTGAAATTTATGAACTAATTTTAGTCTAAAATTTAAAAGTTATTTGCTTCAATTTACATGAAATCACTGTTTCGGGTTTAAATTCGCATAAAAAGAAACGAATTGTTAAAATAGGTAACTGTTTACCATTTTTCCTGGATAAAAATATTATCATAGAACACAAAAAAAGGGAATTTTTCTTAATTTCGCTTCGAATTCAGTGACCAGGCATCGAAAAAGAGAACTTCTTGCAATGACAACCCTATGTAAAAATCATTAGATCGGATCGAAATTTTCACTACTTCCAGATCGCAAACTCTACATTTTCATGACTTTTTTGGAGTGTTTTTTTTTGCTGGGATGTTATTTAATAAAAATACTACATATTGAAATTTGGTAATGTTTTTTCTCATTTGGTAACTTTTAAAGCGAATTTTGGTTGGAAAAATATTTTGGTTGTGGCAGCACTGCTGGTAGATTTCTATAATTTACGTACGGACAAATGACAAGTTGTTGACAATTCCACGGTATTTGTGTTGATCATATCTGCTTTCTCTCTTTCTTTTATAATGACGGATAGAAAATAACTTATTATATTACAATTGTCTCTAGAATTTGAATGTAGGGTAGTGATTGTGTGTATGTAGTGATTATTATTTGATAGACTTTGGTTTGCTGTTTTAAGTTATACCTTATATGTTATCGATTTCTGAGGAAATAATCTAATAGGTGCAGAGAGTGGCAACGCTGTTGCAAATGGCAGTGGATAGGGAATATATTTGGTAATGTATGTTTATGTTGTTGGATTCATGTTTGTGATTGTATCTATTTTTGCTTTGAAGAATATCATTGCTTGTGTGAATTACTTCAACACTTTTTCTTACATATTTACAAATGAGCGTATATATGTTTTCAAGGCTATTGACGTTGCTATTCTTATGGAGATAGAAAATATTTTTTTGAAATAGGTTTTATATGTACAAGGGAATTTCGGATGTTAAATGCAGTTTGATACGAAGAGCTTTTGAATAGGGGTAATGATATTTTTATTTCAGTATGTTTTACTTTAATGTAGCAATTATAGGAAATAGCTTTTGGAAAAAATACAGCAAAAACTTATAGAAGCACCTACTTTCATGTGTCCCGATTTTTCACGATGCTAGCGATTTTGCTATGGGTGTTGCTGTGTATATGAATTTCATAATATTATAAAATTTCATTATGTATGTATGTATGCTTGTGTATTACGTCATCACCTCTTTGTGTGGCTGTGTGTGAGAGAGAGTGAGATTTCTCACGCTAGTACGAGTATTTATGTGTACATTGAAATAAATTGTTTGTCATGCCAGACATTTGATAGTATAAAATATCACAACTTTTTTGAAACTTTTCTAATCCTAGTATGTTCTTATACTAAATATTGCTGCATATTTTCTCATGCTTAAGTTTTCTTTATATTTTCTTTAGCCAAAAGTGCCAGCGTTAAAATCTGCTTGTAAGAAATTTGTTTATATTACAGATTTTGCTTATTTAACTATATCTGCGTTCTTTGACTGGACGATAAGCCGTCCACCCAGAGAAAACGCATGTTGAATTAATAAGAAACATTAACGAAGGTTTAATAATATTGAAATTTCATATTTCAATATGGAAAAATATTAGTTTACAGTATTAATTTATTAAACTTATTAGTTTTTATGTATCTCAATATACATTTTCTATTACATTGAAAATTATTGAATTATTGTGACGCATTCTTATTTTTAATCTGAATAATTTCCCTGAGTGTGTGATCATGCAAATTAATGCTTCATATATTTTCATAATGAAAATATGTAAGTGTAACTTTTAAGATCTAATAAATACTTGAGCATTGATAAGAAATCTGATATGTACCTATACATACATATCTACAAATTGATTTTATGTTTGCATGTATGTATGTACACACAAATAAGTGTTTAACTCAATCTTTGAATACATATTTTTTTCGTCACGTCATGTCTTTTGTTGTTGTTGTTGTTGCTGATGTTGTTGTGTATAGATGTGAAATATCTTTAAAGTTTTTTTATTTGAAATTAAAAAAATTTTGTTTTAATTTTTATCTGCATATCTATAGTAACAGTAACTATAATAGAAATATTAATTATATTTAATTTACATTTGTTTAAAGTTGATGCAACGTTAGTTAGTCATCGTTAGAAATTTTTTAGGGGGTAAACATTTTTAAATGAAACTGATCCAGCAGTCCAGCTTAGCTGATCATAGTTTTTTGTTTTGTTAGCCTGTTTGCTTAATTTTACTTTTTTAAAAGGGAGTTTTGTAATGAAATTATTATTTTCATAATTGATAAAAACAATCCTACTTCTTTTGCGATGAAATCGTTTATTTATGTTTATTTTCCATATTGCTTCACTTGTAAGACTTTTAGAATTTGTCCTTTGATGTGTACATATATAATTTATTATACGATCATGAATAAGAATGAAGTAAGCTGATGTCTTTTCTTGCTGTTTCAAATTAAATTTTTATTCAATTGGTCTACTATTGACTAAAAGGAGTATTTATCTTAAACTCTGATGTACTTAGAAGCACTTGGGATTCTTTCTTTGTTCCAATCTTAGATACATATAATATAGAATTGTGTTCATTCTAAATTTTTATATTAAGATCATCATATGGATATGAGACTGCATTTAAAAGTACTTTTAAATTAGTTAAATCATAATGAACAAACTAATTTTCTTCTTGAAAGCGTTCAACAGAAAACAAAGCCGTTTTCTAAGAATTTAGATCTACTCTCTTGACGGTTTCTGTAGTATAGAGGAACCGCGTATACAACAGGAATTAATTAATTATGGATAATTAAATTTTAAAAATTTAATTGTCCAAATTGTGTTGCTTGATACTGATACTAAGTTTACATTAATACGATATATATTTATTTTATGAAGGCTGATAGCCTTTGGCTTTTATTTGATGTTCTAGAAGATACGACTTTTTCTCATTTTATTAAAGTTCAGCTTGTTGTATTCATATTTTTGATATCTTTAATTTAATTGTACTTTATGTGTCTGTTAGCACACTTACGTATAAGTTAGTCAGTCACTCTTTACTTTTATTTATTTTTCCTTCTAATGTGTCGCAACATTAAGATTTACTTCTTGAAATAGAGAACATTTAAATATATATTTTTTTAAAGTATACGTATAGATAAATATATGTATGTATGTAGAAATTAGTTCCTATACAAGGAAATACATGTTAATAATCAACTATTCTAGAAAATCGATCTCAAATAACTCAGTTACTTCACCCAACAAGCAATTCACCATAAGTATTTTCATAAAGTGTCAGAATCATTGGAATATCTATGTATGTTTGAGAGAATTTTACCTCAAGTGTTTCAACATGAGGATTACTGGTTGACCCTTTAAAGTAAATCTTGTTAACGTAGGCTGGATTGTATCGCATGCAGATGTAATAATTTTTCACTTAAAAAAGGTCCTCATCACCATCAAGCATAACCTATACAACACATTCATGAGTTGTATTGATCCAAATACAATTGCTGTCGAATTCATTATTAAAAAAGAGTTTTTCATCATCATCTAACAGCTTTAATAATATTTTTTTCTTAGCATGCTTCTATCGATATTGACGCGAGAGTCCGAGATGTAGTGGTGTTTCAAAAATCTATACTATTAGATTTTACGAATTCACTCTTTTGAATTTTTTGCACAGTAGATACATATATACATATGTATTTCATTTGCAAAAATTTTATTACGTGAGGAATTTTTTTAATTATACATGCCTCGGCATGCTGTAATTTTTCCAGTAAATTTATTTGATACTCATACAGAGACAGATATAAAGTAATATCAATTTAAATTGCATTTTATAATTTATGCATGTGTCACCATGATTCTTATTGAAGTCCATATTTATTCAATAAATTTGTTTGATACTCATTTATACACATCTACATTCTTAAAGAATGGATACCAAAGTCCAATTTCCTTAGTTTATTTATATTTTTTAAAGATCTGATAGCTAAAGAAATGAACAATGTAAAGATCTTTTATAATAGCTCCATATTCGTATTTTAAAATTTATTGTTTAGAGCTTTCAAAATGGAATATGTACATCTTTTGCTATTTAATTTTATTTTTATATAATTTCAACATTGTCAAATTACTGTATACTGTATTTAACAGTTTTTTTTCTCATTTGTTGAGTTAACTTTAATCGCAAACATTTTAATGGTGAGATGAACTTTTCTATTTTATACCCTAAGTAAGTCTTTATATATCAATCCACTTACATATATGAACCATTAATGGTAAATTCTTTTCACATCATGTCTTTTAATAATCTATTAAATCATTCTACTATTGATGCTTTCATATTGACTAATGTTAAATCCTATGTTTGTGAATTAATTTTCCAAAATGTTTATTAAACAATTCTTTACCATCTGCTTTTATTTTTTTTTGGTATTCGTACCAGTTCAAAATTTTCCATTACCTTGGTTTTTTAGAGTGCACCTTTTATTTTCAACGATACTGACCATATAAACTTTGAGAATGTGCCAATTACAGCCTACACAAATCAATAATTTATATTTTCTGTAGTATAGTTTACAATTTCAACTAAATCAGCTTCCCAAATATCATCGATTTCTTTCATTATATTTCTACAATACACAATCCATTTTAGGGATTGCTTATGGAGTTGGTTTTGCTTAATTTCTTTTTAAAATTCAGTTGTTTCTCAGATTTTTTGGAGTGTTGTGGCCTACTTGATGCCCTTTCAGCTATTTATACTAACATCTAGTTATTTCCAATCCTTTCCATTCTCAATTCATTTAAATTTATCTTACAAAGCATGATTTAATTTTTAGAATGGCTTTTTCAATTTAATAACCGTCTTTTACCTCTAATTTTATTTCACGTTCTAGTCCATAATTTTGCATTTAAACATTCTAGAATATTAATGACCTAAGCCATATTATTAAATTTTCCTTTAGTTTGTGGATTTCCGTTTCCAGAAACAATTTTCTGATAACATCGTTCTCTATCAGTGAACGATGATGATTCTGTATGTATACATTAGTAGTATTTAAAATCTTTTTATAGATTTCGAGTTAAAATTTATCATGATTTTTTGGTATTTTATAAAACATTAGATAAAATAGCCCTGGTGTTAGAGCCCATATTTGGCCAACAACTTGTATTTTATCTTCATTCAGTTTGAGGTTGCTATCACCAAATTTCCATTCACTATTTAAATCTTTATGTCGACCATTGTTTGTATCTAATTTATTTCTTCTTTCCAAGACTGATAAGTCAGTATAAGTATCTTGGGAATTGTAAGTCTGTGAGTAAAAATCATCGTCATCATTATTCTCAGTATTAGCATCATTAAATAAGATGGAAGTATCAAATTTTGTACCTTCTGCTAGTTTCTTTGGTGTACTTGGCTCTATCTTGACTGAGGTTTTTTCAGGCTTAAGACTCGTATTATTTTCAATTTCTGCCTTCATTTTACTTTCTTCTAGACTTGTGCCATTTAGTTCATTTCAGTGACCGGTCAGTATAGTTTATTATTTATAAATGAACTAGTTCTTTCATTTAGTTCAATCGCTCTTTTTAGTTCAATGATTGTACATCTACAATTCTAAATACATATTATGTATGTATGTTGTGGTCTTTAACAATATTAAAAGCACGGATTCTGTGATTAAAAAAGTTTACGAAAACTAAAATTATAAAGGGTTTATATTATAACTTTATATGCAAAACAAATTTAGTGTGAATTTTTTTAGAAATCTCATAAATCCAAAATAATTTGTGTGTGTTTGTGTGTTTTCTTGTTTATTATTGCATTTGGGGTAGTAGTCAGGGCTGCCGTTTTTGGTTATTTCTAACCAAAAGTGGTTATTTTTTCTTTAATGTGGATATGTGAATATTTTTCTCTTTTTGGTTATTTTTTTTGCCAAAATAATGATACACATGTACATATTTTTTATGTTATACTTTTTAAGCTTTTATGTTCTTCAATTTTTAGTATTGCCACCAAGGCAACTGAAAATAAAACAGCTGTGACTAAAATCGCTAGTGCAGCCACCTGTTATGACTTCACTTGCTTACAATACTTTTCTTTTCTTTTATCTTCCAGTAATTCTGAGTATGCACGTTTGTAGAGTACTATGCGGTTCCCTCCTTCCCAAGAAAAGTGCGTAACCCTCAGAAAATTCCAAGTTGAAAACTTGACGGTATTTGCTTCAAATTCATGTTTTTCAGATATAGATTCATGGGCTTTAATAAAGGAACACCTTATCTGTAAATTTGCATTAATTTTTCCCGTCTCGGTTGCATCATTTAATGAGAAAGTCCTTTGGAAGGGCATTAGTCGAATTTTTGTAGCTTAAAAGCACAAGGTTTGTGTCAAGGGTTATAAATTTTAAAATTTAACATCACACACATTCAAACTATTATAGTGTGAACTGCCAGTTTTGTTTACTTTATATTTAAAAAAAAATTTATTTTTTATATACATACATGTACAAGCGTTAACTTATTACATACATACATATGTAGGTAAAAGAATTACATATATTTGTTTTGTTGTTATTATTATTAACTGCATTCAAATCACATGCATTACATTATAAATATGTATGCATTCTAAAACCCAGTAAAAAAATGGAAGTCATTCTAGTGGAACTACATTTTCATTGCTTCCAAAAAATCGATATTTTTAATTTTCCGAGAGTGAGCAACAAACAATGTAGAAGCTTATATACAAAACTTTGTAACTCCTCCATAGTGTTAGAAAATACTCATCAGAACTAAAAAACAAATATTTTCTTAAAGAAATTTATGAACTAATTTTAGTCTAAAATTTAAAAGTTATTTGCTTAAATTTACATGAAATAACAGTTTCGGACTTAAATTCGTATAAAAAGAAACGAATTGTTGAAATAGGTAACTATTTACCATTTTTCCTATGATAGAAAACAAAAAAGGGAATTTTTCTTAATATCGCTTCCAATTCAGTGACCAGGCATCGAAAAAGAGAATTTCTTGCAATGACAACCCTATGTAAAAATCATTAGAACGGATCGAAATTTTCACTACTTCCAGATAACAAACTCTACATTTTCATGACTTTTTTGGAGTGTCTTTTTTTTGCTGGGATGTTATTTAATAAAAATACTGCATACTGAAATCTGATAATATTTTTTCTCATTTGGTAACTTTTAAAGCCAATTTTGGTTGTAAAAATTTTTTAGTTGTGGCAGCACTGGTAGTAGTAGCCAGCAATAACTAAATGCACATACATATGTACATACATACATATAGATGAGTATAGAAGCAAAGCACACAAACAATAAAAAGGGAAAGCAAAACGTTGAAAACATTTAGTTCATTTTTTGTTAGTTCATTTTGTGTCTTAGTTCTTAGTTCAAAAATTGAACTAGTTCAAAAATTGAACTATTGAGCGTAAAACAATTGAACTAGTTCACTAAGTTCAAAGTTCTGAATCGTTCATTTGAACTAGTTCGTTCATGAACTACACAAGACTACTTTCTTCTTTCATGTGAATTCTTTTAATATTTTTAGAACTATTCATGAATTCTTTGAGAGGTTCTTGTTATTAATTTAAATGAAAAACGTTTATTTGTTTGTGTATTTATTTATGTCGACCCATCTTGGTCGACCACACTTTTTATATTGAATTAAATAAAAACTAATAAATATAATGAGATAAAACTAACTTAAAACTTATCGTGAGAAAATGCTTGGTCGGCATAAATACACGCCGACCAGGTGCATTGTATGTGTAGACATAAAATATTCAAATAAGCCAGATGATCAAGTTACTTGCTGATGACAAATAACTGATGCAGTCAAACACATAAGTATGTGGACAAATATGAATTACTGGCACAGTCAAACACATAAGTATGCGGACAGATATATTCCATAGCCAAACACACTACACCTCCCTTTTTCAGAAAGAATGATCAATGCGAGGTAGTTGATCATTCTTTAGTTACAATGGGTTTTAAAAATGAAGGGGGCTTCTCACATAATATACTTGTGAATTTCAAGTAACAATAATTTTTTTTTTTAAATAAGGTAATTTTTTTTTTGTTTTGTACAATACATATTACAGATAGTATTTTTTTTTTATGTCTATAAGCTTGTTCAAGTTATGTTCCTCTTAGACCAATTTATGGTGTTTTTTTTTTTCTTAAATAAAACTTTAAACTTTTTCTCTTTTAAATATGGGAACACAAATCGTTTGCTATTTTATGTATGCATTATGTATAAAATAATAAAAGTATGTTTTTGGATTTTTTTTTGACATTTTGCTTAGAATTTTTAAGTTTGATTTAAAAATGAAATTGTTTGGACATACATACATATGAAGTTTATATGGTACATGTAGTAAATTTTTGGTTTTTATGTTTTCTTTTACCATAGTGTTAGAAACTATCAGATTTATTTATAAAACTTATTAAGGTTTTATAAAGGGTTTTCATAAAAAAATTAACACAAAATGTTTCTTAAAAAGCCTTCATAAATATTAAAATAGTTTTAAAAATTATAAAAATTCTTAATTTTACCGCGCCATAAGCGCCAAAAGCAAAGTATAACCGACACATCTTTTGGAACGAAATCAGAGACAAAAGAAAATCAAAAATCAGAATAAAATGTGTCATTCCTCCCCTGTTCTTAGCCCGTGAACTTCTTTACCCTATTTTTATGAACAGTGAATGACTTCCCATGTTCATCTTGGAGTTCTACATTATTATTGTTGTCCATATTGGATATTTTATAGGGGCCCTTATATACGGAATCCAGCTTATGACCCGATTCATTGCGGATCAAAACGAGTTCCCCGAGGGTTAATTCTATTGGATCTGCCCACTGGGTGGAAAGTTGTTGTCTTTCCCACTTAGCATTTTCTATGATATTGGCAGCTCTTCGCTGCGCCACTTGAAGTCTGAATTTAACCTCTTTTCCATATGAATCAATGTTGTACAATGGTTCTACAATGTTTTCTTTTGTACAATCAAGAGTTGGTGGTATCTTTCCGTAAACCAACTCGAATGGACAATAACCATGAGCCGTAGATGGGGTGGTATTGTAACAATATACGAAGTATTTTAACCACAAATCCCAATCTGTTTTATCGGATGAGATGTATGTTCGCAGATATTCGTTAAATGTTCTGTGAGATCTCTCAACAGTACCCAAAGTCTGATGATGATACGGAGTAGAATTGAGTTTCTCTATCTTCATCATTGAGCATAATTCCGACATAACTTGATTCATATATTCTGTTCCCATGTCCGTTAGTATTGTATTCATTGGACCGTAAGTCAAAACAAATCCTTCCATAATTGCTTTGGCAACCATTCTGGCTGACTTATTCTGAATGGGTATTGCAACTAAATATTTGGTTAAATCACATATCATAGTGACAGCGTATTCGTTTAATGACTCGGACCGTGGTAGTGGTCCTACGGTGTCAATTATTACTCTGTCAAATGCCTTTAACGGTGTAGGAGTTATGATGAATGGCTCTTTACCGTTGACAACTGTTTTATTTTCTTGACATGCTTTGCACCGTTTTACATATTGGGCTATGTCTCTAGTCATGCCTTTCCAATGGTATCGAAGTCTAATCTTCTTTATCATACGTGTTATCCCCGGATGTCCTCCTGAAATAGGAACATCATGATATTTTTGCATGATTTGTAATTTATCTGTATCGGTGAAAATTGTTGTTAATTTAGGCGTGAGCACAATTGTTAATTTACTTTCTTGCAGTATTTCATTGCCTTTATTCTTAAAGGTTTCAACATTGGTTCCTAGGAATTTAAGCAGACTATCATCGAAGTGTAGTCGCATGGTTGTTAAACACATATTATCAGCTATTTTTTCAAGCTTTAGAAAGAGGTGACCTAAGTCTACATTTCCATCAATAACCGTGTCTTTCAACAAAAATTCGGAAAGAATTTTCTTTCCTTTTCTAATTATAACTTTATTTTTGGTAAAATGCAATTGTGGCATTTTACTGTGCTCTTGAGCATTAATTGCCTCATAAACCTTTAGTTCAACCGATTTTGTATTAGCCGTTATACCATTGTCATTACAGTGCCTACCTGCTTTTGCCTGAAGTCTCGTAGTTACCTTCAGTATTGTATTAGCGTCAATATTTTTTATATCATTAATATTTATACGTGACAGCGCGTCCGCGGCGTAATTTTCTCTACCCCTAATATACTCCACCACAAAGTCATATTCTTCTAAGTCCAGCCTCATACGGGTTAATTTTGATGACGGGTTTTTTAATGAAAATAAATAAGTTAGGGGTCTGTGATCGCTTTTAATTACAAACTTTCTGCCGTAAACATATGGTCGGAAATATTGTACTGCCCAATGAATTGCAGTTAATTCCTGCTCTATTGTTGATTTATTGCTTTCACCTTTTGTGAAAGATCTGAATGCGTAAGCAATTGGTAGCTGAATACCCTGCTTTTCTTGGCTCAAAACGGCACCACAGGCATGTTTACTTGCGTCTGTGGTTATGCAGAATTCTTTAGAAAAATCCGGATATTGGAGAATTTTTGGACTCAGCAATTGATTTTTAAGATATTGGAATGCTTTTTCACATTGTTGAGTCCATTCAAATTGCACATTTTTTCTAGATAATCTGGTAATATGTCGCGATGATTCAGCAAAATTTGGTATAAATCTTCTGTAATAATTACAGAATGCTACGAAGCGTTTAGCTTCATCACCATTTGTAGGTGTTGGATAATTTTGTATAATTGAGTATTTGCTGTCGTCAGGTAAGATGCCTTTATCGGTGCATTTGTGACCTAAAAATGTTACTTCACGACAAAAAAATGTACATTTATCTGGATGGAGTTTGAGATTGTATTTTCTGCAAGTATTAAACACTTGTTTTAAGTTTTGTAGCATGTGTTCTGAAGAACAACCTATTACTACTAAGTCATCCATGTATACAAAGGCTTGGGTTGGAGATAATCCAGAAAAAGCCAATGACATCATTCTTTGGAATGAATTCGGGGCAATTTTAATACCATATGGCAGTCTTTTAAAGCGAAAAGAGCCTTTTTCTGTGGAAAAAGATGTAATGTCTCTAGAGTCTTGTTCCAATTCTATTTGATGAAATCCCGACATTAAGTCCAGGCATGAAAAGAACTTGGCTCTTCCTAACTGATCAAGAATGTCATCTATACGAGGCAATGGGAATTTATCAGCTATCAGTTTTTTATTTATTCCTCTATAATCCACGACCAATCTCCACCTTTTTTGTGTTGAGCCGGGTAATGGCTTTTTTGGTACTATTAGAATAGGGCTATTATATTGCGAGATGGATGGTTCTATTATATCATCATTTATTAATTTATCTAATTGGGCATTAACTTCCTCTTTGTGAGCATGAGGGATTCTATAATTTTTGATGTACACTGGTTGTGTATCATGAAGTCTAAGTTTCTGCTTGTAAAAATTGTTAGTACTTATTTTTTCAGTCTCCAGAGCAAAAATATCTATGTAGTCTAAGCATAATTTTCTTAAATCTTTATGAGCGTATTCGGGAAAGTTTTTTGTTAATTTTTCAAGTTTTTCCTTATTTAGCTTGGCATTAGTATCAGAACTGCAATTGACAATTTTATAGTCGTTTAGACTTTCGGATTTTACCTGAATGTTATCAATTACTAGGTCTTTATCTGTGGTATTTATGATTTTTACCAATGGCCTTGCTTTAGTAGTTATTGTGTTGGCAATATATACGCCGTCCTGCATAATTTGTTGAGGTATCAATACTTCTTCCTCATTGGATATGAAGTTTATCGGTCTTATAACTTCAGATCTTGCTGGCAGTGATATGGAATTGATGTTTGGACCGTTTCTTAAAGCGATTGCTATATCGTACGGAACGTCGTTAGTTCTCAAGGTGATCCAATCTTGATTATTTTCGTAATTTAAAATACATTTGTATTTTCGAATAAAGTCCATTCCTATTATTCCGTCTACTTGAATCGGAAAATCATCCTTTACGACATGAAAATCGTGAGCTATTAGCAGATCTTCTTGTTTTAAATCAGCTTTAACTTTGCCTATTGTAGTTATTATACCTTGCCCAATGCCATTTATTCTGGTTTGACTAGTAATGTCTATTGGTTGGTATAAAACTTGATGGTGTTTTACGACTGATATGTCTGCACCTGTATCTACTAAGAATGTGGACCTATTGTCATTTAGAGTGGTTCTGGAGACTAGATAACTGTATAAATTTGTATTTATGTTGTGGATTTTTCTGTCTATTGAGTACTTAGGGGTGTTAGTTCGTTTCCCGAACTATTGTCATTCATGCAACGTATATTATTATTTCTATTCACGTTGCGGTTGTTACTATTGTAACGGTTACTATTGTTGTTAAATTGATTCCTTACTCCGTTATTATTGAAGCTTCTAGGTGCATACCGGTCACTTGTATTTCTGTTATTGGGATTCCTGTTACCATTATTCTGATTATGGGAATCAGGGGGCCTATTAGAGTTATTGGTTCTGTTACCAATATTTCTAGAGTAACGATTTCTACTATTAGAGTTATTGTTGTAATTGTTTTGGAAAGTTAATATAGCATTAGGTTGTCCGTATGCGTCCGTACAACTGCTTATAAATTTCGTTTTAACTTCATCCATGTTTAGGAACGTTCCTGATTCCATGATCAGTTTTACTCGTTCGTTGGATGCATTTTTTATTATTGCTGAAACTGCTGCACGTGTTGTGTACTTGTTTGCAGTTTCATTTGGGAGGCCGTCAGATATGTAAGCGGTCTCCAATTTTTTTGCAAGTTCATCGATTTCCTTAACATAGGCATTGGCATTTTTGCCCGTTTGTTTTATATTCATTAACTTTGCATTGATGACGTCAACGGATTCACCCTTAACAGTCGATTTGAGTTTTACTATTATCGCTGAAATGGTCGATTCCGTTGTTACTATATTCCTACTAGTGCCTTTTAGTTTTGTTTTAATAAGGCTTACCGCAATAGCCTCATGTGTACCCTTTATGCTTTCCACAAGTGTCAAAGCATCAATGAAGCTTTGTAGGTTTTCTGGACTTCCGTCGAAGTCAGGTAGCAGTTTGGATGCTGTATTTAGGAATTCTATATTTGTTTGTGACATGTTGGGAGAGGCTCTACTTGTACTTGGTAGATTTGAAGTTGGGTCTAAAACTAGTTCTGGTAGATATTTAAAATTTGTTTCCTCATGTAAAGAGTTAGGTACATTTAGTACTATACCTTTCTTTAAGGATATCGTTATTAATTTATCTCTTATGTCAGCGAAGAAAGCTTCAGCTGCTGCTTTATGAGCATGTGTTAATCTGTTATAATTAACATTAAGGAGTGCTCTAATTTGTTCGAATCTGCGCACGAGATTATTTATGTGCTTATTAATTGTTTCTGGTTTTATCTCCCTATTGAGATTGAGACACTTATATGATTTGATGAATTCTTCCTTTATTGCTCTGGCCTTATTCACTATTATTTCCCATTCCATGAGGTTTAAATTGAGATTTTATGGAATTTTAAGAAATGTATTCTTTAGGTCTATTTAAAATGGAAATTAAACAATTAGACTTGGTCTAAATTTCTGGCTAGTGATGCTGCGCGCGTATAATTTTTTCGTAATGATCTCTTATGAAGCTGGTATAGCGTTATAAGGATTTGCAGCGCCATTAAGGAAATGATAATTATCAGATACACGACCGGATATTCCAATTTTACCGTAATATCGTTGATGACGTTGGCATTAGGGTTTTCTATTTTTGATTCGCGGCCACCCATGATGCCTAAAATTATTTTAAGGTTTGAAGTCAAAAAAATTAAAGATGTGTTAGTTAAAAAAAAAATGGTGCCATGGCATAAACCAGATATCGCCAATTTATATCTGAATTAGGCTCTTAATTCTTTAATGTTATACCACTGGAGGGACACTTATGTATCTCAGTAGTAAGTTATTTGTTAGTATATCTTTATGTTATTTTTTTTTATATGTAAAATATATGAATAGTAAAGAAATTAAAAAATTAATATATGCATTAATATAATAAAAATGTATTGAAAAAATTGCAACTCTATTTTTAGAGTGCTTGTAGAGACATTTAAAAATATATGAATAAAGAAATATGTTTATAATAAAATATTGATATAATGTATTGATTAGTAATTATAAAATGTATTGAAAAAAATTTAATTTAATTTTTTTTGTTTTTATATGCGATACTACTCTGTTAATGCAGCATTGGAGAGACATTTCTGTATAAATATAATAATAATCTTCATGCTAATAGTTTTATATTATTTACATAAAACATCCTTTCGTTGTTGTTTGGCTAAACAACACTAAAAGATTCACGATTCTTTTAAGCAGCTATGTTATTTTTAAATGGTGCTGATGTTTTTGAGCATGCTGATGTAAATGCTGCTGCTGTTGCTGCAGTTTGTGTGGATTATACTGTGTATGTTGTTGGGTATTACTTACTGCCGTGTTGTAATTTGTCAGGTCGGTGTTGTCATAAGAAATTGCTGATGTTGATGATGGTGATGCCAAATCTTCATCAAATTTATATTTATTATTATCAGTTTTAGGTGCTTCTATCAGTATAGACTATTATGGTTAGTTTGATGATGATTATGGCGGTGACGGTGAATTATAATTTTGTCGGAGACTGAAGTCAACAGTTAAGAAAGGGACCGATATCAGAGAAATCTGGGGAATTGTTTCCATTTTTTTTTTCTTTTTGCAGATATTTTTATTTTATTTCCTTAAAGCGTAAGTTATATAAGAAGATATGGCAGAAGTAATCCAAACGTTTTTTTTTGAATAATTTCAGTTTCAATTTAGGTTTTTCAAACTTGTGATAGGTATTTAATGATTTTCAAATTTTACAAAAACTTTTTTATTTTCCAATTATTATAATTATTATTATTAGGTGTAATTTTTACTTATTTGCCAATTATTATTAGAAAAAAACAGCACTTCAACGATACATTGATTTGAATTGTTGTTACACTGTAAACTTTAAACGTTTCATGATTGTTTTATAAGTTTTTGTTTTGCGGCAGGGGGGCTAATTTTTAAAAACGTTAGAAAACTATATTTTATTCTTTTTTAATATTTTATAAAAAAATACCCAATTTTAAACGTTTTATTTATTTCTTTTTTTTTTTATTATATTTTCATAAGGCACTTGATTTTTCTTTATTTATTTATCTTTTTTATTATTATGCATTTCGCAGCCTCAGAGGATATACAGAGATGTCGCGAGACGGAAGATAATTTGATAATCTTTTATATTTGCGCAACACTTCTTTGTTATGTATAAGAAATTTTAAATTGATTTGTACTTTTGCACTACAATGTTCTAAAGTATTTTGGCAGGATCGCCATGTTATTAATTTAAATGAAAAACGTTTATTTGTTTGTGTATTTATTTATGTCGACCCATCTTGGTCGACCACACTTTTTATATTGAATTAAATAAAAACTAATAAATATAATGAGATAAAACTAACTTAAAACTTATCGTGAGAAAATGCTTGGTCGGCATAAATACACGCCGACCAGGTGCATTGTATGTGTAGACATAAAATATTCAAATAAGCCAGATGATCAAGTTACTTGCTGATGACAAATAACTGATGCAGTCAAACACATAAGTATGTGGACAAATATGAATTACTGGCACAGTCAAACACATAAGTATGCGGACAGATATATTCCATAGCCAAACACACTACATTCTGTTATACATAGGTTTAAACGTATTTTTTAGTTGTTCACGTGTATCTATTTCACCAGTTTTTATACTACGAAGCTTTTTCTTCAATCTTGTCAACACCAACTGTTTTAAAATTTTCTCATGCATGTTTAGTAATAGTAAATAAGAGGTGTCAGCTATTAGATCAGGTATCAGGTATTAGATCAGGTATCAGGTGCCTGGTCTGTTTTTCAGATCAGCTTATCAGGAACTGGTCTGGTTTTCAGATCAGCTTTTCAGGACATGGTCTGGTATTCAGATCAGCTTTTCAGGACCTGGTCTGGTTTTCAGATCAGCCTTTCAGGACCTGGTCTGGTTCTTAGATCAGCTTTTCAGGACCTGGTCTGATTTTCAGATCAGCTTTTCAGGACCTGGTCTGATTTTCAGATCAGCTTTTCACGACCTGGTCTGGCTTTTAGATCGACTTTTCAGGATCTGGTCTGGTTTTCAGATCAGCTTATTAGGACCTGGTCTAGTTTTTAAATCAGCTATGTAGTAGTATGTAGTAAAATTGTTTTCTATCACGATCATCGTTTAATCAATAACTTTGCTTATAATCAAAAATCCATATTTATCCTTTCAACATGCTTTATATTTTTCTCACCTTACCTAAACATTACAAATACATTATGACGATCTCGTTTCAAATGTTTGAGGATTCTGCTATAAGTTTTACATAACTAGAATGATTCAAGATTTTTATCTTACCCTTTACAAAAATATGCTTCTCATACACAACATCATTAAATATCATATTAGAATTACTTTTGCCTTTTTTAGGAGAAATAACAGATTCACTATCTATAAATGTGTAATATCCCATTATTTTAATTGATAAAATTAATTTCTTCTTTCGATATAAATATGTAGCAAGCAAATCATAACATTAGTTTTTTTTTTACAATTTGACAGACCAACTATTCTTGCATGAAAAGAATTTCGTAGACGGGAACTAGAGTTTATTTTTGAACTAACGTTCGATGATTCATCAAAATTTCATATCATGCTATTTATATTTATGTTGTTTTGACCATGAGTATGATAATATGAGTTTTTATAGTAAAAGATGTACATATTCCATTTTGAAAGCTCTAAACAATAAATTTTAAAATACGAATATGGAGCTATTATACAAGATCTTTACTTTGTCCATTTCTTTAGCTATCAGATCTTTAAAAAATATAAATAAACTAAGGAAATTGGACTTTGGTATCCATTCTTTAAGAATGTAGATGTGTATAAATGAGTATCAAACAAATTTACTGAATAAATATGGACTTCAATAAGAATCATGGTGACACATGCATAAATTATAAAATGCAATTTAAATTGATATTACTTTATATCTGTATCTGTATGAGTATCAACTAAATTTACTGGAAAAATTAAAGCATGTCGAGGCATGTATAATCAAAAAAATTCCTCACGTAATAAAATTTTTGCAAATGAAATACATATGTATATATGTATCTACTGTGCAAAAAATTCAAAAGAGTGAATTCGTAAAATCTAATAGTATAGATTTTTGAAACAGCACTACATCTCGGACTCTCGCGTCAATATCGATAGAAGCATGCTAAGAAAAAAATATTATTAAAGCTGTTAGATGACGATGAAAAACTTTTTATTTTTTTAATGCATGTTTTTTTATTTATTGTATCTTCATATATGAACTAACAATAAGTATTCAAATCTTAAATCTAACATATAATTAATAGGCCCGACCAATGCCAGACATAACTAAGTGATAGTTGTAAATAATACATAAGTGGTGATAAGCAAAAAAAAAAATTTTTTTTTCAAGCAACTTCATTCGGAGTGTTTAGTATTAGAGCCCTTGTATCTCTCTTTTTTAAGCGGATGTGTCCAGTAAAGTTCAAGATGTTACGAGCAAGCGGATTAGGATGTGACACGAGTTTAGTTAGATATTTGCCTGCGTATTTTGCAATTTCTTCAGTCACTAGTGGCATATTTAAATCACGATGTATATTTGAATTCTTAATGTACCATGGAGCAGATGTTATTAACCTTAAAATTTTGTTTTGTCTTCGTTGAATTCTCTCTACATTGGAAGCTGAAGCAGTGCCCCATAACTGGATACCGTAACACCATATTGGCTTTAAAAGCGACTTGTATATTAAAAGTTTGCAGTCTAGGCTGAGTGTTGAATTTCTGCCAATCAGCCAATGTACCTGAGTTCATTTTAGTTTCATTTGAGTTAACTTATAGTTAATGTGATGTTTCCATGTAAGCCGTCGATCGAGGTGTATACCAAGATATTTCACATGTGAATGTTGAGGAACAACTTGATTATTAATCCGAATGGGGGAACAAGTATCTCTTCGTAAGGTAAATGTTATATGGACACACTTTTGTTCATTTACCTTAATTCTCCATAAGTTTAACCATAGTTCCATCTGGCTAATGTGTTCCTGGAGTTTTCGGGATGCCTCATCAGGGTTTTCGTGCATACTAAGGCAGGCGGTATCGTCGGCAAATGTAGAAGTGTGGATACTACTGCTCACAGGCATATCACAAGTATAAATCACACCGGATGAGATAGTTTCAGGCATACTCATAAAGTGTCCTTCCACAACTGTAAATTTTCGTGCAACAATGTAACTTTCCAAAAGATTTAGAATGTTTATTGGTAAATATGTCTTCAATTTCAAAATCAGGCCTTCATGTCACACTTTATCAAATGCCTGAGAAACATCAATAAACACGGCAGAACAATACTTCTTTTCCTCAAATGTTTTTCTGATAAATTGAACCAATCTATGCGTTTGCTCAATGGTGCTATGCTGGCTTCTAAAACCAAATTGATGGTCCGGGATGCACCCATTATCAGTTAAAATTGAAGACAATTTTGTCATGAGTAGCTTTTCAAAAAGCTTTGACATTGTTGACAGTAAACTTATTGGCCTATATGACTCAGCCTTGGAAAGATCTTTACCTGGCTTTGGAATCATTTTAACCTTGGCAAGCTTCCAGCAGTCTGGATAATACTCCAGTCGTAAAATGACATTAAAAATTAATAACAGGATTCTAATTGCAGTACGAGGTAACTTAATCAGCATCTGGTTACTAATTCCATCCATACCGGGAGCTTTTTTCGGGTTGAGTTCGGCAATTAGTTTTTGTACATCACACATCGTAAATTTTAAGGGTCGTGGGGGTAGAGCAACTACACTCGGCAAATCAGCAACACCGGTACATGTATTTGGTGTAAATACGGATTTTAAATGCTCAGCAAATATGTTACCTTTTTCAGTATCGCTTCTTGCCCAACCTCCGGTAGATGTGCGCAGAGGTGGCTTAAACTCAACGGGTGTTTTAAGCTTTTTAGCAGCGCGCCACAAAGAGTAATTAGATGCTGGTGTGACATCAAGGCCTTCCAGATAATTTTTGAAAGATGCAGTTTTTTCAGATGCAAGCAACTCTTGGAGTCGTTTAGTGCACTCTTTAAATCTGATTTTGTGTTGAGGTGATCTGTGCTGTTGCCATTCCCTTCTAGCTCTTCTTTTTTCACGTACGAGATGTTCAACGTCTGTAGAATAAATTTTATTGAACCCAGTATACGGATGGGAGGTAGTGGCATCTTCAGAAGCTTGTTTAATATTCTCGTTAAGATTTGCAATGTTCGATTCAATATCATTGGGTGTTCTTAGCGTAATATTTTCCGTGCAATGACTACTAAGATATTTTTTGAATCCCAGCCAATTAACACGGTTTATCATCTTGACATATGGGTGAGGTAAAGCGCTTCTCAGTGGACTACAGATTGTAACGATCGTGGGAGAGTGATCAGACGACAGATCTAGGGAAGCTTCAACGTGAATTAATTCCCTAGAAATACTTTTTATGACGCCGAAATCTATAACATCCGGAATTTTTCTCACGTCAGTAGGCCAGTAAGTAGGCTCCCCACTTGAAATAACATCCAAACCCATTTTTGAAATTGTGTTGAACAACGCCCTACCTCTAGGCGTAATAAGACGTGAACCCCAGAACGTATGCTTAGCATTGTAGTCGCCAGCTGCAACGAAACAAGGTCCAAGAGATTTGTATAACTTCTCGTATTGGTCCTCAGTGATTGAAAATCTGGGAGGAGAGTAAATTGAAGATATCACGAAATTTGTACAAAAATTTTCAATGCAGATATTTGTTGCTTGTAGATGTTCTTCACAAATGTTGTCAAGAATATAGTGTTTGAGTCTTGACTTTATTAGAATTGCTGATCCACCGCATGCTCTCCCTCTAGGGTCCTTTGTGTCATATAAAGTGTAGCCATTCATTTTAAAGAGGCTTCTAGAAGTCAAATGAGTCTCAGAGACCAACATTATATCAATATTTTTTTCCGTAAGGAAGTGCTCAAGTTCATTTTTATGTTGGCGAATGCCGTTTGCGTTCCAGAAACATATTTTTAACGTGTTCATGGCTTGTTAATTAATGCTTGAAGCAGAGTATTCTGCATTCTCAACATTTCTTGCATCATGGTAGTCATATTTGTTGTAAAGTTGTTTATAGTTAGCACCAGATTCTCAATAGTAGCTTCAAGGCGACTAAAGTTAAAGCTTGAATTTGCATTCGTTGAATTATTTGGCGGTGAAACATTTGGTGTGGGAATAGAACTAGCCTTAGCAGCATCGGCATACGATACACGTGAAGTAACTGGTTGGCTCACTGGAGCAAAAGTGGCGGAGTACGCGTTTAATGGTTGAGCTGGAGCTAATTTAGGTTTTTGCACCATAGCCTGCTTGACAAAAGAGTACACAGGACATCCTCTGTAGTTAGCGGTGTGAGTACCTCCACAATTACTGCATTTTTTTTCCGCTTGATCTTTTGGTTTGGTACAACTTGCAGTACCGTGCAATTCACCGCAGATAACACACACTGTAGGTAAATTGCAGTAAGCTTTTGTATGGCCATATTCTTGGCAATTATGACACTGCACGGGACCTGCACGCTTATGTGGCTCTTCAACTGTGATTTTTCTTTATAAAAGGTATTTAAGGCTATAAATAGGATGAGTCTCGTTTTTTTTCAACTGTATATCATTTGGCTCCAGTTCAACACGAAATAGGGGTTGGGGTACTTTTTCTTTGTTAAATATGTTTGATACATTCTTTACCTTAAATCCCTGGAGGACAAGTGCATCTTTTATTTCTTCAGGGACAACATAAGAATCTATGCCCTTCAGTACGATTTGCAGGCCTTTAGCGCTCTTAAGCTGGTATGTGTAGAAGCTTGTTTTATTTGTTTCAAATTCAGAAACCATTTTGCGGAAATCCTTTTCATCATAAATTTGAATTTTCGTTTCATCGATGTTGCCACGTTTTATTGGGACAATGTGGAATTTATTTTCTCCAATGACCGAAATTAATTTTTTAATAAGGGCATTTGAATTTTTCTCTCTCAAGTAGATTGGTGGCGGCTTGGATGTTTTATTCGAGGATACATCGGGTTTGTCGTTCTCATCTTGCAAAATTTTAAAACGGTTTTGGCGATTAGTTGAGGATGCGCTGTTATCTCTAGACATCTTTGGAGAGGATGAAATTTTTGAAGAATTCGGGCTTCGCCCACGCTTTACCACTGTTATGTATCTGTCCATTCCGACTTGTACCTTGGGTTTTGAGCTACTTTTATCTGTAGTGATAACTTTATTAAGTGACGAATACGAGCCTGAAGGGGATGATATTACTGACTTATATGAAGAAGTACTAGGCAATTGTAATGTTAATGAATCACTATTTGGCATTGGACAAAGCGAAGTTGATCGCTGAGGAAAAATTGGATTTGTCGTTAAAAAAATACTTTCATTAGATTTATTATTTGTATTTTTTTCATTGAGAGCTTCAGAACTCACAGTAAAATAGGCGTTTCTGCCGTTAGAACTCACTTCATAATTTTTTGTATTTGAGGCACTCATATAGAGTATTCCTCAAGGGCACTTTTTGTGTTTTTTTGCTTACGGTTTTTTTTGTTTTTGTAACTTATGATTGTTTATTTGTTTTTGAGTTACTCCTATAGAGTATTCCTCAATGTCACTGTTTGTGTTTTTTTTTTTGTTTTCGGTTTTTTTTTTGTTTTTGTTATTTCCACTATGTAAAAAATATTATCAAAGCAATAAAGCTTATTTATTAAAGTCAGTATGTACCTATTACGAATAATATGTACTACGAATAATTTTTTGTATAATTTTTTGTTTGTTTGTATGTAAGAAAAAACTCCGCTAATCGACTGTTCGCTATGAAGGTACCACGAGAACGATTGAAATGTACTGACTTGACGATGAAAAACTCTTTTTTAATAATGAATTCGACAGCAATTGTATTTGGATCAATACAACTCATGAATGTGTTGTATAGGTTATGCTTGATGGTGATGAGGACCTTTTTTAAGTGAAAAATTATTACATCTGCATGCGATACAATCCAGCCTACGTTAACAAGATTTACTTTAAAGGGTCAACCAGTAAACCTCATGTTGAAACACTTGAGGTAAAATTCTCTCAAACATACATAGATATTCCAATGATTCTGACACTTTATGAAAATACTTATGGTGAATTGCTTGTTGGTGGAAGTAACTGAGTTATTTGAGATCGATTTTCTAGAATAGTTGATTATTAACATGTATTTCCTTGTATAGGAACTAATTTCTACATACATACATATATTTATCTATACGTATACTTTTAAAAAATATATATTTAAATGTTCTCTATTTCAAGAAGTAAATCTTAATGTTGCGACACATTAGAAGGAAAAATAAATAAAAGTAAAGAGTGACTGACTAACTTATACGTAAGTGTGCTAACAGACACATAAAGCACAATTAAATTAAAGATATCAAAAATATGAATACAACAAGCTGGACTTTAATAAAATGAGAAAAAATCGTATCTTCTAGAACATCAAATAAAAGCCAAAGGCTATCAGCCTTCATAAAATAAATATATATCGTATTAATGTAAACTTAGTATCAGTATCAAGCAACACAATTTGGACAATTAAATTTTTAAAATTTGATTATCCATAATTAATTAATTCCTGTTGTATACGCGGTTCCTCTATACTACAGAAACCGTCAAGAGAGTAGATCTAAATTCTTAGAAAACGGCTTTGTTTTCTGTTGAACGCTTTCAAGAAGAAAATTAGTTTGTTCATTATGATTTAACTAATTTAAAAGTACTTTTAAATGCAGTCTCATATCCATATGATGATCTTAATATAAAAATTTAGAATGAACACAATTCTATATTATATGTATCTAAGATTGGAACAAAGAAAGAATCTCAAGTGCTTCTAAGTACATCAGAGTTTAAGATAAATACTCCTTTCAGTCAATAGTAGACCAATTGAATAAAAATTTAATTTGAAACAGCAAGAAAAGACATCAGCTTACTTCATTCTTATTCATGATCATATAATAAATTATTTATGTACACATCAAAGGACAAATTCTAAAAGTCTTACAAGTGAAGCAATATGGAAAATAAACATAAATAAACGATTTCATCGCAAAAGAAGTAGGATTGTTTTTATCAATTATGAAAATAATAATTTCATTATAAAACTCCCTTTTAAAAAAGTAAAATTAAGCAAACAGGCTAACAAAACAAAAAACTATGATCAGCTAAGCTGGACTGCTGGATCAGTTTCATTTAAAAATGTTTACCCCCTAAAAAATTTCTAACGATGACTAACTAACGTTGCATCAACTTTAAACAAATGTAAATTAAATATAATTAATATTTCTATTATAGTTACTGTTACTATAGATATGCAGATAAAAATTAAAACAAAATTTTTTTAATTTCAAATAAAAAAACTTTAAAGATATTTCACATCTATACACAACAACATCAGCAACAACAACAACAACAACAAAAGACATGACGTGACGAAAAAAATATGTATTCAAAGATTGAGTTAAACACTTATTTGTGTGTACATACATATATACATGCAAACATAAAATCAATTTGTAGATATGTATGTATACATATCAGATTTCTTATCAATGCTCAAGTATTTATTAGATCTTAAAAGTTACACTTACATATTTTCATTATGAAAATATATGAAGCATTAATTTGCATGATCACACACTCAGGGAAATTATTCAGATTAAAAATAAGAATGCGTCACAATAATTCAATAATTTTCAATGTAATAGAAAATGTATATTGAGATACATAAAAACTAATAAGTTTAATAAATTAATACTGTAAACTAATATTTTTCCATATTGAAATATGAAATTTCAATATTATTAAACCTTCGTTAATGTTTCTTATTAATTCAACATGCGTTTTCTCTGGGTGGACGGCTTATCGTCCAGTCAAAGAACGCAGATATAGTTAAATAAGCAAAATCTGTAATATAAACAAATTTCTTACAAGCAGATTTTAACGCTGGCACTTTTGGCTAAAGAAAATATAAAGAAAACTTAAGCATGAGAAAATATGCAGCAATATTTAGTATAAGAACATACTAGGATTAGAAAAGTTTCAAAAAAGTTGTGATATTTTATACTATCAAATGTCTGGCATGACAAACAATTTATTTCAATGTACACATAAATACTCGTACTAGCGTGAGAAATCTCACTCTCTCTCACACACAGCCACACAAAGAGGTGATGACGTAATACACAAGCATACATACATACATAATGAAATTTTATAATATTATGAAATTCATATACACAGCAACACCCAGAGCAAAATCGCTAGCATCGTGAAAAATCGGGACACATGAAAGTAGGTGCTTCTATAAGTTTTTGCTGTATTTTTTCCAAAAGCTATTTCCTATAATTGCTACATTAAAGTAAAACATACTGAAATAAAAATATCATTACCCCTATTCAAAAGCTCTTCGTATCAAACTGCATTTAACATCCGAAATTCCCTTGTACATATAAAACCTATTTCAAAAAAATATTTTCTATCTCCATAAGAATAGCAACGTCAATAGCCTTGAAAACATATATACGCTCATTTGTAAATATGTAAGAAAAAGTGTTGAAGTAATTCACACAAGCAATGATATTCTTCAAAGCAAAAATAGATACAATCACAAACATGAATCCAACAACATAAACATACATTACCAAATATATTCCCTATCCACTGCCATTTGCAACAGCGTTGCCACTCTCTGCACCTATTAGATTATTTCCTCAGAAATCGATAACATATAAGGTATAACTTAAAACAGCAAACCAAAGTCTATCAAATAATAATCACTACATACACACAATCACTACCCTACATTCAAATTCTAGAGACAATTGTAATATAATAAGTTATTTTCTATCCGTCATTATAAAAGAAAGAGAGAAAGCAGATATGATCAACACAAATACCGTGGAATTGTCAACAACTTGTCATTTGTCCGTACGTAAATTATAGAAATCTACCAGCAGTGCTGCCACAACCAAAATATTTTTCCAACCAAAATTCGCTTTAAAAGTTACCAAATGAGAAAAAACATTACCAAATTTCAATATGTAGTATTTTTATTAAATAACATCCCAGCAAAAAAAAACACTCCAAAAAAGTCATGAAAATGTAGAGTTTGCGATCTGGAAGTAGTGAAAATTTCGATCCGATCTAATGATTTTTACATAGGGTTGTCATTGCAAGAAGTTCTCTTTTTCGATGCCTGGTCACTGAATTCGAAGCGAAATTAAGAAAAATTCCCTTTTTTTGTGTTCTATGATAATATTTTTATCCAGGAAAAATGGTAAACAGTTACCTATTTTAACAATTCGTTTCTTTTTATGCGAATTTAAACCCGAAACAGTGATTTCATGTAAATTGAAGCAAATAACTTTTAAATTTTAGACTAAAATTAGTTCATAAATTTCACAGTTTTTTTAAATATAAAGTAAACAAAACTTGCAGTTCACAGTATAATAGTTTGAATGTGTGTGATGTTAAATTTTAAAATGTATAACCCTTGACAAAAACCTTGTGCTTTTTTATAGATAAGTTGTTCCTTTATTAAAGCCCATGAATCTATTTGTGAAAAACATGAATTTGAACCAAATATCGTCAAGTTTTCAACTTGGAATTTCCTGAGGGTTACGCACTTTTCTTGGGAAGGAAGCGATGCGGGCGGACAAAAGTGGTCACCTATTATGGACCATATAGTACTCTAAAAACGTGCATACTCAGAATTACTGGAAGTTCGAGTTTTCAGGAGATTTTCGAAAAACTTTAAATTTGTCCAACTAATTAAGATTTTCCAAGATGTTACAAATTTTTTTAGGAAGGAGGTGCGGACAAAAGCGATCACCTTCTATAGACCACATAGTGCTCTGTAGTACAGAGTTGCGACCATTTAGTTAAATTAAAAGTTGTTGACAGTGTTGTAAAAGAAAAGTATTGTAAACAAGTGAGCAGCAATCAAGGCGAATTCATAACAGGTAGCTGCACTAGCGATTTTAGTCACAGCTGTTTTATTTTCAGTTGCCTTGGTAGCCAGAGATGCCAATTTAGCGCCTTTTGCGCTAGACTTAGCGCGTTTTAAGTATGCCTAACGCACGTTTTCAACTTATATTCTTATATATTGTATTCGACAACTTATATATTGTTGCAAAGTGTGACAAATAAAATGAAAACTAAGGATTTGGATTATTTGGAAGGCGATTATGATTCTGTATTAAATGATTTTAGTTATTTCTAAGGAGCAACATTGCAAAATCTGAAAAACGGTTACTACAAAAATTTTATTTACTGATACATGCATACATGGTACTTTTATTAAAATTTAATTTAGCGCTCTAGAAAATAGCGCGTTTTGGCTATAAATAGTTGACAATGTTGTAACTTATCGCGTTCTAGCGCGTTTTGAGAGGGGTAATAGCGCGTTTGGTTTGTAAATAGTAAAAGCTTAAAAAGTATAACATAAAAATATGTATAGGTGTATAATTATTTTGGCAAAAAAATAACCAAAATGAGAAAAATATTCACATCTTCACATCACATCACATCACAGTAACTTACTGGTTGCAAGTCAAAAGCAAGTCAGTACATTTTCAAAATCGATAATTCACCATTACCACTTTACTTGCCTATTTAGGTACATATCTCTATACTACATAAACGCTCTTTAGTAAAGGGTATATAAGATTCGGCACAGCCGAATACACACTCTTAATTGTTATATATTAATTTTGTTATTTATACAATTCACAAGGTATAGTAATTGTTCTATCGGTTTTGTATGCAAACTTTCTTTAAAACGTATAAAATAACTGAAACAACAGTTCGTACCACCTTGTAAGTTCCTTTATTTTGTTAAATAAAATATGTATTTCTTCCTTCGCAAAATACTAAAGCAAATAGCCACAATAAATAATTAATCGAATTTTTTATCAATTGTTGTATATAAAAATGATATATCAGATTTTTTTGTTGCTTACTTTGTATTCCCTTATAAATATATGTATATGACACTGTAATATTTATCCCGTTTAGACGCAATTTACATTGTGCCTTTTATGCTTGCCTGTGAAGGCAGGCTTTTTTAGTTTATGGGTGGAAGAGGTTGAGAAGCTTGCGGCGTAGCAAAAAAGGCACGAAATGAAAATTCGAGAGGATTTATGATATTTCTCTTTGCTTTTTTCATACTCTTAGCAGTAAACGTGCATATAAATGCCAAAAAGGCATGAATAAAAAAGGCTTAATGTAAATGTGTGTGACTTTACGTAGGGGGTTCAAAAGAAAATTGTCAATACAAGGCAGGCTAAAAAGGCATAAAAGTCGAAAGCGTTGACGTATAACTTTTTTATTGAAAGTAATAACTCACGAAAAAGATTTGCAAATAACGCAACTATTTGCAAGTAAAATATAAAATGTTGCTAATTATTTTTGTTTTCTAAGAAATACAATACAGAGATAACAATGTGTGGCAATATAGTACAAAGGCAGTATTGTATATTATTCACGTATAAACGGTGAGTTCAGTATTACTAAATAGTCTTATTTGCAAATAAATTTGCGTATAAACCAGGTAATTGTTTTATAAAAAAATTATTTTATTAATACCGTTTTGTCTTGGAACAAATTATACAATGAATTCAAGTATTGTTTTAAGTCTTTTATGCCAATAAAATATAATTTTATACTGAAAAAAGTATTGTACTGTTTGTTTTCCAATTGTACTGATTTTTTTCTCTTATGTACTGATTTCTAGGAAACTTGCAACCCTAGGTACATTACTAGTATGTATAAACATATCGTTCCTTTGTTGTTGCATAGCAATATCCCAAAAAAATAGAAATTTAGATATTATACTGACGAAAATATTATTTATTAACTTCTTTATAGAGTTTAATAAAGAACATTCAAAATTAAAAACTATTATTTCGATTTAAAATTTACTTAAACTGACAGGTTTCGGGTTTTTAAACCGGGAGGTTATTGTGTAATTCGATTCGAAAGTAATGCATTAAACCCATTCACCGCAGCAAGCTACCGACTACAAAGTGTCACGGAAAAAATACACATGTTTATATGAAAATGATTCTTTTGAAGACGGCAAGGCAACACGGCGCACAGTGGAACATTTGAAGAGATGGCAGCCATAAGTCTTCAAAAAAATTTTTTTTTTGGTTTTATATATTTTTAGAAAAACATTTTTTCTTCACACAATATCATTTCTTAACTTATAAAATGAATTAAAAAAATCATGCCTTACTTTGCTCGAGTCCCAGATTTGGAGATTGCAATAAAGATCTAAAATATACCCAAATCTCGATGTTCAGTGGAACGCAACTTTTTTTCTGCGAAAAACTTCGTAAAATGACTTATAACGTGTTATAGTACGTACTTTTAGCTGTTATTATATTCTCATTTCTTAAATTTATATTTGCATCTCTAGGAACTACAATGATTTTACTGCTTGCGTGTCGGATATTTTAGGTATGGGAGTGCGGTATATCTACATGTGTTTGTGTGTGTATTGTGTGTATGTATTTCTTTTTTTTCGAAGAAGTTTTATTAATGAAAAGGGTATAATAAAAGACTCTTATTATAATGCACTAAATGCATTTTTGTAATTTAGGCCATTCAAAAATGTAAAGTTACATATAAGCGGGGGTAGGTACATGAATTATTGTATATGGACTGATATATTCGAACTTTTGTTATAACCAGGGAAAGTTTAAATATGCAAAAAATTAAAGAAAACAAGTAAGAGTGCTATATTCGGCTGTGCCGAATCTTATATACCCTTTACCAAACTGCGTTTATGTAGTATAGAGATACATACATAAGCACAGAGATATGTAGGTACATATTAGTTTTGTGAAAAAATTCATACTTTTTTCTCTAGTAGAATTTGTAGGCTTTTGGCATTATGTTTAATTTGGTGCTTTTTAAATTTTGACGATTTATTTTATTTTGCTGATTTTTTTAGTTTTGGCGATTTTTTTTATATCGGCAATTTTTTTTGTTTTGGCGATTTTTTTCGGCTTTTGGCGTTTTTTTTTAATTTTGGCGATCTTTTCGTTCTGACGATTTTTTTGTTTTTGACGATTTTTTTCATTTAGGCGATTTTTTTGATTTTTTATATATTTTATTTTTTTTTTATTTTTTTGTGGCAATTTTTTTAGTTTTGACACTTTTTTCTCGTTTTGGCGATTTTTTTCGGGTTTTGGCGTTTTTTTAAGTTTGGCGACTTATTTTCCTTCTGGCAATTTTTTTGATTTTGACAATTTTTTTTATTTAGGCGATTTTTTTTATTTTTTGGTCATTTTTTTATATAGGCAATTTTTTTTTGTTTTGGCGATTTTTTCGGTTTTTGGCGTTTTAATTTCTTTTGGCAATTTTTTTTTAGTTTTGACACTTTTTTCTCGTTTTGGGGATTTTTTTTCGTTTTGGCGGATTTTTTTGATTTTGACGATTTTTTTTCGTTTAAGCGTTTTTTTTTAATTTTTGGCGATTTTTTTTTCATATAGACAATTTTTTTTTGTTTTGGCGATTTTTTTCAGGTTTTGGCGTTTTTTTTTTTAATTTTGGCGATTTATTTTCGTCTGGTGATTTTTTTGATTTTGGCGATTTTTGTTCATTTAAGAATTTTTTTGTTTTTGGCGATTTTTGCGGATTTTTGTCATTGTGGGAATTTGGTTTGTTTTGACACTTTTTTCTCGTTTTGGCGATTTTTTTCGGTTTTTGGCGTTTTTTTAATTTTTGGCGATTTTTTTCGTTTTGGCATTTTTTTTTGATTTTGCCGATTGCACCCTTTAATTTAAATTTTTTAATTTTAGTGTTAATTGTTGTAGCCTATATAAAAATACACTAATTTTATAAATTTCAAGTGTCAATATACATATGTATATACAATTGTATTTTTATAATTTTATAATTTAAAAATAAAATTTTATTATATATTTGAAATAAAAACAAGTAAGAGTTCTATATTCGGCTGTGCCGAATCTTATATACCCTTTACCAAAGTGCGTTTATGTAGTATAGAGATACATACATAAGCACAGAGATATGTAGGTACATATTAATTTTGTGAAAAAATGCATACTTTTTGCTCGAGTGCAGTTCTTAGGTTTTTGGCATTATGTTTAATTTGGTGCTTTTTAAAATTTGACCATTTATTTTATTTTGCTGATTTTTTAGTTTTGGCGATTTTTTTATATAGGCAATTTTGGTTTGGCAATTTTTGTTCATATAAGATTTTTTTTTTGACGATTTTTGCGGGTTAGTTCATAAATTTCACAGTTTTTTTAAATATAAAGTAAACAAAACTTGCAGTTCACAGTATAATAGTTTGAATGTGTGTGATGTTAAATTTTAAAATGTATAACCCTTGACAAAAACCTTGTGCTTTTTTATAGATAAGTTGTTCCTTTATTAAAGCCCATGAATCTATTTGTGAAAAACATGAATTTGAACCAAATATCGTCAAGTTTTCAACTTGGAATTTCCTGAGGGTTACGCACTTTTCTTGGGAAGGAAGCGATGCGGGCGGACAAAAGTGGTCACCTATTATGGACCATATAGTACTCTAAAAACGTGCATACTCAGAATTACTGGAAGTTCGAGTTTTCAGGAGATTTTCGAAAAACTTTAAATTTGTCCAACTAATTAAGATTTTCCAAGATGTTACAAATTTTTTTAGGAAGGAGGTGCGGACAAAAGCGATCACCTTCTATAGACCACATAGTGCTCTGTAGTACAGAGTTGCGACCATTTAGTTAAATTAAAAGTTGTTGACAGTGTTGTAAAAGAAAAGTATTGTAAACAAGTGAGCAGCAATCAAGGCGAATTCATAACAGGTAGCTGCACTAGCGATTTTAGTCACAGCTGTTTTATTTTCAGTTGCCTTGGTAGCCAGAGATGCCAATTTAGCGCCTTTTGCGCTAGATTTAGCGCGTTTTAAGTATGCCTAACGCACGTTTTCAACTTATATTCTTATATATTGTATTCGACAACTTATATATTGTTGCAAAGTGTGACAAATAAAATGAAAACTAAGGATTTGGATTATTTGGAAGGCGATTATGATTCTGTATTAAATGATTTTAGTTATTTCTAAGGAGCAACATTGCAAAATCTGAAAAACGGTTACTACAAAAATTTTATTTACTGATACATGCATACATGGTACTTTTATTAAAATTTAATTTAGCGCTCTAGAAAATAGCGCGTTTTGGCTATAAATAGTTGACAATGTTGTAACTTATCGCGTTCTAGCGCGTTTTGAGAGGGGTAATAGCGCGTTTGGTTTGTAAATAGTAAAAGCTTAAAAAGTATAACATAAAAATATGTATATGTGTATAATTATTTTGGCAAAAAAATAACCAAAATGAGAAAAATATTCACATCTTCACATCACATCACAGTAACTTACTGGTTGCAAGTCAAAAGCAAGTCAGTACATTTTCAAAATCGATAATTCACCATTACCACTTTACTTGCCTATTTAGGTACATATCTCTATACTACATAAACGCTCTTTAGTAAAGGGTATATAAGATTCGGCACAGCCGAATACACACTCTTAATTGTTATATATTAATTTTGTTATTTATACAATTCACAAGGTATAGTAATTGTTCTATCGGTTTTGTATGCAAACTTTCTTTAAAACGTATAAAATAACTGAAACAACAGTTCGTACCACCTTGTAAGTTCCTTTATTTTGTTAAATAAAATATGTATTTCTTCCTTCGCAAAATACTAAAGCAAATAGCCACAATAAATTAATAATCGAATTTTTTATCAATTGTTGTATATAAAAATGATATATCAGATTTTTTTGTTGCTTACTTTGTATTCCCTTATAAATATATGTATATGACACTGTAATATTTATCCCGTTTAGACGCAATTTACATTGTGCCTTTTATGCTTGCCTGTGAAGGCAGGCTTTTTTAGTTTATGGGTGGAAGAGGTTGAGAAGCTTGCGGCGTAGCAAAAAAGGCACGAAATGAAAATTCGAGAGGATTTATGATATTTCTCTTTGCTTTTTTCATACTCTTAGCAGTAAACGTGCATATAAATGCCAAAAAGGCATGAATAAAAAAGGCTTAATGTAAATGTGTGTGACTTTACGTAGGGGGTTCAAAAGAAAATTGTCAATACAAGGCAGGCTAAAAAGGCATAAAAGTCGAAAGCGTTGACGTATAACTTTTTTATTGAAAGTAATAACTCACGAAAAAGATTTGCAAATAACGCAACTATTTGCAAGTAAAATATAAAATGTTGCTAATTATTTTTGTTTTCTAAGAAATACAATACAGAGATAACAATGTGTGGCAATATAGTACAAAGGCAGTATTGTATATTATTCACGTATAAACGGTGAGTTCAGTATTACTAAATAGTCTTATTTGCAAATAAATTTGCGTATAAACCAGGTAATTGTTTTATAAAAAAATTATTTTATTAATACCGTTTTGTCTTGGAACAAATTATACAATGAATTCAAGTATTGTTTTAAGTCTTTTATGCCAATAAAATATAATTTTATACTGAAAAAAGTATTGTACTGTTTGTTTTCCAATTGTACTGATTTTTTTCTCTTATGTACTGATTTCTAGGAAACTTGCAACCCTAGGTACATTACTAGTATGTATAAACATATCGTTCCTTTGTTGTTGCATAGCAATATCCCAAAAAAATAGAAATTTAGATATTATACTGACGAAAATATTATTTATTAACTTCTTTATAGAGTTTAATAAAGAACATTCAAAATTAAAAACTATTATTTCGATTTAAAATTTACTTAAACTGACAGGTTTCGGGTTTTTAAACCGGGAGGTTATTGTGTAATTCGATTCGAAAGTAATGCATTAAACCCATTCACCGCAGCAAGCTACCGACTACAAAGTGTCACGGAAAAAATACACATGTTTATATGAAAATGATTCTTTTGAAGACGGCAAGGCAACACGGCGCACAGTGGAACATTTGAAGAGATGGCAGCCATAAGTCTTCAAAAAAATTTTTTTTTTGGTTTTATATATTTTTAGAAAAACATTTTTTCTTCACACAATATCATTTCTTAACTTATAAAATGAATTAAAAAAATCATGCCTTACTTTGCTCGAGTCCCAGATTTGGGGATTGCAATAAAGATCTAAAATATACCCAAATCTCGATGTTCAGTGGAACGCAACTTTTTTTCTGCGAAAAACTTCGTAAAATGACTTATAACGTGTTATAGTACGTACTTTTAGCTGTTATTATATTCTCATTTCTTAAATTTATATTTGCATCTCTAGGAACTACAATGATTTTACTGCTTGCGTGTCGGATATTTTAGGTATGGGAGTGCGGTATATCTACATGTGTTTGTGTGTGTATTGTGTGTATGTATTTCTTTTTTTTCGAAGAAGTTTTATTAATGAAAAGGGTATAATAAAAGACTCTTATTATAATGCACTAAATGCATTTTTGTAATTTAGGCCATTCAAAAATGTAAAGTTACATATAAGCGGGGGTAGGTACATGAATTATTGTATATGGACTGATATATTCGAACTTTTGTTATAACCAGGGAAAGTTTAAATATGCACAAAATTAAAGAAAACAAGTAAGAGTGCTATATTCGGCTGTGCCGAATCTTATATACCCTTTACCAAACTGCGTTTATGTAGTATAGAGATACATACATAAGCACAGAGATATGTAGGTACATATTAGTTTTGTGAAAAAATTCATACTTTTTTCTCTAGTAGAATTTGTAGGCTTTTGGCATTATGTTTAATTTGGTGCTTTTTAAATTTTGACGATTTATTTTATTTTGCTGATTTTTTTAGTTTTGGCGATTTTTTTTATATCGGCAATTTTTTTTGTTTTGGCGATTTTTTTCGGCTTTTGGCGTTTTTTTTTAATTTTGGCGATCTTTTCGTTCTGACGATTTTTTTGATTTTGACGATTTTTTTCATTTAGGCGATTTTTTTGATTTTTTATATATTTTATTTTTTTTTTATTTTTTTGTAATATTTACATACACACAATCACTACCCTACAGTCAGACTGGGAGCAAGTGTCTTTGTATCAACATTCAAATTCAAGAGACAATTGTAATATAATAAGTTATTTTCTATCCGTCATTATAAAAGAAAGAGAGAAAGCAGATATGATCAACACAAAAACCGTGGAATTGTCAACAACTTGTCAATATACATACATTCATTTGTACGTACGTAAATTATAGAAATCCACCAGTAACTTACTGTCTGGTTGATATTTCTCCATGCTTCCATAACACCTACGTAGTCACTACCTACTCAATTGTTTTAGTATTACTAGTAGGTTTTCAATAACAAACACATGTTAAATGTCTATAGTACAAAGTTTTGTATGGGTGATAATTAGAGAGTAGTACTGGTTGCAAGTCAAAAGCGAGTCAGTACATTTTCAAAATCGATATTTCCTACATGGGTATAATGTTTGTCTACCACTATAACAAAAGTATCCAACACCGGCAGACACACAATTAAATACATAAACACACACACACACACATACATACACATATACAAACACCCACATATCCATACATCCATATACTGTAAGCATAACGTTTCTCTACAATAACAACTAAAGCTGTACACACAAGTACATACATACATAGAAAGAATCAAAGTCACACACACACACACACAAAATCTCGGCATGAAGATCCCCACATTCGGAACAGGGTTGCCATCACTTTTGTATAAATTTGGGTCTGAGTCCTGTTTTTCCCGGTTTTGAATTCCCAGAACAGGATTCAGGCCACCATTACCACTCTACTTAGGCACATAGATATGTAGGTACATATATATTTTGTGAAAAAATTCATAATTTTTGCTCTAGTTAAATTTTTAGTAAGTGACCTTTCGATATTTTTCTATTAAATATTTGTTTTTTTTATTATAGCAATAAGTTGCTTTGCTTACTCAACCTGGTATCTTAAAAAATAAAATTTTTCAGGAGAGCAAAAAAAAAAACGGTCAATCCCTCTATACTTCGGTGCTTGGAAAAAAGTTATAATGCAATTATTAAGAAATTTATTACATCTATGTATACTTGTAGTAATAATATACTTCTTTAGTTTAAGCATGAAGCGCATTTATTGAGATCGAGTTTGCTGCATTAAGAGTAATTTTAATTATTGATACTTGATGAATAAGTTGATCGTTTGTTGCACTCATATCTATACAAACACCTAACGCTGTTATATCAAAACTATCAAATGAAAATAAATATTTAATATCCCACTTGACCTGAGATTCGATAAAACGAATGCTCAATAAAGCATAGAAATTTCGAAATAAAATTATTCAATATTTCTTAGCAAATCTAAAAAAATCTAATGTTCGCTAAAGCTTCGAACTTCGAAGTTATCTCTTCTCTTTTAATAACCCCATAAAATAGTTTTAGTATTGTACCTCCATACCAAGTAAACTAAATTGTTTTATTCAATAATCTTTGATTTTACAAAATTGTTAAGTGTCTCAATTACTCTGACTTGCGCACGAAGGGTTCCGTACGGATACTAGATATGTAAAATTATATAAACTTTAGCCTATATAAAATATAATTTTAGATTTTTTCGATTTTAAGCGTTTTATAATAGTCGTGTTGTCGTCTTTTGCGTTTTTTTTTAATTTGGTGCCTTTTTAAGTTTGGTGCTTTTTTAGTTTTGGTGCTTTTTTCTCCTTTTAGCGATTTTTTTAAGTTTTTGGCGTTTATTATTATTTTTGCGATTTTTTTAAATTTTGGTGATATTTTTCATTTTTAACAATTTTTTCATTTTGGTGATTTATTTTAGTGCTAGATTTGTTCCAATTTAGTGTTTTTTTGTTTTTGCGATTTTTTTCGGGCTTTGCCTTTTTTAAATTTGGTGTTTTTTTGTTTTGATGCTTTTTTCTCGTTTTAGCGATTTTTTCAGGTTTTTGGCGTCTTTTTATTTGATGTTTTTTAAATTCGGTGCTTTTTTTCTCGTTTTAGCGATTTTTTAATGTTTTTTGCTCTTTTTTTTATTTTGGCGATTTTTTTCATTTTAGCGATTTTTTCATTTTGGCAACTTATTTTTGAGATTTTTTTGGTGTTTTGAGTTTATTTTCAATTTGGTGCTGGCGATTTTTTAAGATTTTTGGGATTTTTCTTATTTTGGCAATTTTTTTCATTTTGGAAATTTTTTTCATTTCAGAATTTTTTTTAATTTTTGCAATTTATTTTAATGATAGATTTTTTTTAATTTGGTGCTTTTTCGTTTTGGTGATTTTTTTTCTGATTGGCGATTTTTTTGGTTTGGCGATTTAATAATTTTCGGATTTCTTAGTTTTGCCGTTTTTGAAAACTTCAGGACTTTGCCTCTTACGGTTTCCAAGATACAGCAAGTTGTCAACATTACATAAACTGATAGAACACCCTTTAGTTTTAATTTTTATAAATTTTATTGTTAATTTTTGTAGTCTGTATAAAAAATACACTAATTTTACAAATTTCAAGTGTCTATACACATATGTACATACAATTGTATATATATTACATGGAATTTTAAAATTTTTCGTTACTCGTTTTGCAACTCGTTTTAGTTCTTGTAGCAGCCAAGGTTCTACATACTCTGTCCACATTTCAGACCCGTAGCTCTTACGGTTCCTGAGAAAATAGCCTTCTTCCTAAAACATGAAATATGTTTAATTATGAAGAAAAGTTAAAGTTTTCCTACCCTGGAAACGTCTTTTTAATTTGTTTAATTAGTTGTTTTTTTTTTTAATTAAAAATACTAATTTTATTCATACTGATGTATAAAATAAATTAATTTAATAAAAAAAGTAATAAAAACTAGTTTTCGGTAGTTATTTTGTATGGGAAAATAGAGTTTGAGTTTTCCAGCTCTGAAACCGTCTGCACGATTTTGTTGATTTTCAATACCAATCATATTCGGAAAATTTTTGACCAGTCGAAGAACGAAGTCTCTAGCTGTTCTGGGAGCTTCGGAAAACCAATTTCACGTACAGACAGACGGACAGGCAGACATCGCTTGTTCGTCTTCCCTATGCATAAGGATCCAGAATGTATATACTGTATGTGTCGCTTATTAATATTGTAGAAATTACACACGGAATGACAAACCTATATATACCCTTTTACCATTTTTTGGTAAAGGGTACAAAAACATTACAAAGACAGTACATACATGAAAAAATCAGTACATTTGCGCACTGATTTCCTGTTTATGCATAAATCAGTACTTTAAACAAAAATCAGTACATCTACTGACGAAATCAGTACGACTGGCAACCCCAGATGTAACAAATGTTAATTTTTTTGATATTCGCGAATACGAATACGAATATTTGAAACGATATTCGCGCATACGAATACGAATATTATAGGTGAAATTTATAGACATTAAATTAGGGTTTTCTTTACGCCTGCAGTGTGAAATATTAAATAAATGCAGTGAAGTCCGTCTTTGACCCGCGCACGAAGGGTTCGAGTTATTATTCTTATTTTCACCTTATTAATTTATTCACAATAATTAGATTAGATCTATTCATAATAATTGCTTCCCTATTTTCATCTTTTAACTCAATCAGGGCTATCATGAATAAAATTCCTGGTGAAATTTCTCCCTTTTCCAATTAAAATTTTTTGTGTTTGTTACGGCTTTTATTTGAACTTTAATTTTCAATTCGCTTCAACTTCAAATTTAACGGCGTTGGGTTTCGTCTAGGATCTATTTCGTTAAACTACATAAAAATGCAACCTTGCACAGAATATAGCATCCCTGGCAAAATATTTCGTTCATTCTTTATAACAATCAGCTTTGCCGTTTTGGTTACTTTTAACCAAAACTGGTTACTTTTTTTTCCAATGTGTACTTGTGTACTTTTGTTCCATTTTGGTTACTTTTTCTTAACGCAAAAATAACCATTTTTATATGGTATTTAAATTTGAATATCGTGATGCATTACCACATTTTGAAATGAATTTCGTATGTAAAAAACAAATGTGTACATGATAAAGAAGTAGAAATTGTATCCCAATAGCAATTTCTCAGATTTTCCCAATTGGAAATAAAAATATTGATATGGATATATTTTGAGACAAAGTTTCCAAACATATAAATGAATTAATTGTCACACAGCTCATCGTCTTATGAAAGGATATTTTCGTAGCTAAGTTTAATCAAAACTTAATGCAGGAAGCTGGATTTTAATACCAGCTCTATACTGCATAAGTACATATACTTTAATACTTTATCTATACATTCATGTGTTTGGATAAGGAATGTAAAAAAAATACATTTTATTTTTATTACAAAGAACTTTCTTTTGTTATTGTTTATTATTTGATAGGTAATTATAACACATATAGAGCCGTATTTTCGATTTAATTCTAAGCGACAAAAATTAGAGTTTTCGTGAGAAGGTGTTTTTTACAATATTCAAATTTGTTTAACATACGTAAATTGTCGCTTAAGACAAAATTTTACAGCCCGTATCTTAAAAGTTATCAAAATTGATAATTCGAAAATATGGGTAGACGCATATAATTTTAATTTCAATAAAAAAAAATCGAAAATAAGGGTCAATACAATTATGTAACTGAATCACAAATTTAAATGTAATAGTTTATTTATACTATGTGATTTTATAATGATTATATATGAGGCAGTATGGAATAATCGCTTGAGTATGCTTAAGCAAATTAAGCTTTATTACGTTATATTACGCGTCAGTTGAGAGTTGAAGTAGTTACAAGGCCCACATGTGCAAAGAAAAGATCACATAAGAGTATAATCTTGCGTTGGAGCCTTTTGATCTCATAGCGTGAAAATGTCCGAAAAACAATTCTTTGATTAGGAGCACTTAAGAGATTATTTCATACTGTCGCAGATGTATTTCTCATCTGAATTAGAAATAAGTCACTA